>JANAVB010038416.1:0-220570 GCA_029216955.1 Iris pallida | reverse complement strand
TTGTTCCTATATCTTCGTCTATATGTAATTATAATTGTCGAAACCATTTAATTTGAGAGAATAAAGTGGTAGAACTTGGAAAAAAAATCATTTTTTAAGTGAGTATGCAGTATGGATTCGAAAAGTGAGAAATAGTTAGATGTAATCTCTAATTATTCATGAATCTAGTAACTTGCATAGAAATTAGGTGGCAAATAGTAAATAAATAGATAGTACTAGCAAGATTGACAACGAGGGGTGGTGGCGCAGTTGGCTAGCGCGTAGGTCTCATAGCTATGTTTTGAGTTATCCTGAGGTCGAGAGTTCGAGCCTCTCTCACCCAATTTTTTATAAATAACTCTACAAATTAAAAGAATGTTCATAATCATTCAATAAAGTTTTTTTATATGTATATATTCCTTATTGCCAAAATAAAATGTAACAATTAAGTATGATTACTATGTGTTGCTTTTGCCTACATATGTAATCACTCTCTTATTTTGTACATTTTTTTAAGTTGTAAGAGTTCTTTAACAACTTTATATGTATTCGACTACAAATCCTGGAATGACGGTTCGATCACGTCATTAGATTGATCTTTTTATTTGTTGGCACGTAGGATAGAAATGAGAACTATTGGAGATTTTTTATGACATTTTAGGAAGAAACTCTACCAACCCAATAAAAAAAATACTTAAAGTACAATGATAAGTAGGATATAAACTCAATTTTAGAAATCTCCCTTGGAGATGGCATTGGAATCCAAGCAACCAGAATGTACTTACATTCATCTGACCAAACTAGCATGATATAGTAGATTTGGTTTCTTCTTTGTGGTGAGCATTTAGTTTATTCGGTTCTAACCAAATATAAATAGTCAAAACTAAATAAATCAATGTTTTAAAAATTTAAAATTGAACTCAAGCCAAATTAGCCATTGTTGAAACCAAACCGAAGTGATAATTGATTCGGTTGAACTATTTTTATTGTTTAATGGCCGGATGGCCTAACCCAAATTTAGAATTGTGATTAAATTATATTAAAAAATTTATATATGTTTGTGTATTTTAAAGTTGTCTAGTCGAAAGTTGGAATAGTGTTAAATTACTAAAATTGGACTTAAAAATACATACATAGAATTATTGTTTTCAAACATATAAAAATATACTTTTTTAATCTAAAATATGCATAAAACTGAGGATATTTAATAATTGTATAAATTTTATTTGATTTTCGATTTTAGACCGAAAATGAAATACAAGACCATAAGAAATTTAAGTATTTTCAAACAAAAAATCGAACCATACGGAATATCTTATTTGGTCCGATTCTATTGGATTCAATTTCGGTCCAAAACCTAATGCTCACCCCTAGTGCGGCGGTCTTGTCTGGATTGATGGCATCACCTCTTGTGCGTCTTGTCTGGATTGATGGCGTCACCTCTTGCAAAAATATTTGATAATTTACGACTCCAGGTGCAACTTCGTTCCTTTATATTCGTCCATATACTACTTGTAGTTGTCGAAACACATTTAATTTGAGACAATAAAGGCGTAGAACTTAGAAAAAAAAAAGAGGATGCACTATGGATTCGAAAAGGGTAATGCTATGATTACAATCATTCCCTTACAATCGTCTAAGTGGCGGTTGTTAATTGGATTATCTCTCTCCATGTGGGGTGGGAGTAAAGCTGTCAAGTGGGCCGGGATCTTAGGCCCATGCACATTAGCGGGCCGGGCCGGGCCTAAGGATGAAAATATGAGCCCCCCACATGACCAATGACACGGTGGACTTCGGGTCGGACCTAAGTCGAGACAAATTTTAAATCATATAATGAATAAATATTACAAACTTTTTAAATCATATGATGAACCTGGAATTGCAAGATCAGATTAAGTAGATGATCTTCAGAAACATTAGTTAGAAGCTTGCATTAGTCATGTAATCCTTTTCCAGTACACAAGTTAAAAAGCTGAGACGTTATTTCCTTTAAGTAAAGCTTAAAATGTTTTGGCCGGGCCTTAGGTTGAATGTTGCATTCAGTGTAAGCTTAAATGTTGCATTCCTTTAAGTAAAGCTTAAAATATTGCATTCAGTGTAAAGCTTAAAATGGAAAGCTTAAACCTATCAAAAGGGGAAAGAGTGCAACAGATGTCATATGTTTGGCCGGGCCTTGGGTTGGGCCGGGTCAGGCCTCGGGCCGGGTTGTGTCGTGCTTGGGCTTCGGACCGGGCCGGGCCTATATTATTGGCCGATATACGTGACCCGGCACTACCCAATATATGGGGCGGGCCGGCCGGCACATGGAACAATTTTTCGCGGTCGGACTGACCCAGCCCGGCCCATTTGACATGTCTAGGTGGGAGGACCATATAGACATGTCTAGGTGGGAGGACCATTAGACAGTTGTAGCATTATTCATTCGGAAAACTAGGAGAGGAAGACTAAGAGTTGCATGTATTTTAGATTAGATGATCAGAAAGGGGACAAATACGAACAAATAGTGCGAATAGCATAAAGGGGTGGTGGCGCATTTGGCTAGCGCGTAGGTCTCATAGCTGAAATTTGAGTTATCCTGAGGTCGAGAGTTCGGTCGAGAGTTCGAGCCTCTCTCACCCCATTATTTTTTTTTTTTTCTAATTAAAAGGAATATTCATAATCATTCAATACAGTTTTTTTTTAATACTTTCTTTTTATATTCTCTTAATATCAAAAAAAATGTTTATAACAATTAATTATGATTATTATGTGTTGTTTTTGCCTACACGTGTTAATCAATTCTCTTATTTTAGTACATTCTTCAAGTTATAAAGTTCTCTAACAACTTGTTATCCTAAATTATGTATATAGAATTAACATTTATTAAGACAAAAAGATAATTTTGTTTCTCTATATGAATGATAGAGGGATAATTTTGTCACCCCATTTATTTTTATTTTCTAATTCTAGAAATTAAAAGGAATATTCATAATCATTCAATAAAGTTTTCTTTAATACTTCATTTTTATATTCTCTTAATGTCAAAAAAAATTGATCAATTGATTATGATTATTATATGTTGTTTTTGCCTACACATGTTAATCATTCTCTTATTTTAGTACATTCTTAAGTTATAATTTTTAATAACTTGTTATCCTAAATTACGTATATAGAAATGAACATTTATTAAGACGAAAATATAATTTTGTTCCTCAATATGAATGAGAGAGGGATCACATATATATTTTAAACATGGTGATCGACGGCTTTTATTTCCCGGTCGTTTGGATCATGTGGTTGGTTTTTTGTTTGCTCATTTTGATTTGGAAAATTTTGACTTTCGTTCCATTTATTAATATAATTTTGTACTTACATCATATATTTTTGTGTTTATTAAACTTCTATTCCATTTTTTGTCACGAAAAATATTCGTTTTTGACACGAATTGTTCGTGACAAAAGAGGAAATGTAAGTCTAATAAACACAAAATAAAATCTAAGTACAAATTCACGAAAGTCAAAATTTTGACAACATTTGATGGTTGTGATTAGAGTTGTCATGTGTTGCAATTGGGAACTCGAGTTATTTCTTCAAACTCTGAAATTAGTTTAGTCAACATGGATTTTAGGAATGGTTGCACTGAATCTGTCAAATTTAGAAGGAGAGGAAGGGTATTTAATAACAAAGCTATATTGCTAAGCATTTTCTTTTAGGTTGGTTAAACCGGATGATTCGTGAACGGTAGCAGTTTTTTTGCTGGGTCTGTATTGGTCCACTGGTTTTTTTTTCTTTCAAAAATAATTGTAAATGAATATTTTTGTAAAAATCATTGTCCAGAAGCGAATGAAATTATGCCAACTAGATTAATCCAGCGGTTGAACCAATTGGTTGAATCAATTTGGCTCGACCCAGTGCCTTATCCTGATCGACCTCCAGTTTGACAACAGATGATTGCTGATGTTTGAGATTGCTTGACTTGGACTTGGTTTGAGATTGCTGATGTTTTCAAAAAATTCTCAATAAAAACAGTTTGGCAATATATGAGAGGCTACTGGAAAAAGATTTCCAAAAAATGAACTGATATATTTTTTTTTTACCAAATAACTTTGGACCACTTTCAGAACAAAAAGAACATTCAATAAGCAGTCCTAAAAAAAAGCCTTACATAAACAAACAAATGAACTAAAAAAATATTAAAAGAAGAGAGCTTTTTAAATGATTCCATATCCATGAACTACATAAAAGAATCAAAAGCATTATACAGAAGACAGAGTTTATGTAATAAAGGAGTCAAAATTAAAAAGCATAATAACCGATGATATATGTACAAGAGAGAAAAAAAAAATGAAGGACATAGTTTATGTTATAAAGAGTCAAAATTAAAAAGCATAATAACTGATGATACATGTAAAAAAGAGAAAGAGAAAGAGAGAAGACATCGTTTATGTTATAAAGGAATCAAAATTTAAATAATAACTGATGATATAAATTGGAAAAAAACGCTAGAGGAAGGGCTTGAACCTTCGACCTTGTGGTTAACAGCCACACGCTCAGCTCATATTATTAAATGGAATTATATATTAATAAATAACTATTGTAGTGTCTTATCATTTTTGTTTCTTCCTTGAAAGTGAAAAGTGTTTTGTACTCTTTCTTGTGTTTTTCACACACACCCTTGGCATTTTGAGTAGTATCTCATATTTGCATATAAAGACCTATTTATATAAATTAATATAGAATATTAAAGAGGAAGTTTTCATGTACCTTTTGTTACGATCCGATCTCTACACTATGGAGTCGTACGTCAAGTTTCAATAATTTGAACACTCCAACGATCTTATTGAATAGAACTTTGGGAGGTCCTATCTTTTTTTAGGGAAAAATCATTTATGATATGATACAAGGACAGGGTCTACTATATGCCCCATATTTGTACCCCTTAATTGGTGGCCTTACTTAAAATCCCAAAAAATTCTAATAAAGAAAGAATTATTTAATTCAATTAATTAATTACTTATTATGATATTGCTATTAATTGTGATAAAAAAATTAAATAATTAAAGTTTGCATCTATTTTAAATTTATGGGTCATGGGAACAAATATGCATGTGGACCTAGACCTTAAGAAATAGGCCTTCACGAAGCTTCAAGGGCTTACTTAAGGTCATGTTTGGTTCACGGAATCATGGCAGTAGAAAGGAAAGTAATTCCTTTTCTATGTTTGGATGCCAAAAAAATGTTTGGAAAAGGAAACTGATTCCCAAGGGAAAAAAATTGGAGGAAAAGTGGTTCCCCCATCCACCTAAGAATTCACTTTCCCACTCTAGGGATTCACTTTCCCTTTCAATTTTCTTGGCCTTTTCAAAATCGGAAAAAAAAATGGATGAAAATTACAATTTTCTAAAAAAAAAAAAATCAACAAAAAATTAATATCCTTTCATTTTCTTTCCTTTCCGCGAACAAAACGAGGCCTAAGGGTGCTAGAAATTTATTGTACCCTGTCGATTCTTGAGATGAAGAACATAAATTAATTGCGGAAGCGTACCTGAATCCATTGCTAGGCTTGATGGATCTTGAAGCGGTCGTCCTTTTATGGGGTTCGATCTTCCAACTTGCTACGACCCTTAATGACAAAGAGAACCCGAATCCTTTGTCCCTCTCTTTCTGTTGATGGGGATGCAGAAGAAAAAAAAGAAAATCTCTCTTTTGGTGGCCGTATAAGTTGGAGACCATAACCCTAATGAATACATATATTTATATGTTTTGATATTTCTAATTTGGCCCCTCATCAAATTAGAATTATCTCCGGTATCTACACATTAATTCCATGACAATTATACCCTTAAGCCAATTTTCAAATAGACCACTTTAATTTGGCTTAATTATTTAGATAGCCCAAACACAATTAATTTTACATGTGTGGCCCCTTAATTATTGAATAATTCCAACAATCTCCCACTGGGCCATATATGTAACCTTATAATTGTGTTAACCCTAGTGAGCTCATAAATTGCTATCTTAATCCTTAGGGTATCTCCGAACAATCTCGTCCATTAACCATATCAACATAGGATCAAAGCGGCCTTCGTCACATATAGCGTAACTAAACCATCAATGGTCACATATACCAATATAGCTAAATGACATAGATCAATCATGGATGCGTAACATGAAAATTATACGCAATGCGATCAATACATGTCTATTTCCAACTGGTCCTCCTTAATTTTAATGAGATCAATACTTTAACATAATGAAAACAGAATGAACTGAATTTCCATATATCTGATCAGATAAATATCCAAAATACTTTAATACATAAATGTGTCCAAAAACCAAATAGCACCCAAATACATAAAATATAAACTCCCACTATATTGCCATATACTTAATTGAGATAACACCCATATGAGCAGTATACTCATGAAAGACCCTGGGTGATAATGCTTTTGTGAGCGGATCCGCTAAAATGGAATTTATCATAATGTGTTATATGGACACTTTAACCATTCTGAATTCTTTCTTTCACAACTAGAAACTTTATGTCAATATCCTTGACTTATAGAAGTTTCTGTTGTTATTGGAATACATTACTGCTGATTTATTGTCACACCATAATTTAAGTGGTCTTTCAATACCGTACTGTAGGCGCAGTCTTGTGACAAAATTTCGCAACCATATTCCCTGAATAGATGTTCCACAGCATGTTATAAACCTTGCTGCCATAGTGGAAGAAATTATGAGTGCATGTTTGACACTCATCTAAAATATATCTCCATTAGTCAGCATAACCTGATGTGGATCTCCTACTGTGTTGGCATCCAACAAAATCGGAGTCGAAATACCTTATGATCTCCAGAATTATCCGATCTCCTACAAAGAGCATATAATTTATTGTTCTCTATTAATTACTTAAGTAGTTTGGCTGCTACCCAATGATCCATCCATATTTGCTTAAATATCTGCCTAACATCCTAATATGTATGCAATATCCTGATGCGTACATACTTGAGCATACATTAGACTCCCTACAACTGATCATGAAGAAAAAATCTATTATATTTTATTAATTTCAAGGGCACTGATTGAGACTGAACTTGTCTCCTTTAGCGACTGGGGTGTCACCTGGTTTGCATTCCTGCATACCAAATCTTTTAAGCACTTTATCGATATAGCTCTTTTGTGATAATCCAAGAATACCTCGAGAACGATCTCGGTGTATTTGAATTCCTAATACAAAAGAGGCGTCACCAAGATCTTTTATCTTAAAGTTATTTGATAGAAATTTTTTAGTGTCATGCAATATGCCTATATCATTTGTGGCAAGCAGTATGTCATCAACATACAAAACCAGAAAAATAATTTTACTCCCACTGAATTTGTGATACACACAATCTTCAACAACTTAACCTCAAAACCAAACGAGGTAACAACTTAGTGAAATTTATAGTACCACTGACGAGAAGCTTGCTTGAGTCCATAAATGGATTTTGTCAATTTGCAAACCATATTATTTGGATCTTTCGACACAAAATTTTCTGGCTGCACCATATAAATAGTTTCGTCAATGTTACTATTGAGAAACGCCATTTTGACATCCATTTGATGTAACTCAAGATCAAAATGTGCAACATGTGCTATGATTGTTTTAAAGGAGTTTTTAAAGATATCGAAGAGAAAAGTTCTTTAAAATCAATCCTAAAATTTTGAGTAAAGTCACTAGTTACAAGACATACTTTATACCTCTCCACATGACCCTTCAAATCCTTCTTGGTTCTAAATGTCCATTTGCAACCAATGGATTTCATACATTTTGGTAATGGAACAAGTTCTTAAACTTCATTGTCTTGCATGAACTTATACTCTTTATTTATTGTATCAATCCACTTTGAGAACTGAAACTTTCCATGGCCTGACGGAAGTTGATTAGATCATCTTCCAGTATCCATAGTCTTCCTCACGTTCCTAGAGAAATATGAAAATATTATCCGAAATTATATTTCTCCTTTCTCTGGTGGACTATCTTAATATTACCGGTTCTTGAGGTTGTTGAATTTGTTCCTTAGGAATAATTACCTTATCTTGAATGGGGTGCCGCTACGTTATCGTTGTTAAGGTATCTCAACAACGACTTATAGAGGTAATTCGACATTGTCTTATTGAGACTCTGAATTCACTTCTTGATCATGACAGGTATAGAATCCTGCACATCGTCAAAAGTAATAGTAGGAATCGTAATTGATTCATTCTCAAAGACAATGATCCTGACTTTATTTCTCCCCCAAACTCAACATCCTCAAAAAAAAATATTACACTTCTCGTCTCAAAAAAAAATTCTTAGTGTGAGATTGTATAATTATCAACCCCTTGATCTGTGGCATAACCAATAAAGTAGCTGCTTATAATTTAACTTTGGTCTGTCTTTCCATTACACATTCAATATAAACATTAAAGTCTATAAAGTCAATGGAATCCAAATCTCATCAGACACAAATCGTTCAACTCTATTTCTAGAGAAGTGACCTAATGCTTATGTCATAATGAGGCTAAAAAAAATATTGTTAATTTTGCGTTTAGTACCACATGACTTCACTTGCAAGGTTTCATTATAAGATGCAATAGTTTCAACTGTATATAGGTTATCATAAACCTTAAGGGAACCATTACCAATAACATTTAAATTTAAAGATAGACTAAACTTATTGTTTCCAAATGAACAATGATAATCAGATTTGTCCATTAAGGAAACTGAAACTGAATTTCGTCTAAAAGACGGTACAATAAAAGTGTCTATCAGATCCAAATAATAATCGGTTCCTAAAAATAACCTAAAATGTTATATTGCTTTCACTTCTACCGATTTGGCATCACCCACATAGATGTATCTTTCACCATCAATTTGCTTCGGTAGCTCAGACAACCTTGTCTATAAACACTAATGTGGGTAATAGTACCAGAATCTAACCACCACGTGTTTTTAGGTACTAAATCTAAATTAACATCAGAACAGACCAAATTTGGAAATGTACTTTTCTTTATACGCCATACGTGGTACTTTGTACATTTCTTCTTTATGTGTCCTGGCTTATCACAAAAGAAATAACCCTTAGTTTTATATTGTTATTTCTTTTGAGTTGGACCCTTAGCAGCTTCTGTATTTATTTTATTTTTCGCCCTTAAAGTTTATCCCATTAAACATGAAAATTAAATTTTTTTTGGCAGATATTGTAACAACATTAACTGTAAAGAGAACAAAAATAAATAGACAAACATGCTCTAATTAATAACCAAAGAGTAAAATATAGTCAAACAAATTCAAATAATGGTGAACTCCATCTTAAGATACCTAGTACATCATTAATATCAAGTCTTTGGACAGTGATATTAACTGCAAGTGGTACTCTTGGTGTAATGATCAAACGTTGACAATAAGTCATGTCAAATAATAAGCCTATCTTTGGATCGGATTATTATTCACATGTAAACCTTACAATTGTCACACATTTATCACCACAAGTATGTGTGCAATTCGGCCAAGTATTAACCTTCCTTTGGGCCGACTAATACCCGCATGAATATACACACACAAACATCCAACATCCCTCATAGACTATCTATGCAAGAGATGTCACTTTGGCAACATCTTGTTTCAATGTGTCTATTTAGAATATTAGACGACTATTGCTAGTCACAAAAGGCACTAAAAATTTGAATGTTGACTAAATTTTACAAAACTGAATTATGTCCAAAACTTTATGTACATGCATAATTAAAATATTACAACTCAAATAAGATAATCATAAGCATGTGAATCTCTTTACATGATTCAAACAAATATTCTTAATTTGACTAAACTGAGCATTGTCAACATAATAAAATTTACGTAATATTTTACTGAAGATATGGACCAATAGATTGCTTCAAATAACCATAAATAATCTGTTGAAGATATGTACGTCAATAGATTACATCAAATATATGATTTAGAACATAAATTTATTGGAAACTAAATTTATGCCAAACATAAAATTGTCTATATTTGATTTCAATTTGTCCTCCAATGATCAACTTAGATTAGAGAACACTCTAAATTGAGTAACACCAAATATCTATCAGCATGAGTAATTGGAATCTAACCGACATTCCATATTATCACATGTCCAGCAATAAGCATATTTATGCATATTTAATATAATGGAGATTTTATACGGTCATTATCACATGCGTCCATATCTAATATTTAAGCATGAATAGTGTTACGCCCCAGAACCAGAATACTGGAGAGCGGAGGAATGACTCAGCCAGCTACGTATTACGGGTAGAGGAGTACCGTATAATATGATCAATGCTGTCTAAAAGACGAGGGGGTGCATACTACATGAAAGTCTCTCTATGGTCGCTTCATATCTATTGTCTCAATCATTCAAACAAGAAAACAGTAATAGAGAACATGTAAGATAAAGCAGTAAGGCGTCCCAAACGCTTAGTCAAAATGTTCTTGATATATGGCTTTACAAAACATAGCCAGATGATGTAGCAAGTATACACAATTGTTATCAGCTGCAGTCTGACTTAGTTACAATTATGCAAAGGTAAGTACAAGACAGTCCGACTAACATGTCGGTGCCAAACGGCAAAGTATAAAGTAAGTAACAAAATGAGCGAGGCAGTAAGAAACCCACTTGAGTCCTCCTGCGATCATTCCTCTAGTATTGACCATCTTGGAGGTGGAAGTAAGCTGAGTCCTCGGGGACCGGCTCTAAATCTGGCCATGCAAAACCAGAGAGGTTAGACCTCTAATAGCAAGTACCGCAAGGAAGCACGATATGAGAAATTTAGAACCAGTAATAAGAAATATGATAAATAGATCTCTGCTAGCTACTGGGATTCATATAACATCACGACACTTCGAACCAACCTCCCAACCAAATAAGGACAGAAGTTGGCACGTCATGTCCTGACATTCTGATCATCTCAGTTAGTTAACAGAGTAAGTACATTACACAAACAAGTCAACTTAAACGGCCATGCAACTACTACGGCTTGCTATTGTGGGTTCCAAGTTATCCTAGAATTATGTAATAAAGGATTTCTCAGTTCTTACTATGTACAAGCAAGGCTAGTCTATCCAATTAATCAATTGCGTCAATCATGAATTAGACGAGTCCCAGCGGGACGCCCGTCATCAATATACAATAAATAATATAAACAGATACCGCTCCCTGTTCGTGTGACAGATTTGCAGTATCTGTGGGAACCAGCCGGCCTGTCGGGCACTAATAGTCCCAAAGAGGACTGCCATGTAAGAACTCGAGAATCCATTCTCTCCATGCAATTATTATTTTATTTAACTTAGTAGCCTCTATGTTAAGTAAAATTCTATGCCGTGGATCATGGTCATTCAGAATGAGTACTTCTGTACAAAGTACGATATGCCCAACTCTATAACGATACCCGTGCGGTTAGGTTGTAGGTCTTACATAGCGTAATGCAACAATTAAAACTAACCATGGAATAATCATGTCTTGACCATAAAGTACACATGCTGCTTTTGTAAAATAAATAAATAAATAAATTGTAGCCTGCATGTACCTATATGCCAATATTCGGGATTGGCCAATCGATTGCAATAGTTCATAGTTAATATGAACGTGTCTCATTCATTCAATTTAAATAAGACGACTTGCCAGTCTCTTAGTTCCAACTAGGAACGCATGATCAATTATTAATCAAGATAATAATCAATATTAATTAATGCCAAGATAACAATCAATATTAATTAAGGTCAACCCAAACAGAATCAGCCCAAAAGGCATCATGGGCTAGGGTCCATGCGGCCGGGAAATCATTGGTTCATGCGGTTGAGTAAAATATGCTGTAAGCCCCTGAATTTTGGGCTCTTTTTTTTTAATTTTATAAATCAATTATTTTGAACAGATATTATTATTTGATTTAATGCTCTTTACCGTGACTTGGAATTCTAGAGCATCAGGGATGCCAGTCTCTGGAAACTTCATTCTTGGAGTTTATAGTAGACAAGATTACCTTCACGTCGATATATCATGTCTCATCCAAACTCGTTCCCTTATGCTCCTTTTGTATCGCACAAGTTCGGGTCAATTTAGACCATTTAAATTATTAATTGATTTCCCACTCTTTTTCTTGATCCCCATAAGCACGTTACCGTGGCTTTTAATTTAGGAGCACCAGACTAGTCTTTTTCTTGAAACCAACTTGTCATGCCTGATCTACTCGAGACGCTCTTTACCCCTGACCTTCGTGTCCCACTCAGACACTCTATTTTGTGCTTCATTTCCTTCGCACAACTTTCGATTCAATTTAGGCCAATTAATTATCTACCGTGAAACCTGATTTAATTTCCAATTTAATTTCGGGACCCGACATCGACCCAACCTAGTCGACCCCAAATATGGACATGGCCCACACGAAGCCTACTACCCGCCTGTCACTTATGTTCTATTTATTTGAGTCCTCGCATATTATTTATTTGCCCATGATTATAAACACCCATTTTTAATTCGAATATTGCCCCATGTCCGATTTTGGCCC
The DNA here is from genome assembly GCA_029216955.1 of Iris pallida. NCBI lineage: Eukaryota > Viridiplantae > Streptophyta > Magnoliopsida > Asparagales > Iridaceae > Iris > Iris pallida. Next base: position 208,042 of record JANAVB010038416.1, on the reverse strand, counting down.
GATCCGGCTCGACCGAACTCGAACCCAAGCTCCATATTGTTTTCTCGTGACGCCCAAATACCCCACATAATTTTTCTATTTTTTTCCTATTTTGAAAATATCTCTTCCTCTCTCTACCTTATTAATATCTTGAATATCTCATTATATATATATATATATATACATATATATATATATATATATATAATATCTCTATTCTCTCTCTCTCATATTAAAACACCAACACACCTCACCACCCCTCTCCCCATGTGTGTAGCCGACCAGCCTATTCTCTCTCTCTCTCTCTAAATACCTTCTAATATCTCTCTCTCTCTCCCTCTTTATATATAATATATATACACATATATATATATTATATAATCTCTCTCTCTCCATTTCCAATCCCACAAGCAACCCCTTCTCCCCCCTATGCTGTACGAGCACAGCAGCACACCCCCTCCCCACAACTCCTTCTTCATCTTCTTCTTCTTAAGTCATCAACACCACCATCACCATTGTTATCATCATCATTATCACCACCTCCATGAACACCATTCATCATCATCATCTTCAACCTCCACCACCACTCTACACCAACGCCACCACCATGCACCACCACCCCCAACCGCTGCTATGCCCAGCCACACACGCCACCGCCGGGCCTCCGCCGTCGCACGCCATCGCCGGCGACGCCCGTGCGCATACGCAGCAGGAGCAGCAGCTAGCCGCGGCTGCAACAGCAGCGCGAGCAGCAGCTCCGGCGGCGCTGTCCGCCGCCGCCGTCGGCCCCTCCCGGCCTTGCGCGACCCCGACGACCTCCCCCAGGCCACCGGCCACTTCCCCGACGCGCCGCATAGGCTATTCGTGCAATTCGTACGAAATCCCGTCGACGCGCGCGCGGGTTGAATCCAGAAATGGAGTTTCGGGACAGCGACTTCGTGCGCATTTTTCGGGAAATCCGACCGTTGGATCGGCAATTTCTTTGCTCCGTTACAATCTCGGTATATACCCCTTCATCCCTCTCAAATTTCACCCGTTAATTTCGTCGTTTGATACATCAAAACCGGCCACCAAGTTGACGTTTTAATTTGTACTGTTTTTGGACAGTTTTGTGACGCCAACTTCGCGGGTTCGTATCTTCGTCGTCGTAGCTCCGTTTTGCACGCTACTAGTTCCGGTGCACAGATGGTATAATCCTCTTCCTTCCCCCTTTAGATTTCATTTCAGTTTGAGCTTGTTAGGTCGATCGAATTCGACGCCAAAATTGGCCGTTCGAATTCTTAGAGTTGCACTTGTAAAATTCCATTTTTGAACCCGGGACTCCGAATTCAATTTCTGACACCACCAGTAGACTCGTGGCATCGTTCTGGCATGTTTTCATATAAAGTTTGCTTGATTTGGAGAACGTGGGCCCTGGCATACATTTCGGTGCAAAACGGGTCCCACTTTCTGGGTCAACGTGTCTTTTTGAGATCGGCTCATCGGAATCCAATTCCGGATATACCGTTGAGTTCGTATCGTCATTCTGGACTCGTTGACATGTGATTTGCTGAGTTTTGAGGACATTGGCTCCGACACACTTTTCCGTGCAAATCGAAATTTCAATGTCCTGGTCAACGGACCAATTTGAGATCGGGTCAACGGAATCCAATTCTGGATATACCGTTGGGTTCGTATCATCATTCTGGATTTGTGGACATATAATTTGTTAGGTTTTGTGTACTTTTGTTTTGGCACATTTTTCGGTGCAAAGTGTGTCCAACGGCGGACATTATTTTGGTCCGAAATTACCGTTTTGCCCCTGCATCCAAATTGGACTTTTGGATAGGCTATCCTAGCTGATTTGACCATTCTGGACACGTTGGTGATGTTAGTTTCATCATCCGACAACATCTGTAGGTTTTCATCCTATTATTATAATCTTTCTCCTTTGTGGTATTTTGAGTTCCATCGATTCTGGTGATTTCACAATCACTGAAATTGATGTGTTGACCTGTAGATGTTTGTAGAGGCTAGCTTTGACCCAGTTTGACCATGGTTGACTACTTTGACTAGACATCGAAGTAGAGTCAACAGTTGACCTAGGTTTGATCAGACTTGACCAACGTTGACTTTTTGACCAAAGTCAACTGTAGGTCAACTATTGACCTATTTAACCTAGATTAGACTTAGAGTTGACCGGAGTTGACCAGTTGACCAAAATCAACTGTACGTCAACCTTGACCCAGTTTGTCTTAGTTTGACTTAGTTTGACCTAGATGTTAGTATGTCATTTGACCCTGATCAGCTCTTGTATTATTTCATCTTTAGGTCTGTGGCGTTACTCTGAACCCTGATTCATATTGACAGCAGGACCCCAGGCGAGTACATTCTCTGATAATATTTCTGTTTTATGATATCGTTTATGTTTCTTGTATTTAGTGTAGATACCCTTGTTCTCTTGACACATTGTTCACACGGATTGGTATTTTCCTGGATCCCGTCATGAGATATTATTCCTCGCTTTCCTTGGTATATCTTGTGCAAGACTTTCTTGTTCCTTGTGCATGTATAGACACGATTCCTGCGAAGGCTAGCTACCCTCTCGGAGAATCGCATGTCATGATGTGTCATGGTTGGATCCATTATACTAGTCGGGGACGGGGAGTATTAGTGTAGAAGTGTGGTCATTATCCACCTTGTTATTCTTGTAGATCTTGTGGGTGTTAATCATACACCTCACGTATGATTAACCAGGCCATAGACCTTGTGCAAGACCCAAGCCGGCCACATGTTGAAACTAGTACTCACACACCTAGAGATATGATTCTTGATTCTTGTATATGCCATGATCAGTTTTACTTGCCTTGTTCTAGCTCTAGATTACAGTATACCTTGCCATGATACTCACATGTACATTTCATGATTTTTTGTATATTTTCTCTATTTACTGCTACATTTTTAATATCGTCTAATTAGAACTGTTATTTGAGATTTGTGCTCGTTCCATCCTGACTGGATATGTTGACAAAATTTTAGGAGTAGTTGTGCCACATTTGTTGGACTGCAGGATGATTCTAGCTGAGGTGGTTCACACTGTTCCTCTATGTGAGTTGCCTGGTAGTTATTCCTTAGTTAGTCTTGTTGTTTCCTCATTATCTTCCTGTCTTATGATCATTGTAGATTCTAGTTGTTTTAGAGATATCGCTATTATTTCTTGTCTTATCTTCCTTAGTTTTCGTGATGTGACATGAGTACATTTTTAGTTATGGATCTTTAGTGTTGTAGTTAGTATAGTATTCTTGACAGCGTTCTACCGCCGATACCGCGGCGTAGGCTGGGCGTGGCCCACGTATTCGTACCCGTATATCCGGGTGCGGGTCGTGACACATTTTTAGTGGTGGCCCATATAGGCCAGTCTTTGTAATTAATGCGAAGTCGTGGTAGTACTTGAGCTTATCTGTACTACTGCGAGCCTGCCCTAGGATTAAGGTTGAGTAATAGAATATTTTAGGATTTTGGTACTCAGTCACATATTAGAAACTCTTGGTAGATTCTAGGGATGACCCCTGGGAATCTTATTTCGAAACTCTTCGAATCTATTCCCATTCGTTTCTATCCGTCCTGATTCCTGAGATATCTCTCAGTTATCAACTTTATTCCTTCTTGGAATGAGTTTGTGGACCCCAGAGGGAAGGTATAAGTTGGACTTGTATATCATCTAGGTTGGGGAGAGAATATGATTTACCAACCTCGTATCATGGTCGAGGTTTGTTTTAGATTATATTCTACCATTTTCTATCTTGACCTAGGTAGTACCCTCGGGACTTTTCCTAAGATTTTCCTCTGAACCCTATCTCGGAAGTTGTTTCTGTTGTTTCTATTAACTTATCCTTGACTTGTTGTTGAATTTTAAATCTTAAATATTCGTAGTTGACCTTTGATTTTGTTTTGGATAATTCTTTTAAGAATTGAGTTAAGATATCCTGATAAACATATTTTGGACGAGGACGATGAGAACGGTAAGTGTCTACTTTACTTATGGAGTTTGGAATTTATCGCAGTCATATTAGCTAGCCTGACAGGGACATGGAGCCTGATTTTGGATATACTATCCTAGTTATGGAATTTAGATTCTCTTGCAGCCATACCGGTTGGCGTGGTAAGGAATCTAGATGACATGATTATAGGGTGTATACCTTGGTTATGGACTCTATCGTTTATTGTAGCTATGTTTACTGGCGTGGCGTAAATTCTGGCAACATGATTTTGGATAGACGTGTATGGTTATCAGGTCATATCTTAAGTTGATTCACTTCTTTTACCAATTGAGCAAGATAATTCCTACCATTATTTCTTGTTTATCATTATTTTCTCTCCCATCGCATGATGATTTTCTCATCTTGCCGTCATTTCCTTGCCTTGTTTAGCTATGTCTTGATTACACAAATCACCTATCTCGTATCTACATCTGTTATCTACACTTGAAAACTCTAAAAATTTTGAAATTTTCATATCTAAATTGTTTCTAAAATTTTGATATTGTTAAGATTTTAATTCCCTTCTGTCCATGACCAATCAATTTTGGTCGTCTTGTTTATCGTGCCAAAGAGTCTTGGTTGCTGACTAGACTCTAGATAACTTCGAATTCCTTGTGACTTGGGTTCCTTTCTAAATTGTGCTTTTAGGACCTTGATTTCGAATTCATGATTTTACCGTCTTTCATAGCTGAACTTGGATCTTGATCGTGCTTATGTAACCTATAATCTAATTTCTATCCAATCTATCTGTCAATCGTGCTATTCTCAAATTTTTTTCTCTCCATTTGCTTCTCTTAGCCATGTTTTAGATCATGACTATCCAACTTTGATTTTCATGATCTTGATAATCTTAACCCTCAAATCGTGCCAAGTGAACTTAGACTATTTTCGATTTTAATCGCGTTCGAACTTGGATCGTATTTCATGATTTTATCAATCATCCTTCTTAATCTTTGATCGGGCCTATAAGACATTGACTTCGATTTTTTGTTTGTGTCTGAAATTTTATCTCAACTATGCCAAACCTTGTTTTGGTCATGGTTAGCTTTTCATCTTGATCAAGCATGTGCGACTTTCAGGTTGATTTCCATCAACCTAAGTCCTACGGGTCACCCCGTACTTGAACTTCATTTATATCGTCGATTCCTCTAATCGTCTCTAAAATTGTGCCCCAATGACTTGGCTTATTTCTGAAATCAAGCACATATAGTTTTGTTCATATCATGATTCTATCGTGCCAAATCCCTCATTGTGCCTGAACAATTGTAAATCGATTTTCTTGATCGTGCAAACTCGTCATTCTTGAATCGTGCCTAAAATATTGCCTAAATCTTCTATCATGTTTTAACCCCACTACCAACCTTTAATTTCGAGGACGAAATTTTTATAAGGTGGGTAGGATTGTAAGCCCCTGAATTTTGGGCTCATTTTTTTTTAATTTTATAAATCAATTATTTTGAACAGATATTATTATTTGATTATTATTTGATTTAATGCTCTTTACCGTGACTTGGAATTCTAGAGCATCAGGGATGCCAGTCTCTGGAAACTTCCTTCTTGGAGTTTATAGTAGACGAGATTACCTTCACGTCGATATATCATGTCTCATCCAAACTCGTTCCCTTATGCTCCTTTTGTATCGCACAAGTTCGGGTCAATTTAGACCATTTAAATTATTAATTGATTTCCCACTCTTTTTCTTGATCCCCATAAGCACGTTACCGTGGCTTTTAATTTAGGAGCACCAGACTAGTCTTTTTCTTGAAACCAACTTGTCATGCCTGATCTACTCGAGACGCTCTTCACCCCTGACCTTCGTGTCCCACTCAGACACTCTATTTTGTGCTTTATTTCCTTCGCACAACTTTCGGTTCAATTTAGGCCAATTAATTATCTACCGTGAAACCTGATTTAATTTCCAATTTAATTTCGGGACCCGACATCGACCCAACCTAGTCGACCCCAAATATGGACATGGCCCACACGAAGCCTACTATCCGCCTGCCACTTGTGTCTCATTTATTTGAGTCCCCGCATGTTATTTATTTGCCCATGATTATAAACACCCATTTTTAATTCGAATATTGCCCCATGTCCGATTTTGGCCCGACCCGGCTCGACCGAACCCGAACCCAAGCTCCATATTGTTTTCTCGTGACGCCCAAATACCCCACATAATTTTCCTATTTTTTTTCCTATTTTGAAAATATCTCTTCCTCTCTCTACCTTATTAATATCTTGAATATCTCATTATATATATATATATATATATATATATATATATATATATATATATATATATATATATATATATATATATATATATATATATACATATATATATAATATCTCTATTCTCTCTCTCTCCCATTAAAACACCAACACACCTCACCACCCCTCTCCCCATGTGTAGCCGACCAGCCTATTCTCTCTCTCTCTATCTCTCTAAATATCGTCTAATATCTCTCTCTCTCTCCCTCTTTATATATAATATATATACACATATATATATTATATAATCTCTCTCTCTCTCTCTCTCTCTCCTTTTCCAATCCCACAAGCAACCCCTTCTCCCCCCCATGCTGTACGAGCACAGCAGCACACCCCCTCCCCACAACTCCTTCTTCATCTTCTTCTTCTTAAGTCATCAACACCACCATCACCATTGTTATCATCATCATTATCACCACCTCCATGAACACCATTCATCATCATCATCTTCAACCTCCACCACCACTCTACACCAACGCCACCACCATGCACCACCACCCCCGACCGCTGCCATGCCCAGCCGCGTGCGCCACCGTCGGGCCTCCGCCGCCGCGCGCCATCGCCGGCGACGCCCGCGCGCGTACGCAGCAGGAGCAGCAGCTAGCCGCGGCTGCAACAGCAGCGCGAGCAGCAGCTCCGGCGGCGCTGTCCGCCGTCGCGCGCCACCGCGCGGCCAACCGCCGCCGCCGTCGGCCCCACCGGCCTTGCGCGACCCCGGCGACCTCCCCCAGGCCACCGGCCACTTCCCCGACGCGCCGCATAGGCTATTCGTGCATTTCGCACGAAATCCCGTCGACGCACGCGCGGGTTGAATCCAGAAATGGAGTTTCGGGACAGCGACTTCGTGCGCATTTTTCGGGAAATCCGACCGTTGGATCGGCGATTTCTTTGCTCCGTTACAATCTCGGTATATACCCCTTCATCCCTCTCAAATTTCACCCGTTAATTTCGTCGTTTGATACATCAAAACCGGCCACCAAGTTGACGTTTTAATTTGTACTATTTTTGGACAGTTTTGCGACGCCAACTTCGCGGGTTCGTATCTTCGTCGTCACAGCTCCGTTTTGCGCTCTACCAGTTCCGGTGTACAGCCGGTATAACCCTCTTCCTGCCCCCCTTTAGATTTCATTTCAATTTGAGCTTGTTAGGTCGGTCGAATTCGACGCCAAAGTTGGTTGTTCGAATTCTTAGAGTTGCACTTGTAAAATTCCATTTTTGAACCCGGGACTCCGGATTCAATTTTTGACACCACCAGTAGACTCGTGGCATCGTTTTGGCATGTTTTCATATAAAGTTTGCTTGATTTGGAGAACGTGGGCCCTGGCACGCATTTCGGTGCAAAGTGGGTCCCACTTTCTGGGTCAACATGTCATTTTGAGATCGGCTCATCGGAATCCAATTCCGGATATACCGTTGAGTTCGTATCGTCATTCTGGACTTATTGACATGTAATTTGCTGAGTTTTGAGGACATTGGCTCTGACACGCTTTTCCGTGCAAATCGGAATTTCAATGTCCTGGTCAACGGACCAATTTGAGATCGGGTCAACGGAATCCAATTCTGGATATACCGTTGGGTTCGTATCGTCATTCTGAATTCCTGGACATATAATTTGTTAGATTTTGTGCACTTTTGTTTCGGCACGTTTTTCGGTGCAAAGTGTGTCCAACGGCGGACATCATTTTGGCCCGAAATTACCGTTTTGCCCCTACGTCCAAATTGGACTTTTGGACAGGCTATCCTAGCTGATTTGACCATTTTGGACACGTTGGTGATGTTAGTTTCATCATCCGACAACATCTGTAGGTTTTCACCCTATTATTATAATCTTTCTTCTTTGTGGTATTTTGAGTTCCATCGATTCTGGTGATTTCACAATCACTGAAATTGATGTGTTGACCTGTAGATGTTTGTAGAGGCTAGCTTTGACCCAGTTTGACCATGGTTGACTACTTTGACTAGACATCGAAGTAGAGTCAACAGTTGACCTAGGTTTGATCAGACTTGACCAACGTTGACTTTTTGACCAAAGTCAACTGTAGGTCAACTATTGACCTATTTAACCTAGATTAGACTTAGAGTTGACCGGACTTGACCAGTTGACCAAAATCAACTGTACGTCAACCTTGACCCAGTTTGTCTTAGTTTGACTTAGTTTGACCTAGATGTTAGTATGTCATTTGACCCTGATCAGCTCTTGTATTATTTCATCTTTAGGTTTGTGGCGTTACTCTGAACCCTGATTCATATTGACAGCATGACCCCAGGCGAGTACATTCTCTGATAATATTTCTGTTTTATGATATCGTTTATGTTTCTTGTATTTAGTGTAGATACCCTTGTTCTCTTGACACATTGTTCACACGGATTGGTATTTTCCTGGATCCCGTCATGAGATATTATTCCTCGCTTTCCTTGGTATATCTTGTGCAAGACTTTCTTGTTCCTTGTACATGTATAGACACAATTCCTGCGAAGGCTAGCTACCCTCTCAGAGAATCGCATGTCATGATGTGTCATGGTTGGATCCATTATACTAGTCGGGGACGGGGAGTATTAGTGTAGATGTGTGGTCATTATCCACCTTGTTATTCTTGTAGACCTTGTGAGTGTTAATCATACACCTCACGTATGATTAACCTGGCCAGTAGACCTTGTGCAAGACCCAAGCCGGCCACATGTTAAAACTAGTACTCACACACCTAGAGATATGATTCTTGATTCTTGTACATGCCATGATCAGTTTTACTTGCCTTGTTCTAGCTCTAGATTACAGTATACCTTGCCATGATACTCACATGTACATTTCATGATTTTTTGTATATTCTCTCAATTTACTTCTACATTTTCAATATCGTCTAATTAGAACTGTTATTTGAGATTTGTGCTCGTTCCATCCTGACTGGATATGTTGACAAAATTTTAGGAGTAGTTGTGCCATATTTGTTGGACTGCAGGATGATTCTAGCTGAGGTGGTTCACATTGTTCCTCTATGTGAGTTGTCTGGTAGTTATTCCTTAGTTAGTCTTGTTGTTCCCTCATTATCTTCCTGTCTTATGATCATTGTAGATTCTAGTTGTTTTAGAGATATCGCTATTATTTCTTGTCTTATCTTCCTTAGTTTTCGTGATGTGACATGAGTATATTTCTAGTTATAGATCTTTAGATGTTGTAGTTAGTATAGTATTCTTGACAGCGTTCTACCGCCGATACCGCGGCGTAGGCTGGGCGTGGCCCACGTATTCGTACCCGTATATCCGGGTGCGGGTCGTGACACATGCATATGCAGCTAAGAAAACTAAGTCCATGCGGCTGGGATTCAAACTCATGCGGCTGGAATGGCGAAGTCTCATGCGGCTGGGATTCAAACTCATGCGACTGGAATGGTGAAGTCTCATGCGGTTGGAATTCAAACTCATGCGGCTGGAATGGTGAAGTCTAATGCGGCTGGGATAGCACGAGCCTATGCGGCTGCGGGTGAACTGAGTCCATGCGGCTCAGAATCACAAGCCTTATGCGGCTTGGAAAGAATAAAGTCTCATGCGGCTCAGGCTATAAAGTCCCATGCGGCCATAAAAGTAATGCACCTACGCGGCTGGAGAGTATTAAGCTGATGCGGCTCAAAGCTCCATGCGGCTAAGATACTCATGCGGCCAGCACTTCATGCGGCCAGGATGATCATGTGCTCATGCGGCTGAGAACTAAATGGTTCATGCGGCCAGAAAGTGCCATGCGGCTAAGAAATGCCATGCGGCCAAGAGGACTTGCCGCATGAAAACTCATGTGGTCAAGCATTGTTCTTCTTCTCCAATTTTCGAGAACAGAACCATGGAAGCCACTGCTTCCAAGCTCTCCAAATCCTTCATTCCAAGCCTAAATCTGGACTTCCATAGGTCAAAATGGGGTAGAACGAAATTCTCTACAACATGGAACAATCAAAACTTGAGAAATAACAAAGTTACTAGATCAAAACCTAAGAAATCTAAAAATACAATAAACTTAGATCTACATGAATTTAGCTATGGAAATTGAAAATGCTAAGTACTAAAGTATCTAAAAATCTTGAGAGAAAGACAATGAAACAACAAAAATGGAGATCCATCAAGAAGCAAGTTGGCACTTGCCTATGTGGCTGGGGAGGTAGGGAGAGTGTCACGCCCCAGAACCAGAATACTGGAGAGCGGGGGAATGACTCAGCCAGCTACGTATTACGGGTAGATGAATACCGTATAATACGATCAATGCTGTTTAACCAGACGAGGGGGTGCATACTACATAAAAGTCTTACTATGGTCATTACACATCTATTGTCTCAATCATTCAAATAATAAACAGAAATAGAGAACATGTAAGATAAAGCAGTAAAACGTCCCAAACGCTCTGTCAAAATGTTCTTGATATCTGGCTTTACAAAACATAGCCAGATTGATGTAGCAAAAGTATACACAATTGTTATCAGCTGCAGTCTGACTTTAATTACAATTATGTAAAAGTAAGTACAAGACAATCCGACTAACATGTCGGTGCCAAACGACTAAGTATAAAGTAAGTGACAAAACGAGCGGTGAAGTAAGAAACCCACTCGAGTCCTCCTGCGATCATCCCTCTAGTGTTGACCATCCTGGAGGTAGAAGTAAGCTGGATCCTCGGGGACCGGCTCTAAATCTGGCCATGCAAAACCAGAGAGGTTAGACCTCTAATAGCAAGTACCACAAGGAAGCACGACATGAGAACTAAAACCAGTAAGTAAGAGAATATAATAATAGATCTCTGCTTTCCACTAGGATTCACATCACATCACGACACTTCGAACCAACCTCCCAACCAAACAAGGACAGAAGTTGGCCCGTCATGTCCTGATATTCTGATCATCCCAGTTAGGTAACAGAGTAGGTACAGTACACAAACAAATTATCTTGAACGGCCAATCAATTCCTACGGCTTGCTATGGTGAGTCCCAAGTTATCCTAGAATAATACAATTAGGGATTCCTCAGTTCTTACTATGTGCAAGCAAGGCTAGTCTATCCAGTGAATCATGTGCGCCATACATGAATTAGACGAGTCCCAGCAGGACGTCCGTCATCAATATACAATATACAATAATAATATAAGCAGATACTGTTCCCTGCCCGTGTGGCAGGTTTACAGTATCTGTGGGAACCAGCCGGCCCGTCGGATACTACTTGTCCCAAGGGGACTGCCATGTAAGAACTCGAGAATCCATTCTCTTCATGCAATTGTTATTTTATTTAACTTAATAGTCTCTACGTTGAGCGAAATCCTATGCCGTGGATCATGGTCATTCAAATGAGTACTTTCGTACGGGGTACGATATGCACAACTCTACAACGATACTAGTGCGGTTAGGTTGCAGGTCTTACATAGCGTAATACAACAATCAAATCTAACCACGGTAATCATGCCTTGACCATAAAGTACACATGCTTCTTTTGTAGAAAATAAATAAGTAAATAAATAAATAAATAGATTGAAGCCTGCATGTGCATGTATGTCAATATTCGGGATCAGCCAGTCGATTACAATAGTTCATAACATGAACGTGTCTCATTTATTTAATTTAATAAGACGACCAGCCAGCCTCTTAGTTCCAACTAGGAACGCATGATCAATTTAGTCAAGATAACCATTATTATCAATGGTGTCAAGGCATGAAAGTCAATTAGCATTCAGTGGGGTCGAGTCTGCAACTCTCAAGGTTTAATTCCAGTCAATCGGGGTATCTATACTCAATTCACGACACATGGTACATCCCACGTAACAATCCATATTTAACAGAAATATTAACATATCATGATTATATCAAGTTTATGCCAAAAGGCGTAAGGATATAAAATGGACGTTAAATATCTAATAAAATATCAATATACAGGGCTATAGAAGAACCAAGCTTAAGGAAAATAAAACCAAACTGACACGCTGACATAAGACCAAGTCAGCCAAAGGCCATATGCTTAGGTCAGGCTATGCTCAGGTCATGCTACGCTCAAGTCAGCGTACGCTCAGGTCAAGCTACGCTCAAGTCAGCGTACGCTCAGGTCAGGCTACGCTCAAGACAGCGTATGCAAGACATACGACTCCTCCCAAAAGGCAGCGCTTCCAAAAGGTAGCGTATGCAAGACACACGCTTCCTAAAAAGGCAGCGTATGGACTCCATACGACATACGCTTCCAAAATGTAGCGTATGCAAGACACACGCTTCCTAAAAAGGCAGCGTATGGACTCCATACTGCGCTGCGCTAAAGAGTACGCACAGCTCAGTGACGCAAGCTAAAAAGCTAGCGTACACTGCTCACTGTCTTCTCCAAACAGCAAGAACTCCATGGTTGCACCCCAAAGCTTCAAAAGTCCATAACTTGGTCAACACAAGTCCAAATCCAACTTTCCAAAGGTCAAAATTGGGTAGAATAAAACTCTCTACAACATAGAACTATCAAAATTTGCAAACAAAGAAGTTTGATAGATCAAGACACCAAAATCCGAAAATACTAATTTTTAGATCTACAAAAATTAAGACTTCGAAATGAGAAATGCCAAGTTCTAAACTCTCTTAGGATCACGAGAGGAAGGCAAATTAACTATAAAAACATGGGTTCTCATGGAAAGCAAGTTGTACTTGCCTATGGTTTGGTAGGTGGAGAGAGTAATAAAGAAGAAGAAGAGGAGTAATGGTGAGAATGTGAGTTTATGAGGAGAGAGAAAGAGATGTAAGCTTTAAATAGAAAAGGGGTGGTAGGTGGGAGTTGGACCGGGTCCAATGGGTCGGGTTGTAGGGGATCCAACCAAGGCTAACCCGAACCCAAATAAGCAAGACTAAGGCAGGGAATAAGAGCAGGAAATAAAGTACAGAAATAAAATTGCAGAAATAAAATTGCAGGAAATAAATTAACATGAAAATTTAAAGAGCAGATTAATTGATTAACATGAAATTTAAAGGAATTTAAATATAGGATAATACATGATAAATATTAAATAAATACATGATAAATACTAAATAAATACATATGAGTTGTACATGTATAAAAATACGCATTCTGGGAACGGGGAGTAACAGAGAGTTTATGAGGAAGAAGAAGAGTAATGGTGAAGTAATGAAGAGAGAGAAAAGGAATGGGGCTTTAAATGAAGGAGTGGTGGTAGGTGGGGAGTTGGGTTCATGTTGAACCAACCAAGACCGAAAAATAAACCAACTCGGGCCGAACCCAAAAGCAAAGCAGAAAGTAAAATGCATAAAGTAAAATACAGAAAAATAATTAGCGGAAAATTAAAAGAATTTAAATACAGAACAATACATGATAAATATTAAATAAATACATTCCAGCAGTACATGTATTTAAAATACGTATTCTGGGAACAGGAAGTAACAAATAGAGAGGCTATTACTGTACATAAATTAAAATTTCTATCAAGATTCCCTTTAAATATGCCAATCAAATCAATGGAAAATTGCCAGCAAACCAATGTTAACATTTAAGATACAAAATTACTGCTGTGACTAAAATACGAATTCACTTCTGTGGCTAAAATACGAATTCATTTAAGATGCATACAAACCAATGTTAACATTTATTATGGCCGTGCCTACCAAATCAATATAGTAGAAGTAGCATAATAACAACAGGTTAGCCTTAAAAGTTTGCACCAATAATGCTTAATTGAATTCGTATTTTTCAAAGATGAAAAATTCATGAACGAAAGCGTTTGGGAAAGAAAAATTCATGGACACCTCAAGTAGCAGTAGCAAGAAACGTGAAGCATGCTAGCACGTTACTCTTTTGGTTTCGAAATCATAAGCAATTGTTTTACAAAATTCATGGACATCTGGAAGCAATTGAGACCGGATTCTTCATATATATATAAAAATGCTCGGTGAATAATAAAAGCTTCTATAGAACAATCAGAATCCTAAATAAAATTAGATCTAACGATCTAGGATTTCTGAACACCAACAAAAAATTGAATCTAAAAATTTCAAACTCATGAATCAAACAAACCTGGCTTTGATACCACTTGCTAGAAATTTATTGTACCCTGTCGATTCATGAGATGAAGAACATAAATTAATTACGGAAAGCATACCTGAATCCATTGCTAGGCTTGATGGATCTTGAAGCGGTCGTCCTTTTATGGGGTTCGATCTTCCAACTTACTACGACCCTTAATGACAAAGAGAACCCGAATCCTTTGTCCCTCTCTTTCTGTTGATGGGGATGCAGAAGAGAAAAAGAGAAAACCTCTCTTTTGGTGGCCATATAAGTTGGGGACCATAACCCTAATAAATACATATATTTATATGTTTTGATATTTCTAATTTGGCCCCTCATCAAATTAGAATTATCTCCGGTATCTACACATTAATTCCATGACAATTATACCCTTAAACCAATTTTCAAATAGACCACTTTAATTTGGCTTAATTATTTAGATAGCCCAAACACAATTAATTTTACATGTGTGGTCCCTTAATTATTGAATAATTCCAACAAAGGGTACTATGGGACATCATCACATCCCTAATTATTCCCATGATAGGTCATGGATTTTATTCCCAAGAACAACGATCATGATATAACGTATTGTCAAGAAGATGGTCGCAGAAAGATGTCATATTCTCCACTTACATGAGTACTGCAAAAGTATACAGGGGGAGGAAGGATATCATAGAGATAGTTCTAACTGCTACTCGGTAGTGGAAAGAATACCGAAGGGTCATAAATACCCACAAGTTTAAATGAGAAATGATTCTTCAATCAATCCTTCAATTTTATCTTATCATGTAATTTCATTTATCTTACTTTTAAATCAAAAAGTACCAAAACTGGCTCCTCGAAGACAGTTTGTTGTCGACGATGATAGGTAGCTAAAAAGTGAACAAAAGTGACATATAGGACGGATGGCACAATACTTCTCATATTGACAGCGGCGGAATCCGAAGATGGATAACACATTCGTCAGGGTTCTATCTCACGGAAGCTTGGAGTACGATATACACTTTCCGTTCATCAAAGTTCCAACCTTGTGCTTCAAATTTCTATATGGTGATTCAAAAGCTTCGTCCTACACGGCACCCAGTGTAATCTTGGGTGGTTCGAATATTCTTCGGATAAGTAGTCCTCTCCTTCTTAGTTGTACTACATCCGCAACGACGCGTCAAGAGAGGCATTGGTAATCGACTCCAGAGGGACCAAGTATACTCATCTAATCGATCTTATTTTGGTGCCAACACCTTTTTTTGCACGTTCGTTGGGATATTCAGGTTTGCATGCCTATTGAAACTCGTTTTATTAGAAAGAAAAAAAAATTATTTGGTTTTCAGACCGTTCAATTAAAGTATATATCCCCAGACAAGTTTAATCTATACAAGGTCCTACAAATCTAATGATAAAGGCTCTGCTAAAGTTGCGGTACCAAAATGGCTAGCGAATATAAAAAGGGTTTACGCATGCGAACAGATGAATGCTTTGTCGAAATCTTTCAAACTTTGCTTAGGCAAATTCATCTAATTGCAACACCATTTTGGGAGTTAGTCGAAAGGCTATATACTCAGTTAGGGCTGGCCCAGGGGTGTCACTCCCCGATCCCGATATACGTATTCTTTCATGAATTCTGTACATGGTATCCCGTATTTAGCATGTGCATAATTCTATTTATTATTATTTAATGGTTGCATGTAGCTTTTAAGTATGTCATTAGTGGAAGGGTTAGAGCATGTTTAGAGATTAGGGTTTTCTTAAGCCAACCCAACCCCTATTTATATTCTCTTTCTCACTCTCTCTCCTCATTCACTCTTCCATTTATTTTCCTCAACCACCATCCTTAGGCAAGTACAACTTGCTCAAAAGTGGAGATTTGTGTGTTTTTCATTCTTGATTTTTTTTTCCTTTGATATTATTTGTCTATATTGTTCTTCTCTTCATTCTCTACAAGTTTAGTTCTTGGAGTTTTTAATTTTAATGGCTAGTTTTGTGTAGATCTAAGTTTTTAAAACTAGGATTTTATGTGTTTACATGGTTTTGATCTATCAAACTTGGTTATTTTTGAAAACTAATGGTCCTAGGTTGTAGAAAATTTGATTCTACATAATTTTGACCTTTAAAAAGTTAGATTTCGACTTATTTTGAGGAAGTTATGGCCAAAACAATATTTGGATATTTTCTATGTCATCTGTCCTAGTTTTGGCAGGGACGATGAATAGTGCCGCATGAATAGTACTGCAGCCGCAGGAATGAATAGCGTCGCATGAATAGTACCGCAGCCGCATGGATGAATAGTGCCACATGAATAGTGCCGCAGCCGCATGAATGAATAGTGCCGTATGAATAGTACCGCAGCCGCAGGAATGAATAGTGCCGCATGAATAGTGCCGCAGCCGCATAGATGAATAGTGTCGCAGTCGCATGGATGAATAGTGCCACAGCCGCATGGATGAATAGTGCTGTATGAATAGTGCCGCAGCCGCATGGATGAATAGTGCCGCATGAATAGTGCCGCAGAAGGCCGTATAGTGCCGTAGAAGGCCGCATAGTGCCGCAGAAGGCTGAATAGTGTCGCAGAAGGCCGCATAGTGCCGCAGAAGGCTGCATAGTACCGTAGAAGGCTGAATAGTACCGCAGAAGGCTGTATAGTGCCGCAGAAGGCTAAATAGTGCCGCAGAATGCTGCATAGAGCCTATTTTGGCTGTTTTTGGCTGTTTTATGTCCTATTTGGCTGAATTATGGCCAGAATTTCCTCCAACTCCTAACATGAAAGTTGTAGATCTTTGTCTTGGCTTCAAGAATCTTCATGTCTCACTTTAACCAGAATTCATATGTGACTTTGGCACCTTGTGTACCTTTTACCTTGCACATTGTCCGTGCGCCGTTAGGGCCACTTCATGACTTGCGAGCACTTCATACCCTAAGTGTATAGTACCTTCTTGTTCTATTTTCTCTTGTGTCTTGGTCCTCATTCCTGATCTGACTCCTATACGTATGCTGGATAACCCTATATGTGTACCAAGGTACAATCTATGTGAGCATCGATGTGCTATCCTAAGTGCTAAGTGTTCCTATGTGATACCTGTCAGTACCTCCAAGAGTTTAGCATTTACATAGCGATTGGTCAGTAGCAATGATGTGGTATGTGGTGTGTTGCATTACACCAAGAAGGGGGTACATATGTATGACTCTATGAGCCAGTACAGATCCCTTCTTAGGGTACTCGTACAATGTACGACATCTAGGGGAGTGAGCATGTGACCCCAACATGTGAACTTCGAGGATAACCTAGGGATTAACTATGCAACTAACTTGGTAGATGTATTGGGTGGGAAGAATCCCGAGATCTTGCCATACTAGCCACCCCAGGCCCTGTCCTGACGTGTCGGGTTGGCCGCCACGGATATGGTTTCACTCGCCTATAGCGGATGGCTATATCCGACTCCTACGAGCTATGTGTTATATATTTTAGCGCGATAGCCCTCCGGGGGACCGGTGCATAATCAATGTGCTATATGTCTTATGGTTTGGCTAGCCCTGCTGGGTTGACACGATCTGAGGATTCCTTTTAATCAGTATCGCGGGGATAACTCCGCCAAATATAGAAAGCCGCTTGAATGAATGGCCACTTGAAAAATGACATGACTGTGCCTTGTAACTTCCGTTAGTAGCCGAGGGACATGGACTGTCATAGTGCATAGTCCAACCCATGTCCTTGTTTGGTTGTTGGGTTGGGCTATCGTGCTAGGACAGGCTGTGTGGACCGAGGTTACGACCGAAAGCTTTTATTATTACTAGTATTATTATTTTATTCATGGGTTTTATCTCACTCTTTTGTGCTCCCTTGTGGTACTTGCTATTCGGGGCTGACCCCGCTGGTTTTGTTTGGCCAGATCTCGTAGCAGCGTCTGAGGATCCAAACTTCCTTCTCGACGTTAATGGTGCATACTAGGAGCATGGCTGGCGGGGGACTCGAGTGGGTTTCTTCTCCACCACTCTAGTATCTTTACTTATGTTCTGATGTTTAGCCACCGGCACCTGTTTAGCCGGCTAATCTGGATATTTTGTCTTTGTATAATTTGTAATTAAATCAGACTGCAGCTGAATACAATTATGTACCTATGACTCTCTGGGCTAGCTAACTTATAAAGCTAGATCCCCATGATCATTTTGATGAAGCGTCAGGGATGCCTTACTGCTTTATCTCATATGTTCATTAATTGATGTTTTCTTGCTTTGAATGATTGAGACATAGATGCTCTGTGAGACCATAGGAGACTTGATTTTAGCATGCACCCCCTTGTCTCTTGACAGCCACGATCGCCGTATGACGTTTATATACCTCATATGGAGTAGCTGGCCTAATCTGTCTCCGTATTTCGGTTTTGGGGCGTGACAAGGTTTTATTGGTGGCCCATACAGGTCTGATTTTCAGACTTGAGGGGTGTTATTATTATAGGAGTCTCAATCAAAACTTGTTCCCTTTGAATCTCTTGCCACGATTTCTCTTTCCTCACCTTGATTGATAACTTGAATTGCATCCTCGAATCTTCTTCGTCCTGTCATTTGATATCATGTATCTTTTTTCTATAGGGGTGCTTCATTCAGTAGCTGGTGAGGCCAACATGGAGGAACGTCCAGTAGAGCATGGCTCGACGGGGCAGCAGCCAGAAAGAATACCTTCTCCTGACCAGATCCGAGTGGAAGTGATATCAGAGCCAGTGGAATCGCAGGTTCTAGAAACTCCTGCACCCCCAGCGGTGCCGGCAGCGACGACAGTGCCTGATGCTGCAGCACTCCTGGAGGTCATCCGGGGATTTCTGGCCACTCAGCAGCGTCAGGTGGCAGCTCATCAGCAATAGCAGACCCAGCAGCAGGAACAGAATGTGCTACTGAATCAGGGGTTACAATTAGCCCTTGAGAGAAGTGTCAGAAATGATTCGGGAGCATCGGGGAGGTTTTGTCGACTTAATCCGAGATATTTTGACGGCACGAAGGATGCCATCACGGCAGATGCTTGGCTTCAGGATATCGAGGCCATATTGACCGCAGCAAAGGTTTCAGTAGAAGAGAAGGTTGACCAGGTCAGACTGTTACTTCAGGATCTCGCCCGTGACTGGTGGGCATCGGAAGAGGTTGGAATGAGGCATCCTGTTCCTTGGGATAGCTTCAGTACCAGATTCAAGGCCAAGTACTTTGGTGTGGTAGCGCGGTATGAGCTACAACAGAGGTTTATCAGTCTCAAGCAGGCTGGTAAGACGGTGGATGGATATGCAGCGGAGTTCTGCAGACTGAGTCGGTTTGCACCGACGATGGTAGCTACAGAGCCAGAGAAGGCGATGAGATTCCAGCAAGGACTTCATTTGGAGATTCTACAGCTAGTAGAAGGGCATGACTACCAGACTTTTGATGACATTTTAACGGCAGCTCGGAGGCATGAACTCATCCAACAAAGGTTGGTGATAAGACATGGGGGCCAGAAGAGGTCCCATCCCCAGAGTAGGGGCGGAGGAGCAGTACAGCGAACATCGGCGCCAGCACCCGGCATCCGTATTCATGAGTCAGGAGCGCCGCAGAGGACGGCGGTATCAGAAATAACAGCACCAGTTCGGCATCAGCAGCAGAGGAACCAGCAGCAGCGCCAGGGGGCGCCTATTGGATGTACTTACTGCGGTAAGGGAGGGCACACTAGGGATGTGTGTCGTTCAGCTAACGGATTGTGCATGAGGTGTGGCAGTCTAGACCACAGGATTGCCAATTGTCATATAATGCAGAGGCCAGGAGGGCCAGTTCAGCAGTTTCTGGCATTGCCATCCCCGGGGGCAGCACCGAACAGAGGACCAGCATTGGCCGTAAGGCCGCTAGCCCAGCGTCTACTGACGCAGGCTCAGATGTTTCGCCAGACGCAGAACCAGGAAGGCCCGTAAAGGCTGCAACAACAGCATGGTCGAGGAAGGCAGCACCAGGGAGCTCAGTAAGGCCAGGGCCAGGCCTTCACCTTATCACTGGAGGATGCACTAGCTTCAGGCGATGTGGTTGCAGGTAATATTTCTGTTTTCTATTTTCCTGCAGTAGCATTGTTTGATTCGGGGGCTACCCACTCTTTTATATCTGCACGATTTTGTGACACGTATTGAGTTGGAGTTCGAGGCATTGCCAGAGAGGATGAATATACTCACTGGTAATGGGCTCGTAGGAGTTAGCAGAGTGTGCTTAGCGTGTCCGATCGTAGTGAGTGGGCGATTATTGCCCGCATCTTTGATTGAGTTTTCTATAGGCAACTTTGACGTTGTCCTAGGCATGGACTGGTTGAGAGACAGTCATGCGACGATAGATTGTCGGGGAGGTAGGGTAGTATTTAATGTACCTGGCGTTGAGGAGTTCGTCTTTGTTCGATCATTGGAGGATCGACCCAAGGCATCGTTGCAGAAGCATTGGCAGAGCAGGAGCGGATACCAAAAGTGGTCAGAAAGTTTCTTGATGTATTTCCATATGAGCTTCCAGGTTTACCACCGGTGGAAGATGTGGAGTTTTGCATTGAGCTGAATCCTGGGACGGAGCCTAAAGTCGGCAGCGTTTACAGGATGTCGCAGTCAGAGTTGGATAAGTTGTACCAGCATGAAGAAGAACTGAAGGCGAAGCAGTTTATCCAAGACAGCAAATCGCCCTGGGCAGCACCAGTGATTTTAGTACCCAAGAAGGATGGATCGACGCGAATGTGCATTGACTACCGGCAGTTGAATGCAGTAACAGTGAAGAACGAGTATCCGTTACCTAGGATTGATGACTTGTTTGATCAATTGAGTAAGGCCTGCGTCTTCTCTAAGATTGATCTTCGATCTGGATATTATCAAGTGAGGGTCCGGGAGCAAGACATACCTAAGACAGCATTTAGATCGCGGTATGGGCATTATGAGTTTCTGGTGATGCCATTTGGATTGACTAATGCCCCAGCCGTGTTCATGGACTTGATGAACTGCATCTTTCTACCCTATTTGGATAAGTTTGTAGTAGTGTTTATAGATGACATCCTCGTTTATTCCAATAGTAAAGAAGAACATGAGAAACATCTTCGGACAGTTTTATAGACCTTGAGGGAGCATCAACTTTATGCGAAGCTTAGTAAATGTGAGTTTTTGTTGGATCATATTTCGTTTCTGGGATACATTATTTCTGGAGCAGGAGTGTCAGTAGATCCGAAGAAAGTTGAGGCAGTAGAGAATTGGCCAGTTCCGAAGACGGTAGCAGAAGTGCGTAGTTTCTTGGGATTGGTAGGTTATTACCGGAGGTTCGTGGCAGATTTTGCCAGGATTTTGGCACCCTTGACGCGTTTGACGCATAAGGATGTAGAGTTTGTTTGGTCAGCAGAATGTCAGACATCATTTGAAGAGTTGAAGAAGAGATTAATCTCAGCCCCGATCTTGACACTTCCAGTAGGATCGGAAGGGTTTACAGTGTATTGTGACGCATCCGGGAAGGGACTTGGGTGTGTATTGATGCAGCATGGTAAGGTGATAGCATATACATCTCGACAGCTTCGGGACCATGAGAAGAACTATCCGACCCATGACCTGGAATTAGCAGCAGTAGTGTTTTCGTTTAAGTTATGGAGGCACTATTTATATGGGGATCGAATGGATATTTACACTGATCATAAGAGCTTAAAGTATGTATTTACCCAGAGGGACCTGAACATGAGACAGAGAAGATGGTTGGAATTACTGAAAGACTTTGATGTAAATCTTCAGTATCATCCTGGCAAGGCGAATGTGGTAGCAGATGCCTTGAGCAGGAGAGGTGGTGTATTCGTCTTAACCTCACAGAGGCATATTTTGGAAGATCTTCAGGAGATGGAAATTGAAGTGATCTTGCCACAAGATACAGGAGTTATGGCCAGTTTGCAGATTCAGTCTACTTTACTAGAGAGGATCAGAACAGCCCAGGCAGAGGATCCGCGGATCCAGAAGCTTCGATCAGAGTGTGAGTCAGGTCTCAGGAAGGAGTTAGTAATCCATGAGGATGGTACGCTTAGGTTTAGAAACCGTCTTTGTGTACCAGGTGGAGACCTTCGACAGGAAGTTATGTCAGAGGCTCATAGTTCTCCTTATTTCATTCATCCCGAAGACACAAAGATGTTCCAGGATATGAAGCAGCACTTTTGGTGGAATGGCATGAAGAGGGAGATAGCGAGGTTCGTATCCAGATGTTTGGTATGCCAGCAAGTGAAGGCAGAGCAGCAGAGACCAGTAGGATTATTACAGCCGCTTCCTATTCCGGAGTGGAAGTGGGAGCACATCACGATGGACTTTGTGATCGGTTTACCTAGATCTCCGACCGACAGAAACGCAGTTTGGGTAATCGTGGATCGGCTCACGAAGGTTACGCATTTTCTTCCTTTCAGAGTAGGGCAGTCTACTGAACAGCTGGCAGAAATGTATTTGAAGCACATTATGAGGCAGCATGGTATTCCAGTCAGTATAGTATCAGATCGGGACACACGGTTCACCTCTCACTTTTGGTGGAGCTTGCATCAAAGTTTGGGTACCAAGTTGAGGTTCAGCACAGCCTATCATCCGCAGACGGATGGACAATCAGAGAGAACCATTCAGACCTTGGAAGATATGTTACGGGCTTGTACTTTAGACTTCGGCGGAACTTGGGAAGATCATCTTCATCTAGTATAGTTCTCTTACAATAATAGTTATCAGGCAAGTATACAGATGGCGCCGTTTGAAGCATTATATGGAAGGAAGTGCAGGTCCCCTCTGGCATGGGACGATGTGGGAGAACGAAAATTGTTGGGACCAGAGATGATCACGCAGACCGTGGAGACAGTCAAGTTGATCAGAGAGCGGCTTCGAGTCGCGCAGGACAGACACCGACACTGGACGGATCAACATCGTAGGCCTCTAGAGTTTGGTGTTGGTGACCAAGTTTTTCTGCGGATTTTGCCTACTCGGGGTGTCATTAGATTTGGAACCCGAGGAAAGCTTAGTCCAAGATTCGTTGGTCCTTTTGAGATTCTCGCTCGGGTAGGCGATGTTGCTTATCGGCTTGCCCTTCCTCCCTCGCTATCTGGCGTACATGATGTGTTTCATGTATCTCAGTTGCATGGGTATGTCTCGGATCCGAGTCATGTCCTCGACCATTCAAAGTTAGTCGTTGGTACCGACCTAACTTACGAGGAACAACCCGTATCTATTTTGGACCGGCGAGAGAAGGTGCTCAAGAACCGGATTATTAGCCTTGTCCGTGTCGCTTGGGGCCATCACTCTCCGGGAGAGTCAACCTGGGAGCGCGAGGACGAGATTAGATCTCGGTATCTGCACTTGTTCGACTCAGAAGGTATGTTTCTCCTCATGTCTTGGTAATCTGTTTACATGCTTGTTTTGCACCATTTTAAAATATATGATCAATGACTGCTAATGATAGGTTGATTGCGTAGATTGTAATTGCACCTTGCTTGCCCGGATTCCTCTATCATTGTCTTGGCTAAAATTCCGAGGACGAAATTTTTCTAAGGAGGATAGAGATGTCACTCCCCGATCCCGATATACATATTCTTTCATGAATTCTGTACATGGTATCCCGTATTTAGCATGTGCATAATTCTATTTATTATTATTTAATGGTTGCATGTAGCTTTTAAGCATGTCATTAGTAGAAGGGTTAGAGCATGTTTAGAGATTAGGGTTTTCTTAAGCCAACCCAACCCCTATTTATATTCTCTTTCTCACTCTCTCTCCTCATTCACTCTTCCATTTATTTCCCTCAACCACCATCCTTAGGCAAGTACAACTTGCTCAAAAGTGGAGATTTGTGTGTTTTTCATTCTTGATTTTTTTTTCCTTTGATATTATTTGTCTATATTGTTCTTCTCTTCATTCTCTACAAGTTTAGTTCTTGGAGTTTTTGATTTTAATGGCTAGTTTTGTGTAGATCTAAGTTTTTAAAACTAGGGTTTTATGTATTTACATGGTTTTGATCTATCAAACTTGGTTATTTTCGAAAACTAATGGTCCTAGGTTGTAGGAAATTTGATTCTACACAATTTTGACCTTTGAAAAGTTAGATTTCGACTTGTTTTGAGGAAGTTATGGCCAAAACAATATTTGGACATTTTCTATGTCATCTGCCCTGGTTTTTGCAGGGACGATGAATAGTGCCTCATGAATAGTACCGCAGCCGCAGGAATGAATAGCACCGCATGAATAGTGCCGCAGCCACATGGATGAATAGTGCCGTATGAATAGTGCCGCAGCCGCATGAATGAATAGTGCCGCATGAATAGTACCGCAGCCGCAGGAATGAATAGTGCCGCATAGATGAATAGTGCCGCAGCCGCATGGATGAATAGTGCTGCAGCCGCATGGATGAATAGTGCTGCAGCCGCATGAATAGTGCCGCAGAAGGCCGCATAGTGTCGCAGAAGGCCACATAGTGTTGCAGAAGGCCGCATAGTACCGCAGAAGGCTGAATAGTGCCGCAGAAGGCCGCATAGTGCCGTAGAATGCTACATAGTGCCGCAGAAGGCTGCATAATGTCGCAGAAGGCTGAATAGTGTCGCAGAAGGCCGCATAGTACCGCAGAAGGCTGAATAGTGCCTCAGAATGCCGCATAGAGCCTATTTTGGCTGTTTTTGGCTGTTTTATGTCCTATTTGGCTGAATTATGGCCAGAATTTCCCCCAACTCCCAACATGAAAGTTGTAGATCTTTGTCTTGGCTTCAAGAATCTTCATGTCTCACTTTAACCAGAATTCATATGTGACTTTGGCACCTTGTGCACCTTGCTCCTTGTGCACCTTTTACCTTGCACATTGTCCGTGCACCGTTAGGGCCACTTCATGACTTGCGAGCACTTCATACCCTAAGTGTATAGTACCTTCTTATTCTATTTCCTCTTGTGTCTTGGTCCTCATTCTTGATCTGACTCCTATGCGTATGCTGGATAACCCTATGTGTGTACCAAGGTACAATCTATGTGAGCATCGATGTGCTATCCTAAGTGCTAAGTGTTCCTATGTGATACCTGTCAGTACCTCCAAGAGTTCAGCATTTACATAGCGATTGGTCAGTAGCAATGATGTGGTATGTGGTGTGTTGCATTACACCAAGAAGGGGGTACATATGTATGACTCTATGAGCCAGTACGGATCCCTTCTTGGGGTACTCGTACAATGTACGACATCTAGGGGAGTGAGCATGTGACCACGACATGTGAACTCCGAGGATAACCTAGGGATTAACTAGGCAACTAACTTGGTAGATGTATTAGGTGGAAAGAATCCCGAGATCGTGCCATACTAGCCACCCCAGGCCCAGTCCTGACGTGTCGGGTTGGCCGCCACGGATATGGTTTCACTCGCCTATAGCGGATGGCTATATCCGACTCCTACGAGCTATGTGTTATATGTTTTAGCGCGGTAGCCCTCCGGGGGACCGATGCATAATCAATGTGCTATATGTCTTATAGTTTGGCTAGCCCTGCTGGGTTAACACGATCTGAGGATTCCTTTTAATCAGTATCGCGGGGATAACTACGCCAAATATAGAAAGCCGTATGAATGAATGGCCGCTTGAAAAATGACTTGACTGTGCCTTGTAACTTTCGTTAGTAGCCGAGGGACATGGACTGTCATAGTGCGTAGTCCAACCCATGTCCTTGTTTGGTTGTTGGGTTGGGCTATCGTGCTAGGACAGGCTGTGGACCGAGGTTACGACCGAAAGCTTTTATTATTACTAGTATTATTATTTTATTCATGGGTTTTATCTCACTCTTTTGTGCTCCCTTGTGGTACTTGCTATTCGGGGCTGACCCCGCTGGTTTTGTTTGGCCAGATCTCGTAGCAGCACCTGAGGATCCAAACTTCCTTCCCGACGTCAATGGTGCATACTAGGAGCATGGCTGGCGGGGGACTCGAGTGGGTTTCTTCTCCACTACTCTAGTATCTTTACTTATGTTCTGGCATTTAGCCATCGGCACCTGTTTAGCCGGCTAATCTGGATATTTTATCTTTGCATAATTTGTAATTAAATCAGACTGCAGCTGAATACAATTATGTACCTATGACTCTCTGGGCTAGCTAACTTATAAAGCTAGATCCCCATGATCATTTTGATGAAGCGTCGGGGACGCCTTACTGCTTTATCTCATATGTTCATTAATTGATGTTTTCTTGCTTTGAATGATTAAGACATAGATGCTCTGTGAGACCATAGGAGACTTGATTGTAGCATGCACCCCCTTGTCTCTTGACAGCCACGATCGCCGTATGACGTTTATATACCTCATATGGAGTAGCTGGCCTAGTCCGTCTCCGTATTTCGGTTCTGGGGCGTGACAAGGGATAAGCCGGACAAGACTTCGGGCTTGGATAACTCCCTCTGCTTGGGACAACCACCAGGCTCAGCATGACCCAAGAGGTCCGAGTCGCGGGTGACCCTCCAGGATCGACTCACAATAAGGGTCAAGGGATAACCAAAACTAGTTGTGGATAGGACAACCCAATCCCGTGGACCGGTCCTGGGGTTACTTCTGTTGGATAAGTGAATGTACATTTGAAATATTAATTATTATTTTCTAATAAGTGTGTCCAATTACAACGAATCTATGACAACGACTATGTTGGAAAGGTTGTTTCCCATCCAAACCGTGTGTCTGTTCGAAAGGGTGTCTCTCTTCCAAACAATGTGTCTTTTTATATTTTGTGTCTCTTCATCCCTTATAAAAGGATAGTCCTATGAGTGTTTGAAAAAATGAATCAAACCTCAATTCATTCATCAAACATTAAGTCTAAGAGAGAGACTACCTACATTGTTTCGTCCAGTTTCTCCGGTGTGAAGTACTGCTACCCAAAGAAAAAACTGCTGTATCCTGGAAGACTAATTGCTATTAAACCGTAAGCACCAGTGTGGAACGAATATTGTCTTAAGGACATTGAACTAAGCTCAAGCCTCGATCTCACTTAGATCATTATTTTATATTTTAATTTGAGAGTCTAAAATACAGAGTTGGAAAGTTTATACTAACAACTTCATCACACTTTTCGGAGTTGAATCGTTTGGTTCAACTACTTGGCATCAGGAATACTGACAGAGTACCCCATACTTATAGCCCCACAGCCTCGGCCAGGGCCGGCCCTGACCCAGGGCGACCGTCCAGGGCCCCATGGAACATAGGGGCCCAAAAAATTAATTTATATATATATATATATATATATTAGTAATATTGTATCTTAAATAGAACTTGTCATGACCCGTACCCACTGTGAGGGTACGAGTACGTAACAGCGTCCAGCCTACGCCGCAGTGTCGGCGGTAGAACATTGTTCTAGGTCACTATCTAATCAACAACTTACGCAATTATATAATGTACTTGTCAAAATCTCAACTCCGAACGGAGGACAAGTATAGATATAATGAATCTCAATCACAGTTTAAACACGATATGATAACACAGAAGTTTATAACTAAGACTAAATAACAACAATAAGACCAACTACTAAATAATATAATCTCAAACAATCTCAAAACAAAACATATCTCAACT
Source organism: Iris pallida (assembly GCA_029216955.1). Taxonomy (NCBI): domain Eukaryota; kingdom Viridiplantae; phylum Streptophyta; class Magnoliopsida; order Asparagales; family Iridaceae; genus Iris; species Iris pallida. Next base: position 180,226 of record JANAVB010038416.1, on the reverse strand, counting down.
TATTACAATTCAAGTTCTAAAACAAGAAACTAAACCAAGTCAACTAGCTAGTCTCCCGATCACTCCTGAGTGTCGGGGCTAAAGGTAGCTAAGCCATCTCCTGGTCCATAGTAAGTAGGGCAAGTGTCCTCGGGGCAATCATCTGTAAAATTTTCAACAGGTCCAGTCAGGACAGGAACGAGCACATCTCATCTAGAAAATCCAAGTAAATGACAGAGAACTATAAAGCAGTTATAGACAGTTTTATTGATGAACATGGTAGTTTATATTCAGGTGATGGTATAGAGAAACAAATAAGATACAAGGAAAGTAAGGTAACTAAAACAAGAGAAGAATCATGGCAATGAAGACTGTAAAATAAAATTCTAGCTGAACTAGAGTAACATGATAAGTCCAGACAATATAATGTAAGTCGAGTGTAATCCCAATGTGAGTCTAATACAAGATGAGTCGAATGTGATTCCAGTACAGTATGGGTCGAATGTGATTCTAATCATTGTTCTAATAAGGTGATTCGAATAAGGTGGTTCGAATAATGATTTACATGATGTTCTAACAATGATTCGAATAAATTCTCTAATTGTGTTTTAAAATACCGAGATCGACATGTAAACGGCTGTAGGTAATACGGCACACCACACACTGATCAGGTGAGGGATGGCTATCGTTCGAATATCATTCACAGAGGGTGATTCGAATAGAGGGATATGTCTACATATCTAATCAGTATTTTCCTGCCCAGTATAATACAAATGAATCCATAATCCAACACATAAGACGAATACAAGTCCAACCAGCACATGAAGATGCGAATAGGTGGTTCGAATAGTAGGGCCAGACAAGTAAAGTATGTGTGTTGCATGCATGAATTCAGAAAGCCAATACGTGTTGTAACAGATAATCACATAGAACTAACTAGAACTGAAGTATAGTAATTGACAAGTAAATGAAAGAACTATCAGAGAATGTACTCGCCTGATACTCTGAAAAGAGTAGTGTAATATCAGATGTCTGCACCGGAGTCACAATGTCCTAAATAGAGCAGTACATGTTATAATGTGTTTAAAATAAGATAAATGAAGTTTACGATGAAATCTACATGATTCTAAGTCAAATCTAGGTCAAGTTAAACCTGGTCAACTGTCTAGGTCAAACTAGGTCTAAGTCAAACTTAGTCAACTCTGGGTCAAACCAAGTCAATACTCTAGTCAACTAGGTCAAACTGGTCAACTAACATCTATGGGTTGGTCAAACTATAGTCAACAAGTCAATTGGGTCTCTATCTAAGTCAATCTCTATAAGGCCAACTCAAAACCAAACCATAGACTAGGATACCATAATATATATTATATATACATATCAATGTATATATATTCAATGTATTATAGCCCTAGACATACATAAGCCTATCAAACAAAACCACATACATATACCTATCTATCACATATATACCTCAACTATATATCCATGAATATATACATAGGAATCATAGGCCATGTGCCATAGGCTATAGGCCATAGGCTAAAATGAAGTCACACACATTTCACACATATTTCACATATTATGCATATAATAAATTAATATAGGCAACTTATTTATCACATATAGGCCATTAGCATATATTATATATAGAGAGATAGTCATGTGTGTGTGTTTACAAACTAACTTGTGTGTGTGTGAGCTCAAGTGCCAATGTGTATGCATGAGTGTGTGTGTACAAGGATTTGTATGTGTATAGTGAATATAGGGAAAACAGTTTCAGATTTTTAGGGTGTTAGTGTGTGTGTGGCAAAACTATAGATACTAGGGTGTTGTGTAACATGATGTGTGTATATGTGTCATGACAGTTAGCTAACAGTGAATAGGAAACAGTTAGATAGGTTTGAGTATACAAATGTGTACATAGCTATAGCTAATAGGGTGCAGGAATTTGTGTGGTAGTGTGTGTGTGTGTTAGGTAATAACAGTTCTCAGGAACAGTAGGTAGGCTAGAGTGTAATGTGACAGCAGTAGATAGGTTTGTGTGTCAATAGGAATCAGTGTAACTCAGAATTCCAGAAGGGTGTTAGCCTGGAAATAAAATTCAAATGACAGTTTAGTGAATCAGTGCATTGACAGTGTTCATAACAGTCCCAAACCCAATTCGAATCCTATCACCCAATTTCCAACACAAATCATAAACTCAACATTCGAACAATCTAATATATATGTAGATGAATTAACATGGTGATTAAACATCAAAAATTCAGTTTAGAATACAAATTTAATTTCAGAATTAACAACAGTAAAACACGTATCAGTAGAATAGGGGAAATGCAAATCGATAGTTAAAAACACACTAATATGACAAACTAATAGTTGGTAAACCATGGGCTACATGTGTACATGCCACACAGTGTGTGCCGTGTCCCCAAAGTGGGACACGATGTGTCCAAAACTGCAAAATACAACGTATCAGAGAAATGCATCAGGCAGCCTCGTGCACGTGACACAGGGCACGACACGACTCGTGCTCGTGCCCATGTGTTCGCCCCACATAGGGCTACACTCGTGTCGTCCTGCACTGTGTCAACGTGTCCCCGTGTCGTGTCAAATGGCGCGTATCAGAGAGGGATTTTCATGCTTGCAGTGACAGTGTAAAATCAGTGCGGGCTTGATTTCTCCGCGCACACTGAACGAGGACCCGTGAAATTTTGTGGGAGTGACGTCAGTGGGTGCCCCCACGTGTCCAAGAAAAATCACGACCTGAGTCGCCGTGTCGTATCCCACAGCAAGCCCGAGCAGCAGGGCATGTGTGCGGCTGCTCGTGCAGCGAGTTCGTGTCCGTTTTGGACACGGACACGACTCAAATTCGTGCTCAGAGATTGGGATTTCTGATCCAGACATAAAGGGCTACAAAACTGTTCAAATAGAATTTTAAATTAACAAGATTTTACTCATTCAAGCATTTCACCAAACACTTAGCAATACAACCCGATACGTGTCCGATACGGACACCAAACCAAGTCTAATTTCTACCAAACTTGAGGGACAGCTAGGGTTGACCTAAATGAATGCAACCATGCAAAGAAATTGGAAAATGGAAGGGTTTTGATAGGTTTTACCTATTGAGGGTGAAACCTCAATACAAAGCACTAGGAATGAGACCTCCTACTCCACTTGCAATGATTCAAGCCTCCAAATCCTTGCTAGCTTGTCCCCCACAGCCTCTACACCAAGAATAGAGTCCAATACAATTGGTTTGGTCTAATTTGGTGGAGAAATGGAGATTTGGTGAAGAATTGGTGAAGAACACTATAAAGGCTTTTTGTAGGGATTACAAAGAGGCAAGAATTATGAAGAGATGTTTATAAAGGGGGAGGGGGCTCTTGATGGCTGTGATAGAAGGCTAGGGTTAGGGTTTTTCAAGTTTGATATGAGTGGTTGAGCTTCTCTCCAAGCAATCAAGCTCAAATCAAAGGCCCTTATCAAAAGTAGATCCTTAACACAAATATCTCTCCAAAATATCTCACTAAACATAATATCTAGATATTTCTAATCTTGGCACTTAGTAGGAAGGCTCTAATCATCATTTAATCCTCATGACTAATCTAGATTAGGCCAAACTTCTAGGTCAAGGCTCTATTAGATAACTAGCACATATTTAATTATTATTATTCACAAAATCACAAAAAGACAAAAATGACCAAAATATCCCTAGGACAAAAATGATAAAAGAAACATCATAATCACATGGTTAGGCTCTAGGTCAAGTAGTCACTAGGATTTCACTAGCAGCACATCAAAATCACAAGTCATGACTTAAAACAATTTTAAATTGATTAAAAATTACCAAAAATTATAATGTGATATAAATATCAATAAATAATAATTATAATTACAAAAGTTTAAAATTATCCTTATTTAAAAAACTGGGTGTTACAGAACTAATATGTAACATGACCTTCTTTTGTCACAAAACAATTGTGGTGTAGTGTTAGTATGTTAAACTTGCACACTATAGATCATATGTTTGATTCTTGATTATAACATATTTTTAAAAATTTTATTTTATTTTATTATATTATATATGGGTCCTATTTTAAAATTTTGTCTAGGGCCTCCTGAACTCAGGGCCGACCCTGGCCTCGACCGAGCAACCCAACTCTAGCAAAATTAGTTAGAGAAATCCCTTATGGAGGAGTTGCACTTTGATATCCTCAACTATTTTAAAATTTTGATTCTTGATTATGGGTCATATTTTAAAATTTTGTCTAGGGCCTCCTGAACTCAGGGCCGACCCTGGCCTCGACCGAGCAACCCAACTCTAGCAAATTTAGCTGGAGAAATCCCTTTTGGAGGAGTTGCACTTTGATATCCTCAACTATTTCAGTTTTTCAACTTAATGCCCTAAACTTTTTTTTTACTCAACAACTCGATACCCTCAACTATTTTAGCTTTTCAACTTAATACCTAAAACAAAACAAAAATCTCGAAACTACACTTGGCTCCCTCTCTCTCCCCATGCACCCCCTCCCTCTCCGGCGATGCCCCCCTCCCTCTCCGGCGGTCAATGCCCCCTCCCCCCTTCGACAGTACGCGAGGAGGGGGCACAGGTGGAGGAGGGGGTGGGGGTGGGGGAGACCGATGGCTAGAGGAGGGGCGCGGGTGGAGGCGGAAAAGGAGGGCGGTGGGAGAAGGGGGGAGGCGCGTGGGTGGCCGGAGGGGGGGAGCGGGGGGGTGCGGGTGGCCGGAGGGGGTGGGGGAGGGGTGCGGGCGTGGCGGAGGGGGGGAGGGAGCGGGGGGGGGGGGGGGGCTGGAGTGGGGGAGGGGCGGGGGCGGGGGCGGGTGGCCGGAGGGAGGGGGTGCGGGTTGGGGGGGAGTTTTAAATTTAATAGAGATAATCTCAAGCATTCTCAAAATAGTTGGTCATAAGTAGGGTGATCATTATTCGATTTTGGACCAAAAACTGAAACTAACCGAATTGAATAAGAGATTTGGTTCAGTTTGAAAAAAGATTCGGTTTGATTTCGATTTTTTTTTTAATCTTGTTTCGATTTTGGATTTCGATTTCGGTCCAAAACTGAAAACCAGATAAGACTTATGTAATTATATAAATATCCTCAATTTTATGCATATTTTGCGATTAAAATATGTATATTTTAAAAAGAACAATTCTATGTATATGATTTGAAGTCTAACTTTGATAATTTAACAACTAGTCTAACTTCAAACATAACATCCAAGATTCATTATGACAACGCTCATCCGGCTCGCTGAGCCGGTTGGTCGCTCATGACATGCATTAAGGGAGTGTTTCGTTGCTCGAAAGTGGGCCGAATCTGGGGAGTTATTTACAACTCTGCTGAACTCATGCGAGTTCAGGTGTTTGGTTGGTAATGCTTGAAAACCAAAATTTTGGTTTGAATTGCCCGTTATCTGTTCATGTACCTTTCACTTTCATATCCGAAATTTTTAAGAGAGACTCCTCTCTCCAAATCTGAGGAAAGAGGGAGGAGGGATAATTTTTTACTTCTCCAAAAACATTATGGACTTTTTTCATTTTCTTTCCTTTCCTGACAGGTTCCTGTCCCGAATTCCAGCATTGGGACGGAAGAGGACGAAGTGGCCAGACGAGGGGGCGTCAGAGGAGGAGAGATGCTGAGGGAGTGTCGGGTGGAGACGAAGTGATCACTGAGAGCGAAGATGACGCTATTGTCGGCATCCTCTCTAAGCTCGCCGCCTCGTCGCCCCCCTTCTCGATCGTCGCCCTAGTCGGCCTGCTTCTCGGATGGGCCTGATGCCCCTGCTAGGATGTCGAAGTGGTTCCTACGGTCTCCGTCGATGCCAAACTTGGCTCCTTTAGAACTTTATTAAAATTTATATTTATGTTTAAATGACAATATTGAGGTTTAAGTGTCAATTATTTGATAAAATTTAGGTTTAGAATTGGGGTTAATTCATTTTTCATTTTCATAGAAATCAGTAATTATTTGACAATTTTTTGAAAACCAGAAAATTTTCCACAATTATTTGATAACTAGTAATTATTTGACAATATTTAAGATTAAACTCTGCTTCCCTAGAAATCAATAATTATTTGATAAAATTTATATTACATTATTTTTATTTAATTGACAGTTATTTGTGTACAATTTTTTTTTAAGGCTAAGTCCTTTTTTTTCACTCTAAACAAGCATCCAAGCAACAAAATTCATTTTTCCTTCACCTCCATTTTTTTTTTTCAATATCATCGCCCAAACAATATTTTGGAAGTCAAAACTTATGCGTACAAAAAATTTACTTTTTTACTTCCATATTTTTCTGAGCATGTCTACACGAACCGAGTGGGGACCGCAGTTTAAACTGCGGTGCCATGTGTCACCCTCCCATTGGTCAGGTCTGTGCGCCTAGACATTAGCGGGGACTAACATTTGTTATGGTAACTCGACCAATGAAAAGGGAACAAGTGGCACCACGGTTTAAACAACGATCCTTCCCTCAGTTCTAGAAGAGTTTATGTATGTTTCTTAAATTTTCGTGCAACCAAACAACCTCCAACTCTAAAGTCTCGTTTGGTTTGCGGAAACATGGAAATAGGAAAGGAAAGTTAGTATTTTCGTATGTTTTGGTGTCAAAAAAATTAATGAGAAAATGAAAGTGATTTCCAATAGAAGAGAAATTAGGGAAGAAAATAATTTCACTCATCCAAGCAAGAAATCACTTATTTACCTTGAATTATTCACTTTCTTTTTCAATTTTTTTGATATTTTTAAATATCAAAAAACAAAAAATAGAAATCGTAATTTTCCAATGAAAAAGAAATAATTTCTTGGTATTTCCTTTCCGCGGACCTACTAGGCTTAACTATAAACCGGATGTGAAAACTTTCTCTTGGAGTCCGGACTTTTTTTATTGCTCGTGTCCTATAAAGCGGAAAGTACTTCCTCACTCACTCCACTCCACGTTACTCCACTCCTTTCCTTAGCTGGTAGACTTAGCATTATTGTTCCTTGCCGTGTCTTCTTCTACGGTGATCGCCGGAGATATCTGATCGTCATCTCAAGGTCCGGTCTCTGTTTTCGATTTATGTCCGCTTCTTGAATTTATAGCACAAATTTCTCTGTAATTAGAAGAAATTTCTAGTTTTTTGGCTTGGATTATGACGTATTTATTAGGGTTTCCGAAGGAATCGTCACTGTAAGATCAAATTCTTACTCTCTGCACTTAATTCTGTTTATGGATCAAATTCTTACTCTCTGCACTTAGTGAAATTTAGTGTTAATTCTATCTAACATTAAAATTGCACATCTTTTCTTATATTGATCTTCTTTTTTGTTGATATATATATATATATATATATATATATATATATATATATATATATATATATATATAAGGGTACTTCACTTCTTACACAGGGCTAGTCTAGGATTGGGGCTAGTCCAGCTTAGAGGAGAAATTACTCACGACAGCCCATTTTTTACCTAGGGCTGCCCCCCAACCCAAACCCCTCTCCTTCTCCCATCTCCATTGGATCCGTCGACAATGGCAGCTGCTGCACTCCTCTCCGTCTCCCCCAACCCCTCCGCCACCGCCGCCTTCTCTGACTCGTTCGGGCACGAATACGTGGAGCACGTCCAGCATACGCCGCAGAGTCGGCGGTATTAAGCTGTCACTCCTCTGGTATATCCAAATCTCAATTCAACAATAACATAAACCAGAATCTAACTTAATCACAAGTACTAGCAGGTAGATATGAAATGGAAAGGATAAATCCACAAATACAAATCTGATAGTCACGTACACTCCTCTTCATAATTATTACAACTCAGTCAAATGTTCTGGTAATAGAAATCTAATCAACAAAAAGTAAATGCTAACTAAACTAAGTAGCCTCCAATGGTAAGTCTGCTACAGTATCTTCTGCATCTTCAGATAACCATGATCAACCTCAGGTGTGCCATCATAAGTGAGATATCAGTTCTCTAAGTTATCGTCTAAAAATATTATCCAGTCAGGATTGGAGCAAGTACATACTTTGAAATACTATTCATAACATGATAGAAATCTATATAACAAGAAATAGATAGAAAAATGCAGAGAAATATGTCGAACTGTAGTCATGGTAAGACAGTAAGATAAATAGGTAAAACAGGACAATCATGGCCTTAGATATCATGGCACGTAGCAAAATCAATATGATATGCAAAAATTATATCTACACTACGTGTGTACGAAATACCACATTCTATTTGTGATAGGCTGAAGGATCTACATGGTACGACTCAATCATACGCGAAGTGTATGATTAGCTATTAGGCACGGTCAGGCTCAATCATACGTGTAAGGTATGATTAGCTATCAGGCATGGAACACGAAGTACGGGATTTTGATCACATATATACTAAAGTATTTCGTGTCCAACTAATAATCATGGATTCAATGTACAACACGAAATATGATCACGGTAAACATAGAAACACGATAAACACGAAATAGAATCCATAACACTAATCTCGTGTGAAAATCGTGACAATAATCATGGCATGCACATCTAGATCGTGAAATATAGTAACTATTATGAAATGAAAGCAATCATTGTAAGTACTTGTCTTGGGTATCTGGAGTCAACGTGCGCGACACGAACGTGTCAACACGGGCAGTATCAATACCTAGAGTCCAGAATATAATAATCCACAAAATCACGCCGCCCAAATAAGTCACCAAAGTCCATATCGTCCAATAGCATATCCAAAAATAACCCATGAATAGAGTAGACCACAATCCCATTGATTTAGCAATAATTGATCCGAAGTCGCAAGAGAAAGGAAACACACGATTAGTGTTTGATCAAATAAATCGAAGAGGAAGTATAAAGGATAAGCCATAAAAATGACCTAGATTATTAAAAAAATTGGTATACCTATTAATAAATATATATACACTTAGGAATTTATATTACTATTTAAGAAAACTAAAAGTTTATTTAAATCAAATTATTATGCATTTCTCTATAAGGTAAATAAAATAAAATTTGAAGAACATATATATAGTATTAAAATATATACCAAACAGTCCAAGCCCAAGCATATTTTAATTACATAGTTTGAAACATCTAGAAATTATTTATTTTCTAGATGATATAAATCATTACATATATATAAAAAAAAACTATATTTATAAATATATATTTATATAAAGGCCACAAGCCTATAATTTCTCGGACCTGGGCCTAGCCCGGCTCCAATAAAAATTAAAATCAATCAAAACAATTAAACTGCCACTGGACTCTGAAGTCCAGGCCCAATACACATTAATATGAATAAGAGGCTCTGGACTGTAGCCCAAACCCAACGCCAGTTCTCTGTAAAACATTTTATTCCAAAAAAAAAAAATCAAACCCAACTGGGCTTGGAAGCCCAGTCCACGCCCACATTAGGGTTTTTAAGCCCTAATCCTAGCCTTAATTTTTGAGAACAAGAGAGAGGAGTAACTAGAAGAAGCAAGAGCGGCTGGGGGAGAGAATAGAAGAGGAAGAAGAAGAACAAGAGAGGGAGACAAAGAAGAAGGTGGTGAGGAACTCACCGTGGTGGCCAGAGCTTCGATGCTTGGCGAGGCACAGCGGCTGATTGCCGGCGCTCAGAGGGATGGACCAGGCTGAAGATCAAGATCTGTAGCGCGGTTCGATGGTCAGTGGGCGACGTGGGGAAATCGGTGTCGGGTCGATCGGAGAGGGGGTTCTGGTATGACGAGGCGGCGTGGTGGCTCACGAAGCTCGGCGGCGCTCTGATGGTGGTGGCGGTGGATCTGGGTTGACGGGGCAGGCACTCACCGTGGCGGCTGGCGTCGAGGTGAGTGACAGTGTTTGTGGTGGGAGTGAGAGTCGGGCGGTCGTAGACTCAGTGGTGGAGGTGCGGTGGTGTTGAGTCGACGGTTGTCGCGATGAGGAGTTTGGGATCTGTTGGTGAAGGAGAGCGGCGGAGTTTTGGTGGACTTGTGGTGTTGGTTGTCGTGTGGTGATGGCGGACATGGTAGCCGGAATTTGGGGATGGCCGGGTCGCGGTGGTCGGAAAGACAGAGGGGAGAGACTGGGTGGCGGTGGTGCTTGGGGTTGTGTGGTGGTGTCGGCTGGCCAGGACAGTTGAAGCAGAGGGGTGTTGAAGTTGATGGGGGGGTCGGAGTAGGGTGAACTGGTGTTTGCTAGGCGGAGTCGAGGTTGGTGGCTGCAAACTGTTGGGCGGTGGTCGCTGGTGAGTTGGGGAAGGAGAGAGAGGAACATGGAGGAGGAAGAGATGATGCGGCGGCGAAGTTCGCCGGAGCACGTCGGAGGGAGAGGGAGAGAGAGAGAGAGTGTGTGTATGGAATATTTTATATAAAATAATGGGATGTCCCCATTATTTTAGTAGGAGAAGGTGGAGTGCTCTCCAAACCATGATGGCACAATTGTAAAATGTAATAGATGTAGGGGCAATAGTGGATGACTAACAACTAACCTAACTAACCACTAACTAATTCTTAAGTTAGTAGCTAATTAGTAACTAACTACCAATTACTAATTAATCTATTCAAGACTAATATTTTAATATAAAATTATGAATACCATATTAGCTAGTAGCCCACAATTCAAGCCCAAGGCTTGGTAGGCTCACATGGAATTAAATAATAATTAAACAATCTGTAAATGAAATCAGCTAATTATTAAATACTAATAATTAGAATTAGAAATAAATTTGAAAAATAATTTTATAAATTTCCAAAAATAATGACCTTGATTTCCAAAATAGAATTTCAAAATTTAGGAAAATAATTTTTATAACTCAAAAATTAGTTATCTACTTTCAAAAAATAGAAATCAGAAATTTAGGTAGTTACAGCCGCCGCCTACCCCTCCGCCACCACCGCCATCTCCGTCTCTCAGATTCGTCGACAATGGCAGCTGCTTCGCCATCTCCGTCTCTTCGACTAGTCGCATCAATGGATTTTCTTCTTTTTCTTTTTTGATAAATTCGACTCTTCAATTTCTCCATTTACAGCAAGTTCATTTTAGGACTGTCAAAGTTTTTGGCAGTCCTATCAGCATTCAGGACTGTCAAAATTTTTGGCAGTCCTAAACTGGAACCAAATTTTTTGGCAGTCATAAACTGCAGCGAGTCCAGTTTAGGACTTCCAAAATTTTTGACAGTCCTGAATGCTGCTAGGACTGCCAAAATTTTTGACAGTCCTAAATTTTGGGCTAGCACCGAGTAATTTTTCAAGTGACAAACTTGTAAATAAAAGGAAAAAAAAATTGGGCTGGACCTGAGTAAGTGAAGTGCCTTTATAATTTTAGGACTGTCAAAGTTTTTGGCAGTCCTAGCAGCATTCAGGACTGTCAAAATTTTTGGCAGTCCTAAACTGGAACCAAATTTTTTGGCAGTCATAAACTGCAGCGAGTCCAGTTTAGGACTTCCAAAATTTTTGACAGTCCTGAATGCTGCTAGGACTGCCAAAATTTTTGACAGTCCTAAATTTTGGGCTAGCACCGAGTAATTTTTCAAGTGACAAACTTGTAAATAAAAGGAAAAAAAATTGGGCTGGACCTGAGTAAGTGAAGTGCCTTTATAATTTGCCTATGTATATGGGTCCGGATCGGGATCCCTGTCGCCCTTGACTGTGATCAAGCGCTCGCGGGCCCCGATCCGATGATGCGGGGGGCGGGGCTTTTGATCCGTGCTATATATATATATATATATATATATATATATATATATATGGGAGCGGATCAAAAGCCCCCCTTAGAAAGCCCCCCAAAAATCCCCCTCACTCTAATTCGTAATATTAATGTTAATATTAATGTTAATATTAATGTTAATGTTAATATTAATTTTTTTAATTTATTTATATATTAATGTTAATCTTAATGTTAATATTAATGTTAATGTTAATGTTAATATTAGTTTTAATGTTAAGTTTAATGTTAATTTTAGTATTTAATGTTAATATTAACATTAATATTAACATTAACATTAATATTAACATTAATATTAACATTAAATTACGGATTAGAGTGAGGGGGGTTTTTGGGGGGCTTTCTAAGGGGGGCTTTTGATCCGCTTCCTATATATATATATATATTATGGATTATAGTCTGATTAGAGAAATGTTGTATTTATTTATTAAATTCCTTACTTTTCGAGTCTTTTATGTTTGTAAATGAACTGTTAGTGCACATTTGGTTAATCTTTTGCATGAATGTTTTAGCAAAAGTACCCCCCCCCCCAACCCACCCAAAAAAAAAAGATAAAAAAAATAAATAATAATAAATAATGTAGATCTGGGTAGGTATGGCATAACGAAGGGAATGAAACGCCAGTGAACATTTCCCCAATTTATTTAATCGTTGGAACAATACAACAACAAGAAGAAGGGAGCCTTTACCCTAAATATTTTAGGTTGGAGTTTTCCGTGGGGAATGAAAACTGCGATCCCAATCCGTCCATATGATATTGTGCTAGACTAGGTTACCAAACAAGGAGCATTGCCAAATAAATAAACAGTTATACACAAACATCAAGGTATACACAGGAGAAACATCCACAGGGCAAGTCCGGTCATTTGCTAACACTGTATCAAAGATTAGAAAGCCCTTGAATCCCCCTACCAAATCCCCAACAACCAATTGAGAAATAAAAGAGCTAACAAACCGAATATGAAAAATCCCGACTCGCTCTATCTAGATTACCACTGACCTTGGTGTTTGTCCAATTTTAAGTAATCGATGGGAAGATAATTTCTCAATCCAACATCTAATTGCCTTCTTGAAACCCCCAAGAGAAACCTACAGTCTCTCGTGAGTCTCCTTTCTAATTGTTCTTGCAGGGTTACTGGAATCGATCATAAAGAATCCCCTAAAGGCTCTATATATAGACCCATCCATAATCCTATTTTGACCCCATCAATCCTAATTTGACTGAAATTCAATTTACAATAACTTTATTTGTATATAGAAGAAATCCTCCATTTCTCCTATGATAGATATCTTAAACAATTCCTTCCAAATAAATATCCTTGGTAATAAGTCCCTCATTAAGGTTGGACTTATCCCCACCAATTTGAATTGTTTTCTTCCATTTAAATCTGTTAAGGGCTATGTCCTTCGTAACAATAACAAAGATACAAAACTCATACTGCCTCCATCCAAGTTTGTTTGGATTGCTACCCTAGTTCTAACCTTGGTTTACAGCAAATCAGTTTTCGACCTTTTATGAGAACCAACATCCGTGTTTCTGCAAATTTTGTAGTTTTGGATCAGAGTTATTAGATAAAGATTCGTCACAGTTAGGCATGGTATTTTGTATTATTTGTTGTTTCCCTTTAGTTTTAAATGGAATAATAACTCAACGTTACTAATTGTTCATCCGCAATAGACATTGTTGTTTATTTACTTACTTTTAGATAAAGTACCCCAAAATGGATATCGAATGTATTAATATTTAGATGTTTGAACATTTTGAATATTTGTGTACACAAGTTCAACCTATGTTGCATGGACACATATATGACACTACTCAGTAAGGACACGATGACACCGACATTACACCTATTTTGGTGTGTTTGGGTAAGTACATATCCAACATGGCGCGGCCTGCATTTCTAGAGTGTGTGTGCTTCCTAGACTTCAACAAATGGTATCAACACATTGATTTTTGGAATACATTGTAGCATGTTTGTTTTCGGCACGATTGAATCATTTGTCAACATTGTTTTTGCCATACTTCTCTATTTTTCTTCTAACTATTTCTTTGCAAAATTGACTGAAAAGAAACTTCCAATTTTGGTATCGGACGATATTGTTGGTGTGTCAGTATCGGATCGGTTGTGCAAAACCAATACGATACGACAGATGTATCAATATTGGTCAATAGTATGAACATTGGCTCTAACAACTATTTTAACTAATATCTATTGATCATCTGAACTGTTGCAATTATTGGTCCATATTGCACATGCCCAAACCATATAAAATGATGAGATCGTCCGACAAATCCCTAGGAAGAATGGACACTTCAAAAATGTGGCTCGTGTCATGTCATACATGTATCACGCAACCCGGACACTCCAGAATACATTAAGACACACCAAAGTAGGGCCCATGTCCATACCACCTTATCCCTAGCATGTTATATTGTATCCATGTCCGTGCAACATAGGCAACACCACTTGCTTCCCTAGAATAGACTCATTTCTTATGTATCTTTCAACATGTTGCCACTCATCTATCTTAGCATTCTCATTTTAACGACACTAATTTTCTGGAAGTGTTGCTTGATTATTTTGTCTGTTGTCACAATAAAAAGAACAAATTGGGACATCAACTTTCTTATGGTTTTATGTGGTCTGACTTGAGGGCATGTAGTCTGATCAAAGTACTTTTAGGCATCTTCCTTTTTATCCTCGTCCCTCTCACAGTCGTAGACTAGAATGTTTCATCCACATATTAAGATTACCCAAAACAAAAAAATGGTCTAAGCTGAATATCGTATAGACTGATCAATAGGATGAGAAGCTTAGAACTTCATGACGAATCTCATTGTATAAATGAGTCAAAATGTGGATGAGATGAGCTTAGTATGACTAAGTAACACAAAATTCATATTAGCTTTCCATATTAATAAAATCATTAGATCTCTATTCCAGGCAAGAAAATCAATAAAATCATGAATACAACTAGATTTTCATATTAGTTGCAATCCGAATCTCAAAACAGATCCTATGATGGTTCCAACTTCCAAACAATCACATGCAAACCCCATGTTACTCCCACTCCGCATGGATTTGCAACGAAATCTGCCACATCCTCCTATGCTTGTCCCATATGTAACCTCAATCCTTGCTGGCCATGAGCACGTGCTGATGAAATTGTGGAGGAAGTAACTCATGGCAAGTGCCGACTGACACGCAGAGGCTAACACCACCGATGAGATCAAAATGGAACTGTTTACACCATAGCTCGGGGTTTGCGGGCTCTTGTTTGACTCGAGCTTACACCATAGCGCTCTCCAAGAGCTCTTGTTGGCGAATGTTTCTCTCCAAGAGATCTCGTTGGCGAATTTTTCAACAACAACATATCATGCTATGCACCAAGATACTTGAGGACGACAAGGAGTTAGTCGGTGTTATGGTGTTATCGGCTCGATGCAGCTCCCCGCTCTCCTAACGGTGACCCTGAACTTCATCGTTGCCGATCTCTTTCCGTACCTCTCCATCGTCCAAACTCCATTCACCTTCTCCGACCTGGCCAATTTTTGATTGACCCATAATTACAGTGGCGATCCTGTGAACTAGTCGTCTTTACACGCACTTTAGCGCTTTTCCATTGTGAGTTACACGACATGCGAACTTCCCGATGTCTCCAGCTTGATGGCATGCATGTGGCAGTTCACGTCCATTAGTGCAGAAGCTCGACACGTCCACTCTCAATGTTTCTGCGAACTCGCTAGTTCAGGAGGTTGATGGTCTAGACATTCCTCTGCAAGCTACCGTCTCACTGGAATGTGAGCTCTAAATTGTTGTTGCGAGGTCCTTGGCATGGGAGATCGACCCTGGTGTGGGAAATCGACACTACAGTTGTGAACACATCTATGATGCATGATATCAGCGAGTTGGAGGACATGTTGGCGTTAGCAGTGAGGACGATAGTATTACCAGTGCATGTGTTGGCGTCAACAGCGAGGATGAGGTGAGAATAAGGAGAAGGGTGGTGTCATCGACATCCATGATGGCATCGTCGTCGTTGAGAGCAGCACTTCTCGTCTTGAAAAGAAAGAACAACGTAACCAAGGAAGAAGGATAGAAGATAAAAGCAAAGGGGTGTTATTATCATCTCAAATATGACACATTCAGATCCCTTTATATATATATATATATATATATATATATATATATATATATATATATATATATAGCCAATGACCCCCTAGTCTAGTGGTAGTGGTTAGGCATGCGGCCCGAGTGGTCAGGAGATCGATTCCCGGTGGGAGCATTCGCCATAATTACCTTCTTTCAATATATATATATATATATATATATATATATATATACTGAATTCTTCTTTTCATACTAATTGTTATGTTCTATAACTGTGAACTGCTGACATATATGCACTGTAATTATTACTGTTAAGAAATTATAGACTGTTGTTGTTAAGTTGTTTGAGGCTCAAGTATGGAGAAGGCTAATTGTAAATCTGTCACAGATGAGTTCTAGACGGAGTGAAGGTAAGAACTCTTTTTCAGCAGCTGCTGCTGGTGTTAGCTCATCATCAAAAGGAAAAAATGTTGAAGGGTCTGGTTCCTTCAATGACAGTCCAAATCTTGAACAGCTGAACCGTGAAATGGCAGACATCAATTTGGATACTGCAGAAGGGGGTGAGTGGGAGGTTATAGGAAAAAAGTCCAAGAGTCGTGTTGCTGCAACTGCTGGGAAAACGAGGGGATCTTCAACTCCTTCAAAAGACTTCGGTCAGTCTGAGGGGCTTCCAAGACAAGGACCGGGTATTAATGGGAGAGCCGGGAGAGGTACTGGAAGTAGTTGGTCCCAAGCGGCTATCAATGGTAGAACTGCAAGGGGTAACCCTAAGCCACAAGGTGCATCTAGACAGCCGTCCTACAGGGCACCAGCACCTGCTGCCGAACATCCACCTCTTCAACATGGCATGGATTGGCGAGCAAGATTTAATTCTTCCAGTTCTCAACAAAAGGTTGAAGACAAAGCTATTCCTCAGGATGGATGTGTAGATGGACATTATTCAGATTCCGACATTGTTCACAACCAACCTGAAGATGACTCTGATGACGATGAGCTTTTGGAAGACAGTGATGAGTTAAGTGATGACTATGATTCCGATGCAAGTCAAAGGAGCCATGAGACACGGAAAAAGAGTAAGTGGTTCAAGGGTTTCTTTGATGCCTTAGATAGATTGACCGTGGAGGAAGCCAGTGATGTAACAAGGCAGTGGCATTGCCCGGCATGTCATAATGGTCCAGGGGCCATTGACTGGTACAAAGGTCTCCAACCTTTGGTGGCACATGCAAAAACAAAAGGCGCCAAAAGGGCTAAGCTTCACCGTGAACTGAGTAAACTTTTAGATGAAGACCTACGACGAAAGGGATCTTCAGCGGTGCCTGCAGGGGAAGCCTTTGGTAAATGGAGAGGTCTGCATGAAACAACAACTGATCATGAAATTGTATGGCCTCCGATGGTAATTGTCATGAATACATTGCTTGAACAGGATGACAATGAGAAGGTACTATTGCTTTATAACAACACTTTTCTCTACATTCTTTACACATGCGAACGGTCTTGCCATCTGATTATTGGGGTAATATACTAGTTTTGCAGTATTAATCTCTAAGCATATTCAATCTCTAAATGTTCTCCCATTCAATAGAGACAGATTTTGCATCTATGGAGTTTTCTTTTGTCACTAGGTTTGCTAGAGTTGATCATGGATATCTCTAATTTTTCTTCTGTATGCTTCTGCCATGTAGGGTTTTAATATTGCTGTGGCGAAGTTCATTATTTTTTGGAAATTGTAGAATTATATTTATCTCTCTTGTAACAATTTGTTTCACGCAGCATAAAACATTCCTTTGAGTCCTTGTAACATACTGTAGTAATTACTGTTTAACTCGGTGCTGTTGCTGATCCATTATTTATGCAGAGGTCTGCACGTGCACCAATGCACACATAACACACAGACAGAGATAAGTACCTAACACCAAAGAGGTTGGGAATGGAATTTCCAGATGCGGCCTATAGTTCTTAAGAAAATTATCAGTTCTGGAAAAAGTCTGGCAAGGTTTACATCAGCCAGTGCTTCACTCTTGTCAACTGATAGATTTATTTACTCTCCTCCTTAGTGGGTAGTATCTGAGATAGATGTGCCACATACTTTTGGAAGCAATCTAGAGATGGTTTATTCAACTTCTCTTCTGCAAACTGGTATTATTGCATCAATTGATCATGCAATTGTTTACAATTACGAATTTATGATGTGGATGCTTTATGGAAGAAATTGGTACCATGGTCCTTTGAGGCCTACGCGTAAAGCACAAAAGTGAGACCCGTTGTCACGGACTTAGTTTTTTTTTTTCCCCTACACTTTGACCTGTGTGGCACACGACCTTCCTCCTCGAAGAGACTCGTGTAAGCCTTTCCCCGAACCAACTTAGCTAGAATTAAGTGTGAAAGAGAATAGTGGAGCAAGAGAGAAGATTACAACTTTGGATGGTGAGGCATAAATGTGACCCCTCCCATTATATACCCTCAAGGGCCTTACATGAGTGGCTAAGATGATGCCACTTGTCTTACATGTAAGAACAAGAGCTTTGTGGAGCTAAAGATGTTTAGACCATGGAAATATTGACCTTCTAGATGTGTAGACTATCCAAAGAATCTCCAGAGGATTCTACACAACTCTAGAGTTTTCTAGAGACTTCATGAATTAACTGCCTTCTTGGAGTATTCTGCAGAGCATTCCTCCCTCTAAACCTCGTCCAAAATGCGGGGCAAAAAATATTGTGCATGTTGGTGCACTCCTGAGCAAAGCAAGGCGCATGTATAATTAGATTTTTTTTTTTGACGTTCTCAGTCTTAAACTGATGTGTTGCTATGTTGTAGGTCAAAATTGTTCGTAAAAAAATAAGGAAGCTTTACCCGTGCTTGAACCATAGAATGAGGGTAGATGATTTTACTGGGTCCTCGTATGAGGTCACACATGTTCGCAACAAAAGCAAGGAGCGAGCCTAGCTGAAGCGAGGCACAACCTCCCTTGGTGCTGAGCTTTTTTCCTATACGGTGTTTTAACAACTATGTTGGAATCTGTTTCATTGAAATGTAAATTTTAAATCAAATAATTAAGTTATCTATCAAGCAGTTCTGAAATTTAGTTAATGATCCATCCTGTTCATTTAGGTCGGCGTTCTCAAGGAGTAGGTATATAATTTTTGACATATCTGGCATAATTAAGTAAAGTAGATATAAATTATTAGGTTGGCTGGCTTTCTTCAAAATTGTATAGCTTGAAGGTTCACTGCAATGTATCAGTGATTGAAGTTTAAAATTGTTTATGCTATAATGTATGGACACGAAAAATGAAATATCAATTTTTAAATACACATGTAATGCATCCCCTATTATGTGATATATGATGATTGTGCTTGAGCTTTAGTTAATATATGTCCAGGATGTAGGAACAGAATTGAGCATGAGTGGAAATACAATCAGGGCAGAGGGATGAAGAAAGAAGATGCTGTTGGCTGACAAGTTCTATTTACATTGATAAGATATTAAGATGAAGTGAGATCACCACATGTGGTTACAGGCTTTGTGAAGAAATTTATATACAAACTTTTATCTGGGGTACTCCCTTAAGGCTGGGTCATATGACAAGTTAAGTCATGATGGGGAAAGTTTGATGTCAATGTTCATGCGATGATTACTAGAATTTGCATTTGTTTGTAAGGTGCTAATGTTGTTTCTTGCTTAACTATTAGTCTGAGAGTGTTTTATGTTTCAGTAATTTTTGTATCTTGGTTATATTTTATTCTTCTATAGGTTCTAAAAACAATTCAATTGAATATGAAACGTGCCATGTCATATTCGTCAATAATAACAATTTTGATTCTTAATATTCCCCAACAATGTGGTAGGAGTCCCCCAAGTTATCTCATATTATAAAGGAATATTCCATTAACTCAGCGAAATTAGTTCCCTTTACCATTTTGCCCTTGCCTTCCTCTTCTCTCCTCCCACCTTTCCCCAAACTATGGCTTCCTTTTGAGTTCATGATTAGCGATGGATTCATGGGTTCTTATTGAACTCATAGTAGAGGACATGTTCATGGGTTCTCGAACAAGCTCATGGTTAATTAGTGTGTTCGTGGGTAGTCAATTAATGGATTCACTTGTGGTCAATGTTTTCTTCTTAGGTTCATGGGTTCTTGAGCATATCATTGACAAAGAGGTCACTTGTTTTGCTTAACCTCATGGTAGCAATGGGTTCATGGGTGGGAAATGAGTTCTTGTTCATGGGTTCCTCTTGAACTCATAGTAGGCAATGGAGGTTTTCATGGGTTCTTGAGCTTATGGTAGAGGAAGGGAAATTGGAAGGAGGAAGGACAAAGTGGTAGTTTCACACTGTTAATAGAATGGTTGGGTTGGGTTAATTTTTGTCCATTGAGAGGGAGAGGACTCTTAACTCACATTGTTTGAAATTTGGGAGACTTTTCTGCAGTTATCAAGATTTGGGGTACATAATTGTAAATGTAGAAGATTCAAGGGACTAATATCAGAAAAACCCTTTAGGATATTCTTGATTTTGTGTCTTTATAAGAGAACTGTATGTTGGATCATGTATTGTTTCCTCTCAAGGATGGAACTCCATAAGATGAGCCTTGCAGTAAGAATATCAGTGGAGTTACCTGTAGGTTAAATCCGATGACCAAACTCTCTATGCTATTATTTGTAATTTTGTATGCATCTCCAGTTTAGAGTATAGACCTATCCTTTATGCTTTTGTTAGCTTGTATGATGTGGTTGAATATTCCACATCTTATTATTTTTTATTACCAGAGTTTTTCTGACAAAATATTTACAGTGGATTGGCATGGGAAACCAAGAGCTTCTCGAATACTTTAGCACCTATGCAGCAGCGAAGGCCCGCCATTCCTACGGTCCACATGGGCATCGTGGGATGAGTGTTTTAATATTTGAGGCTACTGCAATGGGCTATCTGGAGGCAGAACGTCTACACAAGCATTTTTCAGAACAGCACACAGATAGGGATGCATGGGAACGTCGGCGGCAGCTATTTTACCCAGGCGGCGAGCGGCAGTTATATGGTTACCTGGCAAGCAGAGAGGATGTGAATAGCTTCAACCAACACTGTCATGGTATGGCTTTATTGCTTTGGGTTCAGAATTTGGTCCTTGTAGCTAGGGCCTTTTAACTAGCTATAATGGTTAACATTGACCATCTATGCACTGTTTTGAATGGTGATGTCTCTAGATCCTTTAACCTTATCTCTTTAGTTTGTACAGTTTTCAGGTTTTGAAATTGAATGGTAAGCATTTAATGGATGAAGACCTTCATGGTGAAATATTTTGACTGAGACTCAAGTTATAATGCATAATCTTTGAGGGTTTTAAGGCTTTTCAAGCTAGTTAGGCATGCAGAAAATATTGGGTGAAATTTTCCAGTTTACTTTTACTGAATAATAAGACATTTATTGTTTCTCTTTAGAAGTCATGGCCACCAGTTTCTTCCTACTTAGTATTACTATCAAATCTCTACTCTTATAAGTGAATCAATGCTTTGTTTTTGTCCACTCGATTTGTAGCAGGCCATAACCATGTATCCACGTCCACCAGTTTCTTCTTACTTGGTCTTATTATCATTTGTTTTTGTTGAAATAATTGTTATATTTTATTGATAATCTTTTGGCTATTTATAACTTACAACCTCCTCATTACATTAACTCTCTATAGGAATATCCTATGGCATATTCCAACATACCAAATATACTAATAGGATATTCCAACACATATTTCAACATACCAAAAATACCAATAGGATATTCTAACATTCCCTCTCAAGATGGACGAAAGATATTCACAAAGCCCATCTTGTCACATCCTCCCATCATGCTGACAGAGCTAAGCCCCTTGGTCAGTCCGTCTGCTACATGATCTTTGGTTGGAACATAGCCCAGCTCTAGTAGTCCACTATCCAGCTTTTCTTTGATGAAGAATCTGTCAATCTCGATATGCTTGGTCCTGTCATACTGTACTGGATTGTTGGCAATACTAATAGCTGTGTGGTTGTCATACCATAGCTTCATCTTGGCTCCCTGGTCCAGCTTCAGCTCCATCAGCATATTCTTCAACTACAATAGCTCTGTGACTCCCAAGGCCATAGCTCTATACTCTGCTTCAGCTGTTGATCTGGCCACCACTGACTGCTTCTTACTCCAAGAGACCAAGTTGCCTCCTACAAATATATAGTATCCCGAGGTGGATCTCCTGTCGTCAGCACAGCTAGTCCAGTCAGAATCACAATAGCCCTCGATGCTCACATGATTATTCCTTCTGAAAATCAGTCCCTTCCCGGGACCTCCCTTCAAGTACCTCAGAATCTGGTACACTGCGTCCATATGACCCTTATTGGGATCATGCATGTAGCGGCTCACTACGCTGACCGTAAAGCTGATATCAGGTCGGATGTGGCTCAAGTAGATCAACTTGCCTACCAATTTCTGATATCTATCCCGGTCAACTGGTTTTTCGGCTTCAACATCCAGCTTGAACTTCTGGTCTATCGGTGTCGTAGCTGGTTTGTATCCCATCATCCCTGTTTCTGTAAGCAGGTCCAGTGTGTACTTCCTCTGAGAAAGAACAATTTTTTCTGTATCTCGAGCAATCTCAATCCCAAGGAAGTATCGAAGAGGGCCAAGATCCTTCACCTCGAACTCCTTGTCAAGCTTTCCCTTGAGTTGGGCGATCTCCTGCTCATTATCGCCTGTGATAATCATATCAACCACATACACCACAAGCATAGTGATGTGGCCTCCACTTCGTCTGAAGAACACAGTATGATCAACATTGGTCTGCTGATATTCCATCCCTATCATTGCTCTCCTTAACCTGTCAAACTACGCTCGAGGAGACTGCTTCAGTCCATAGAGAGATTTCTTCAGCCTGCAGATCTTGCCTTCTGTCTGATTAGTGCCGAATCCTGGTGGTATATCCATGTACACCTCCTCCACTAGATCCCTATGAAGAAATGCATTCTTCACATCCAGTTGGTGTAGCTTCCATCCTCCATTGGCTGTCAGAGAGATCAAGGTCCTGACAGTACTCATCTTCGTCACTGGTGCAAAGGTCTCGTCATAGTCGATGTCGTACGTCTGACTGTATCATTTTGCCACCGGTCGAGCTTTGTAGCGCTCAACCTGTCCATCTGGGTTCTGCTTCACAGTGAAAACTCACTTGCATCCGACTGCTCTCTTCCCTTCTGGCAGTCTCACCAGCTCCCAAGTTCGGTTCTTCTCCAGAGCTCCCAACTCCTCGTGCATCGCTGCTTTCCACTTTGGATCGCTCTTGGCTACCTGCCAATTGTTAGGTACAGTAACACTATCCAATGATGCAATAAAAGCTCCATGAGAAGAAGAGAGATGATTATATGAGACAAATTTAGCAAGGTCCCAACCATATCTATCAGGAGGTTTTCTCGTATTGCTGCGAGTGGACCTCCATACTGATGATGGTTGGGGAGGAGGAGAAGGAAGGATATCACCTGAAGGGGAAGGTGGTGGTGTAGGTGTCTCAGGAGTCAAGACGGGCGCAGGCAAGTGACTTAGCATTGGCACTGTAGGAACTGGTCCTGCAAGTTGCTTCTCTCGCCTGCTGTAGGTAATTATCTCCCCCTGAGCTGTGGGCTTAACACCTCTTATTTCCTTCCCCTGTCCCTTTTCACCTTCCTGTACCCTATTTGTTCCTCCAAGCCATACTCCGAGATTAGTCGAAATGCTTCCCAACAACTCCCCCTCTCGCCTCATACTTGCAGTATCAGGTGAGATATTTGGGTTTTCCTCCTGACTGTAGTATGGCTCATGTTTTCTGAAGTGAACATCAATACTTACAAATTTTTTTTTTTTCACTGGACTCCAGCATACGTAGCCCTTCTGAGTTCCCGAGTAGTCCACAAAGATACACTTGATTGCTCGAGGATCAAGCTTTCCTACCGACGGTCTGTTGTCCTTCACGAAGCATACGCATCCAAACACCTTTAGTGGGAGCATCCCACTATTATTTTTCTGCAGCATCTCGCATGGAGACCTCCATCCCAACACCTTCGAAGGCATCCTGTTGATCAGTTGAGCTGCTGTCAACACTGCATATCCCCACAGACTCTGTGGGACATTCATGTCTATCATCATACTTCTCGCCACTTCCAGGAGGTGTCTGTTCTTCCTTTCCGCTACTCCGTTCTGTGCTGGTGTATATGCACAGGTGGTCTGATACCGTATCCCTTGGGCGGACAAGTATTCCACAAGTGTCTTGTTGGTGTACTCTGTTCCATTGTCAGACCTTAGTACCTTCACCACTGCCTTGTATTGAGTCTGAACATGTTTGTGAAAGTCCCGAAAACGGGAGGGGACCTCACTCTTATTTTTCATCAAATACAGCCAAGTAGTATGAGAAAAACAATCTATGAAGGTAACAAAATATTTGTGACCATTCATAGGAGTAGTATAAGGCCCCCAGACATCAGAGTGTACCACATCAAAAACAGACGAGCTCCTATGACCGCAACACACATATGAACTCCTAGTAAGTTTGCCTAACAAGCATCACAAACTAGTTTTTCTTTATTAACTTCTTCATAAACTGCAGGGTACAATTTGCTTAAAATACCAAATGAAGAGTGTCCCAACCTCCTGTGGTGGAGTCACAATGTATCTTCTGCACTCATCTTCTTCAGTCATTCCATCCCTGCCTTTTTCGCCATAGATACTAATGCTGAATGCAGCCCTTCTCGATCTAGGTACCATAGTCCATCATGCCAAGTGCCAGTCCCAAGTCTTCGTCTCATCTTTTTCTCCTGGAAGATTACCTTGGGAATATCAAAGGAAACAATACATTTTAGTTGAAGGATGATGGAACTAATGGACAAAAGACTGACTAGAAAAAAAGGAGCATGCAAAATATTGGATAATTTTACCGAACCCGTACAATTTACAGTACCCTTACCGATCACTGGCTGGAATGTCCCATCAGCTGTTTGAATGTTGTCTGTCGATGGTAGGTGAGTGTAGGAGGAGAACTCAATAGCCTTTTCCGTCACGTGTCGAGATGCTCCCGAGTTAATTATCCAGTCTGACGGTCGAGGGAAATACATAGATGCAAGAGCAAGTGGATCGTTAGTACCTTCAGATGGAAGGACATACATGACAGAGAATGAGGTAGAAGCCTCCTCGCTTCCCTCGTTTGACGTCCTCTGCTTCTGAGTGATTCCAGCATGCCCATCAATGCCTGGTCCTCCTCAGTAAAAGTACCACCAGCTCCTTTATTGCCTTCTGCTACCAGTAGGTTTGCTCGATAGCCTCCTCGACCACCTCGTCGACCTCCACGACCACGGCCTCGTCCTCCGAAGGTTCCCCATCCACCGAATTGTCCGCGTCCACCGCCTGAATCTTCCTCCTTAGGTGGTTTGGTGCAAGCATGCCGATGATGGCCCATCTCCCCGCAGTTGTAGCACTGCCGATTGTGCTGCCAATACTCCCCTTTCGGACCTATGTCGCCCAAACTGGTGGCCACTAGTGTTGACTTCTCTTCAGGAGGGCCACATGTCCCTGCTTGCAGTTTGATGTGTGTTTCTTCCTAGATCATTGTCGAGATAGCCTCCTCAAGGGTAGGGATCTTCGGTTGGGCTAGAAATAGGGCTGTCCTTTGAGCAAATGCTGCAGTCAGTCCTTTAAAGAACTTCATTGTCCTCTCCTGCAGACATACCTGTCTCTCCTTGCACTTCGGGTCCCCACAACTTGTCCGATTTGAGGAGTGATCGTAATCCAACCACAGTCGCTCCAGCTCTGTGGCGTATTCTTGCACTATCTTCTCTCCTTGAACGGTGTCATCAATCTCCCCCTTGATATGAAAATCTCGTAAGTTGTACCCCACGCCATCGTATGTCCTCAACTTCTCCTATACGTCCTTCACCATCTCAATGTCGTCTACTGTAGCGGAATAGACTGAACTAAGGAGTTGAGAAGCCAGATGTAGATCACCATATGAGTGGACTTTCACTCGTCGCGTCCCGCCGAGCCCTCGTCTGGCTGTCTTCTCGCCCGACAGGAACCCCTCCAGGTTCTTTCCTGCGAGGGTTCTTCTCACCCGTCGTGACCAACTCAGATAGGTGGCTGGTCCATCCAGCTTCAGATCGATGGAGGGAAGCTCCAACTTCGGCGACGTTCGTGTCATGCTCTCACCAGCCGACATCTTCATCAACTTCATCAACGTCGCAACCTCTGCAGGATCCAGCTTCTTGGTGATCTCCTCCATCGATGCTTCTCCTCTCCGTTCACGTCACGCCCACTCCACGATTCGTCCGCTCCTAGATTCGAACATGTCTGTTTTTATCAGATCTAGGCATCAGTGTCCTCTTTCGGAACGATCCGAACCACGGCAACAATGGCGCCGTTGCGTGCGGGGGGGGGGGGGGGGGGGACGCGCGCACGTGCCACGACAGCCGCAGCGGCAGCAGTAGCGACGGGAAAGAGGGGTGGGGGTGGGGCTACTGTGCGCAAGGTTTGGGGGGGCGCCTGCTGTGGAAGAGGGGAAAGAGGAGAGGGGGGGGGGGGGGGGGGAGGTTTGGTGGCGGCTAGGGTTAGGGTTTGTGGAAAGGTGGCTCTGATACCATGTTGAAATAGTTGTTATTTTACTGATAATCTCTTGGCTATTTATAGCCTTACAACCTCCTCATTACATTAACTCTCTATAGGAATATCCTATGGCATATTCCAACATACCAAATATACTAATAGAATATTCCAACACATATTCCAACATACCAAAAATACCAATAGGATATTCCAACAGTTTTTGTCTTCTTATTATGGCTAAATTGTCATGACCTTTTTTCTGATATTTCTCACAATTTTGTATGTTCCTCACACAAGCTCGTGTTGGGACTTTGTAGGGCCCCTCCGCCTTCCTAAGTGTGTGTACCTCAATCTGTCTTTAGATTTATTTGTATCAAATCCAATGTTCCTGGTGTATCTAAAGTTGTATGGATCTTCATAGTTTTTTTAAGCATGTTGATAGGTGGGCCTTGTGCATTTGCCTCATGGAGGCATTTTATTATTCAACTGTTGGTAATCATCTATACTGTTGACTCTAACCTTCATTACACCATTATTAGGGAAGTCAAAGCTGAAGTTTGAGATGAAATCATACCAGGAAATGGTTGTGGTCCCAATGAAACAGATGAGCGAGGATAATCAACAGTTGCTCTGGCTTAAGAATACAGTTGTTAAACAAGAGCGGCATAAAAAGGCTCTTGAACAGACTGTTGGAGTGGTCAGCCAGAAACTGCGTGAGTACATGGAAGAGAACAAGATGGTGAGGCATAGAACAAAGATGCAGCACGAAGAGAACAAGCAAGAGGTAAATGCCACAAACTGAAGGGCTTCTTCCCCAAGAGATCTTGCTCATTTCTCGTGTTTTTATCAATTCATTGCCATTATTAGGAAATATCCTCCTTTGTTTTTAGTATATTGTTTTAGTGACCAGTATATATATAGGATTAACTTTATCCAAATGTACGACTTTGAAATCAGTTAAAATAGCCTTTGGGCTGTAAGGCAATAAATAGAGAAATTTTGCTAGTACCTACAGACTTGACAAACTTTGCTACTGTGCATTGATTAACTAGTATTTCATGGAATGTTAAATTGTGCAATAACTAGAATTAGATTGAGTAATATAAGAAGGCAAGCACTTTTCCAGATTGATGTACCTTTTTTTTCTTGGGCTCTCTTAGGGGCTGTCTGGTTACATGTAAATGGAAATTTCATGCAACATTTGTTGCTGTAGCATTTCTTGTTGTAAGTAGTGTTGCAAATCCATTGTTTTGTTGCATGTAGATGTTGTTTTGGGATTTACTAATCCGTAGCTTGAAATGATGTAATAAGGAGGTTAAGTTGTGACTTTTGTTGTTGCAAGTACAAATACATTGATTGGTTGTGCCTTTATGACATTGAATGAAGAGAGAATGATAGGAAATGATGCAAGTGGTGTAATAAATGTTGCTGTAAGTTGTGTTGCTAGAACAAATACAACGATAGTTGGTGGACTGGATGTAGTATTTGTTGCACCAAGTCCACCATTTACATCCAACCAAACATTGAAATGGTGCACCAAATGTTGCATGTAACTCCATTGACAGCCAACCAAACACCTCCTTAGAGAAGTAGTAGAAGCAGCAGCAATAGGAATAACAGAAGTTGTACTTGTTCATTATTGTGTTCTTACTATGTCGTGTCATGTCATCTAGGAGTAGATGTACTAAAGAGCAGAAGTAGTAGTACTAGCATAGCAGTAGTACCATATCCATATTGTACTCGTGTCTACAGGGGCAGACCCACCATAGGCCTGGGGGAGTGGTCCCTCACACTGAATTTTCCGTTTCCTTCTAATATAGTACTTGTTTCTCCGGTTATTTACCTTATTTTGTTTATAAACATATCAAGCAAACACTAGCTTAGGTGGTAAATTGTTGTAGTTTATAAGCAAGAGAGAAGTCTTTGCTTAATAGTGTGTGTGTGATGCACTTTAGTTTAACTCCCAAAATTTAAGTTAAATGTATTTTGCTCCCCTTAAATTTTATTTAAATATATTAAATGTATAAACTATTGTTATTATCAAAATTTTACAAAGAAACTTGTAAATTATATCGAAAACTATATATTGTAGTGAGCCTAGGTGCAGTAACTATAGCTAGATAGAGGATATAAGCCGACAAGCACTCTTCCAATCGGCTCTGTTTACTTTTATATTTACTTTTGCACTTTTTACATCAATGTATCTCCTGCCTTAGACTCTCTCTCAGTTGGCTAATTTAAACTCTCATTATCTTGTAGATGGATTACCAAGAGCAATTTTTCAAAGAGCAAATGAATAAAGTTCAGAAGGACATTGAAGAGAAAGAACAGAAATATAAGATGCTGTTACGAGAAGAACGTGCTAAGGCGAAGCAGTTTGATCTACACTCTGGAAACAAGGACAGCAGACTCAGGTAACATCCATGTTGAATCATCTTTAGTAACCATATGTGAAGCTACATTGATCAGACTTATTACCACAAGGCTAACATCTGGGTTGCTTGCCTCTTCGAGGTTACCCTTTTGGGACTTTCACAATGTTAAGACTTAACATTGTTTTTTCGTCCATTCTCATCTTTCCTGACTGTGCGATAGGGTCAAGCCCTTTTCATTCCAAAGTATTTTCAAAACCCATATATTTTGTACATATAATTTCATACTGATATGCTTGAACCTTTGCGTTATCTACCTACTTATGGCTTGACTCACCTTTGCTGTGTTGGAGCATTGTTTGCATTATTTTTTCTTGGGTTAAAAGACCACTTCACCTAGAAAGTATAGACATGCTGTCACCGATGCTGTTTACATGGTGGGCATGTTTGAACGAAATAGATATATGCTAAAAACATACTTGGTTAAATGGCCATCATCTTGTTCGTATGGTTTTATGTCGTGTATATGTCCGTGTCCATGCAACATAGTCGTCTACTAATTTTGATTCTCCCCAAGCACCTGTCCACTTTCTACCCATTTATGATAGTTCCGAATTACCTTTTCATAGAATTATATGGTAAATAAAGAATCCTACGAAGCATCACTAATGTGTAGCATCATACTAGGTGCCTCAGTTTGATAGGGATGTGAAGAAAGTATAGCTGTTTTAAGGATCTATTTAAAGAGGTTTATACATCACAGTTCTAAGCCTCTTGACCAGATAATAGTTTATAGCTCTACATGATTGCTAGTTTCTATTTCTTTGTATCCTCTCACAATAATTCATGTAATCTTTTCTTTTTGCAGAAAAGAAGTGATAGACAAGTTCATAGATAGCCAGGAGAAAGGCGCAGAGGAGTTCCTCTCCGAAAGAGAGATGCTGATCAGTTCTCACGAAAAGAAAAGGGATGATCTGAGGCGCCGGTACTTGGAGGAAGAGGTTGAAATGGAGAAGGCGTTTGAAGCTGCTTTGACTGCCTTGATGGAGAAGTATGATCCAGGAACCTTTCAGGCCTCTTCTAGTAGCAGCGCCTGATTATTGACCTCGGCAAATGCAAGGTTGGATTTGATAAAATTTCGGCAATAAATAGTAGAACTTTCCGTAATTTGACTTTCAGCGTGCATAGAGATACTGTCATACTGATCCAAAACTGTTTTAAGTTTAACTGCTGATGCGTTGCAGAAAAAAGACGGACCGAAAAGTTACTAGTATAGAATGGAGTCATGGACAAGCTTATTTGCTTATGTGGTTGGCATCAGTTATTTAAGATTGTTTCTTGTTACTGCTATGATGGTGTGCTCATTCCTTTGTATTGAGGGCTCCCTTGGAACTTTTCAAGGGGCATTTGGACCTAAAGTGCTGGTCAAATGTGTCTATATATGCCTCTCAGAGGGATATGAATGAAATATCTGGGTAGTAGTTTCAAAACAGTAGACATAGCTAGACAATTGCGAATAGCAATTTATGTACAAGCAAGCTGGATGGTGGAAAAAAATGACTATTCTGTCAACATGTTTCTTGGCTAGCTCTATGTTTTGCTGCACAATTACTCGGACTGCAAATATGCTCAGGTTTATAATTCACAAGTAACAGGTGAACTTTTCAAAAACTAGTTGTAAATAAATATTTTTTTGCAAAAATCAGTGTCTAGAAGGATTGAACATGGGCTATTTAGGTTGATTACAGTGGTTGGTTTGAACCGGCTTGACCAGACAGTGCATTGGCCGGATCGATCTCCGGTCCGATTTTTAAAACACTCGGTGCTGAGTTTTCTTGCTGATAGTGAAGATTGAGAAACACGCGCACACACAGAACACTTAACAAGCAAGGAATCATTTTTCCACCTTAAAGTATTCACTTTCCTTTTCCAAATATCTTGACATTTTCAAACATAGGAAAGAAAAATCAATGGAAATTGTAATTTTTCAAAGGAAAGAAAATGTCAAGGAATTGATTTTCTTTCCATTCCTTTCCGCAAATCAAACAAGTAGAAATCATTGGTTCAGTGTTCTTCTGGAAGGGGCGAGTTGTTCAAGCAGAATTTCATTACCTGGCGAGAAACCAAAGAAGCATTCAAACAACCTTGTTATAGTGAAAACCTCTCAGTTAATAACAAACTAAAAAAAAAAGGCGTTCTGTTCAAAAACAACCTTGTATGATGTATCTTCTTACTCCTAACCATGCATTTATAGATTCCGTTGCATACTAGGAAGACGAAGCACTTGTTGTTGGACACATATCAGACATGACACAGATATCCAAAATACATTAGAGCATGCTGAAGTGAATGGTCAAATTCTGGAATCCTTTAAAGATCAGCTATGCTCTGAACTAACCCGTCCGGAATCCATTAAAGTGATTACTCATGAACCCAGCCAGCCTCATCAATCAATCAGCTACAGGATCTTCCATCAACTTGTTTATGTTTCATGAACATTGCCCACATCTGTTTTGGATCTAACATTTTCCTATATTAAGATACATGATATAGAAAGTAGCCTCTTTAATAACTCATAAACCCTTCTCTCTCCTTGTGCCAAGTTCGAAATAACACTAGATAATAACCTTACAATCTGTACGGAACATTCAACAAAAACCAAATACTTTTCCTCTTCCACTGTTTATGAAGTCAAAATGCTCCATACTATGACAACTTAAATCTGGGTAACTTCATGAAATACACAGAAGCCTATCTGCTCTCGAGGTATTTTGACAAGACAAGACTTTGTTTCAGGTGTATCAGCTCAGCGTCGTCTTGGAAAAGTTACATCGAGATACAAGGTTAAAAGTTGAAATGTTTTCATGATAATAGCCACTAAATACATCATACAGGGTTATAATCGAAATCTATGGTGAAGTTTTTTTCTCGCATTTGATGATGCATGAAATGTTTGGAGTCCAATTAGGAGGTTATTGTCAACATCTAAGGCTATGACCAAAACCAGTAGTAAAATACTAGATGCTATTATGATTGTATTGAAGATGCATGGCAGCTTTGTAGTCCAGTTAGATGCTTAACTGGAAATATCTAATTGAAGGCATAAATAGGCCATAAACAGCTTTAGCAAAGGAAAGTGTAACAAATATTAAGGCTATATAGATGGACATGACATTTGTTTGAAACCTAGTTGTAGCGAGTTCCTGAAAGTTGAGAAGGGGAATTATATGTGTGTATGAAACTCAACGGTAATCCCCACACGAACAAATGCCTTCTTTGAAATGATGAAACCTGCTTGAATATCCCTCACCGTAATCTCCCTGCTCAAGATCTCCGACATCACCTTAATCGCTGCATGACAATCTGTGCATGCCCTCAGGTTCTTCTTCATCACCCTCATCGGTGCACCTGGCGCAATATTCATGAGAGCGAAAGCTATTGCCAGCCTCTCACTATGATACCTCAATGGCTCAATGACTCAACGACTCAACCTTTATGTCATTCTCAACATTTTGAAGTGCACAACTAGTATCTGGCTTGTATGTTTATTTCATCTAGACATTTAGCTTTAAATTCCAAAGTTCAAATAGATGTTTTTTTTCTTATTCTCGCATTTTAGAATTATCTGCTTGTATATTACAGCTTGATACAGCTTACTGCCGCCGTCTCACAACGGTGCAGGCTGGACATGATCCGACCGGACCCAGTATATTGGGATCGGGTCGTGACAGCCAGCCTCTCACTACGATACCTCAATGACTCCACCTTTATGTCAATCTCAACATTTTGAAGTGCACAACTAGTATCTGGCTTGTAGCCTGCCTTTCTCTCTCTTCCCCCAACTTCTTTAAAGTATCTCTTATCGGAGAACTAATCTCACTATTCGATGAGAAAGTGAAAATATGGGTTTTAATCTCTACCCAACTATAACCTGGTTCTTTCCTCACTCCTCGATCCCTCATCAACTTCTTCATCTTAGAAGCCTCCTCCCAGTTTCCAGCTTTAGAGTAAATATTTGACATTATAACGAAAGGAGTGGCATCCTTGATCTCCCTGTTCAGTAACTTTTCAGATGCCTGACTAGCCAGTTCTTGATTTCCATGGATCTGACATGAGTTCAGTACAGAGTTCCATATAATCTGGTCTGGCTCAAATGGGATCTCATCGATGAATTTCTTGACCTCGGCCAACCGTCCTACCCGACCCAATAAATCCACAACACCATAATGCTCTCTTTTAGGTTTTATCATGTACAACTCTTCCGTCGACTCGAAGCACTGAAGTCCTTCATCCACAAGTCCGCTATGGCTACAAGACGAGAGAACGCTTAGAAATTGTGACCGAGTCAAACTCAACCCCATCAAGGACCATATTGTCTACCAATTCCAAAGTCTCCTTGCCCTTGCCATTATAGGCTATGGCCGCGTTCACCACATTCCATGACACAATGTTTCTTTCCGGCATTTCTTCGAATGTCTTATAGGATTCTTCCAAGCAACCACATTTCGCATACATGTCAAGAAGCGCGCTTCCAGAGAAAACGTTCCCCATTAGACCTGAACTTATAGCATAGGAATGTACTTGCTTCCCGAGACCTAGTGAACCCAGGTTGGAAGCAGCGCGGAAGGCTCGTCTCATTTTGGTAATTACACCCCCGAGATCAAAGTCGTCCATGAGACAGTATTCTGATCCTTTCTGTTATCAAAGATCATTCTAGCCGTCTCCATGAGGCCAGATTTGGGCATACATATCTACTAGGGAGTTAGCAGTGATATCTTCGGATGCCACACCTATAAGAAGCACTCATACATGGATTTGTTTGCCCACGTCAAGATCCGGTATCGATGCTGCAAAGCTTGATAAACTAGGGAAACGATACTGCTTGCGATGCGATCAAACCCAGCCAGCTCCATTTTCCTTCAACAACCGTACAACGTCCTACTTTCTGTCCACTCCATCCATATCCCAGATATCATCCCGTTGTATGATACATTGTCCCTTCCGTTCATCCCATCCCTTCGCCTATGAGATTGTTCTTGGAAATAATAGATATCCAACATAGAGTTGTTAACAAACACATTCCACCCGAAATTGGACCGAACCACGAGACCGTGGAGCGGCGGAAGACTGGGTGAAGCAGTGATTCATGAGGCAACTCCAGCTTATAAGCCACCTTACCAATTCTGTTAAGGACTTTGTATGGTCCATAATATTTAGGTGAAAGTTTCTGTGGCCTTTTATGGGCTAAAGAGATTTGCCTATATGGCTGGACCTTGAGATATACCAAGTCCCCTTCAGTGAATTCCCTCTCACTCCTGTGTTTGTCAGCAGCCTTTTTCATCTTGTCTTGAGCTAACAGGAGATTGTCCTTCAGTAGTTGGAGAGCATTGTCCCTTTGTACCAGTTGTTCTGCTAGTTCTTGGTCTATAGCAACTTCAGGTACATATGTAAGAAGATTGGGAGGGGGTAGCCCTTTTGATTCATCAAAAAGTCTGGCATATTTCTTCAAAAGCTCCAGCACTTCTGGTCTGGAGTCCTCTTCAATAGAATTTTTCTCTTCTTCCAAGAAGCAGAGTTGTATTAAGAAGAATTGTGACTGCGGCCTGAGATCTTTGTCCAGTGGTTCCATCAGACTATCAGTAGATGCATGGACTCCTTTGAACTGTTGTACCTCACCTTTGGTTACAAACTTCATGGTTAAGTCCTTAAAATTCTAGGTAATGTCACCCAATGTACTCAACCAGTTGGCACCCAGTACTACCTGACAACCTGTAATAGGTAAATGGAGGAGATTCACCAAGATTTTATTCCCTTGACAATCAATGGATACATCTTCACTCAGGCCTTGACTTGATAGCTTATCACCATTAGCCACCATCACTTCAAATGTCTGTTCATCATTTTTTTTTGCAACCCCAGCCTATCACTGAACTTACTGTCAATGAAGCTATGGGTAGAACCTGAGTCTATGAGAATCATGACTGGTCTGTTGTGGATAACTCCTTGCATTTTCATAGTGGGTTGATGAGTAAACCCAGAAAGAGCATGTAGAGATATGGCATATGAACCTATTCCACTTCCTGAGATCAAATCTTCATTGTTCTCACCTAATTCTTTGTCATCTGGAGGATCTTCATCTGCTACCAGCATAAAAAGCTTTTTCTCTTTGCATCTATGCATGCCCCTTGGCCCATTTCTCTTCACAGAAATAGCATAACCCCAAGCTTCTTCTCCTGGTAATCTCACTAGGTGAGATTGAGTGACTGGACCTATTTAGGTTGACCCTCTGTTCTGTTGTTGTAGGAGTTATCCCAGTCTTCTTAGGCTATTCAAAATTTGCAGGAGTAACAAATGAAGGAGATATATGCTTGTTATGAAATGTATTACCCTTGTTGAATTCCTTCACTGCCACCAACTTAGCCTCATACATCCTGGCCATGTGCATTGCATTGGACAAAGAATGAGGTTGGGACATTTGTAATTCATACCTGATGTCCTCTCTCAACCCACCCATGTAATGGCTGATGAGGTGAGATTCAGTTAGCCCTGGAACTCTCTTGGACAACTTTTGAAACTGCAGGTTGTAATCTTGCACTTCAGCTTCTTGTTTAAGTAGTTTGAGTTCCATAGTATGGTCAGTAAACTGAGATGGTCCAAAGTCTTGTCTAATGGCTTGACAGAATTCAGGCCAGCTGACATTGCCATTCCTGCTAGTCATAAGCCAATCAAACCAGTATGCAGCATAGCTTTTCACCTGCACAG
Source organism: Iris pallida (assembly GCA_029216955.1). NCBI lineage: Eukaryota > Viridiplantae > Streptophyta > Magnoliopsida > Asparagales > Iridaceae > Iris > Iris pallida. The sequence goes on along the minus strand of JANAVB010038416.1, from coordinate 144,692 downwards.
AGCACATCCTGACCCTGTCCTACTCTGGAACATGGTAGTAGTTCATATAACTGGTAACACGTAGCAGCCTGTCATAATCCAAAATTTTATACATATAATTATAAATATTTTATTTAAAATATTCAAGTTTTTTTTTTCAAAATCATTTATAATAATTACATGAAGTATTATTTTATATTTGCATTTGAAACCTACTTGGTCCTCATGCAAATTCATTCTTTTGCATTTTCTACCCAAGGATTATGTGGCTATCATGCATATAGCAAGGAGGACAAATGTCATTCCTTCCTCATGACTAGCCCAAAAGGGCAAATTGGTAAATCCCAATTTAATTCATCCTTTTATTGGAAAAGAGAAGAGAGAGAGTTTAATCCTTCTCCTTCCCAAGTCCAGGTGAGCTCCCTCTTCTCCTTTCTTCTTCTTTCCTTTTCCTCCTCACTTTCTTCTTCTCTTCCCCTCTCCCCATTTGCTGATGTCGCTACTGCTTAAGCTGCTGCTGCTGCCGCCACTGCATTGCGCTGCTGCTGCGGCTGCTTCCGCGGCTGCTGCCGCCGGCCGGCCGACCAACCCTCCCTCCACTTCTCCACCTCCTTTTACTTCTCCTCTTCCTCTACTTCATCTTCCTTCCTCCTCTCAACTTCCTTCTAACATTATTTCTAGAGTTTGAGATTTAACCCAAATTCCAATTTTATGACCTAGGATCCTGATTTTGGATTTTGGAGGAATTCTTCAAGAGGAAGAACCACTACAAAGCAAGGCAAGCTCTCTACACCCTTCTTGATTATTTTCATGCTATTCTAGTTTTAATTAAAAATCTGGAATTTTTAACATTGTGGATAAAAACTGACCTTTGAATAATGTGAGGGACGTTGAGCCTAACATTTGGTAGAAGATAAATTATGGACACTTTACATCAATTCTTGAATTTGCAATAAACCATGCATATGGTTCCCACATTCCTTAACATGGATTGTAGTTGCATATGTTAACTTGGACATATAGGATTGAGGAATTTATAATTTTAACATGCATTTCAATTATGTCCATATTTATATAGCATGATTAACTTGTTTAAATATATGTTTTAAAAAGTCATTTCCCTTACAAAGTCCATATATACATACATGCATACTAATTTCAAGAAGAACTTGGTTTACTATGGTTGTCCTTCATGAAAATACATATAAGTATCTTCAAAATAAGGTTTTATGAAATTATTTGATATTTATCTATATTATGTTAATTCTGTCCAGAAATTAAAGCATACTTAATTAAAGTAATTCCCACTCTATTTATCAAGAAAACAATCATTTTGACACCCGGACACATACGTGACTTGATGATGTAACCTTGGGTTAATATTTTGCACTCTTGGGTTGTAATCAACCTTAGATACGAGAGTAGATTACATTACAACTTAGGTATACATATTGACGTACCGAATACCCTCCTTTAAATTGAAATTGTAGTTGAGACCAATGTATCATCATTTGATTTAAGTTGAAACATTGTTTCTCTAATTCGCATAGTATTTATGTTGTTTTATATTTCGCATATACTGCGTGGTTCCGGTGTTGAGGGTTGCTCCACCGAAGGGGTCGGCGTACCCGGGTTTCTATATATATATATATTGCGTGGCCGGTGTTGAGGTTTGCTCCACCGAGGGGGTCGACGTACCCATATATTATTCTTTTGTGTTTACTTGTATCGGATTTATTTCCGGGTCAGCAAATACAAAGGAGACTGCCAAAATTTTTGAGAAATTCCGGAGATAGTCTTTTCCGAGCTTTCAGACTTTTAGGAATTTTTGACTAAAGTTCTAGATCATTGGAACCATCATTCTCCGGTACTATGACATCGGAGGGATTCTTGGAAATCATTGTCCAATAAGACACCTTGGAATTGCCTTGGCTCCAAATATTTCTTGGACTATATTAGTTTCGGCAAGTACGAAACTATTACTTGAATTTGACTTGACTTTTAAGACTCCCGTTTAAAGGATGGTTCCTACGGAACACGAATGACTAGATTAGGTTGCATGGGATTTGGGAGAGAAACCTGGATCACACCCGGCTGACTTCTTTGCAATATGATTTTACACTTTTCATACTGATCAGTCCCTGTTACGGTGTTCGTGCGGTCGCGCGATCTTCACCGGGGTGAGGCTTAGCTCACCTTCTTGTTTTGCAATGGGGCATCTATGCCCTGAGTTTCAGCTCAGATTACCCATTTGCATCTATCACGTGTTTTGCAATGGGGCATCTATGCCCTGAGTTTCAGCTCAGATTACCCATTTGCATTAAATTCATTAGGCATCTATGCCCTGAGTTTCAGCTCAGACTACTAATGAATGGGTTCGATATTCTTGGAAAAGTTCAAGTCATACGAACTTTCTTTTATAGCTCATGATTCGATGATTCGAGCCAGAGGATTCGGAACTAACTCATGATGCTATCATGGTTTAATCACATCAATATGTGATAGTACAGACGGCTGGAGAATCTAAGCACCACCCGTTTTGTGCGAGCCTGATCCCGGGCCAATGGGATTATTGTAGAGATGCTAGGCGTGGGTGTGTGATCCAGAGAGTTTCTCTAAATTTGTATTTAGGTTTAGAAAGTTTGTTTTTGTGTCCTTGTGACATTAATGTGAGAACGACTCGCTTCTTGACTAGTATTATATGAATGAGCTTTAAAATGATCAAGTTTACTCCATTTTGTATTTACCTGCCTTATCATTCCACCTTCATAACTTGCTCCTTTGACCGAGGGCTTGCTCGTCGTATTGACGACCTAGTTTTGTTCACTAGGGACTGAAGCAGATCAGGACGAAGGCCAGGCTTACACTGAGGCAGAACTTTATGAATGATGTAGGACTGAGGGTTGTAGCTTTATTCTGGGAACCTCATAGCTATGTGACTTATGTATTTGAAGAAACATGAATGCAATATGTAAGTTATGTATTTTGAAGAACAATGAATCCAAAATGTATATATGTGTTTGATGATGAGACTTGAATTATGTTGTAACATTTTGGGATAAATGAATGTTATGCTCTTTTGTGGAAAATTGTATTATTTCCTTAACTCTATGCCTATCTAGGACCTTACAGGCGACAATCGCGGGATGCAATTGGGTTCATGTTGTATGGTCGCGTAGCCTGGGGATGTTGTACGTACTCGGCTCGTCGTATTCTGGGAGCGGGGCGTGACACGTCTTTTGGTTGGTGGCCCATGCAGGTCCACTCTTTAAGGGTAGTGTATAGGTTAAGGAGATGGTATAGGTCGATATCGAATATTATCTTAAGGATTTACTTGGACTTCCCTAGGATAGGAATAGATGACAATTGAAGGTTGAACACAAAAATCTACTAAGATTTGGGGATATGAATCTTGATCAAAATTTATTTAGAATTTGATGATTTTATTATGGTGATCATTTTATGTCATAGAGTTCTCATTCGAGGAAGTTTTCGGATATAGGTAATGGCCCAATTCCTGCCGAGCATCTATTGGGACGGGAGCCACCAGACTCATTACGGATACGAGCAGTTTGCTCGGGAGGCTTGGAGGGTGTCGCCCGACGAAGACCTTTCGGTGAACAGTGTATTTTTCGAGCGCCTACGCCCCAGAATCCGTGATGTGGAAGATGGAGCGGAAGTATATTGGGAAAAGGAACTACGACTTAGGTTCTTCCTTGCGAAGGACGGTCCATCTCCATTTACTCATGGATATGAAGGGACCATTGAGGAATGGGTAGAGGCCAATCCTTATGATAGGATCCGCGAGATCACCTACATAAAGCTGAGATGGTGACGCATGACAGTTAGGACTGGGGTAGTTTTTGTCTGCTGCACAGCATTTTGATGGATCAACAGATAACTTATAGATATGATGTATGGAAGAAAAAGGGAAATTTTTTGTCTGTTGTACAACATTTTGGAATTACAACAGATGTAAATAGTTTTGTATAAGGATTAGAATATAGAAGTTGTAAGGACTTCCTAGTGAAGCATATTGTAATCGTATTTTGTGAAATGAATGAAATATGCTTCCTTTGGTTATGGCTTTATATATATATATATATATTGCAATTATCTTTTCAATCTCCTCTAGTAAATTAAGTTCTCTTTAAATTTTGTATTAAGAATTTCCAATTCTCAATATATATAGGAAATGGCTTCTCAACCGAACCCTAATACCTCACAAGTGGAAGCCTCCGGGACACGACCAACTGATGCCTTTGAATTCTTTCAAAGGGTCTTGGAGGCCAATACCCAACAAATGCAACTTTCCCAAGCCACCTCAACAAAACTACTAGAGAGATTGGATGTCACTCCTACGCAGAAGACGGGGACCCTTTCAGAGTTTAGGACAATCAAGCCCCCAGAATTCAAAGGAACTGAAACCCCTATGGAAGCAGCGCAGTGGATTAGAACCACAGAGGCGTTACTAAAGGGCACGAAGATCGCGCCAAATGACATAGTTTCATTAGTAAGGATTCAGTTAAAAGATGTGGCTGACATATGGTGGAGCTCATTACATCCAGAAGAATCTGATGAAGTTGTGACTTGGGAGAAATTTAAGGAAGAATTTGAAGAGAGATTCTTTCCCCCAAGTGCCAAGTTGGAGCTGGAAAGGAGATTCCTTCATCTGAAGCAGAACAAGACCTCTATCGACGAATATTCGGCAGAATTTACCAGACTCAGCCGGTATGCTCCAAGCATGGTATCTACAGAGAAGGCGAAGGTAGTCCGGTTCATGGAAGGACTGGATGATAAATTGAGATGAAGGTGGCCCCTTACAAATGTCAAACTTATGCTGAAGTGGTCGAAGCTGCAAGAGACCAACAAAGGATGCAAAATGACAAGAACAACGCGAAGATTGCAGGGCAAAAGCGGAGTCTGGAAACTGGTTCGGCCCAGGGAAGGACTTCGGGGCAAGGGCAACTAAGGGGTGCCCAGCATGAGCAGAAAAGACCCGTACCAAGTTGTTCTTACTGCGGAAGGCCGGGACACACGAAGAATAGTTGCAGAAGACTTCAAGGGAGATGCCTGAAGTGTGGATCTTCCAACCACCAGTTGAACCAATGCCCTCAAAGCAATAGAAGGCCTGTAGTGCATAATAATGCGCAGGGACAGAGAGCTACAAGTCAAGGATATCAGCAGAGGCCTGCCTTCCAGAACAATGAGCCCAGGCCTAATGCAACTACAGGATATCAGCAGAGGCCAGTCTTACCATCTCAAGTACATCAATTCCACCAGGCACAGAGGGCTAATCAGAACCACAACAACAAGAAGAAGAACAAGAATCACGGCCAAGCCTTTATGATGGATAACAATGAAGCAGGAATACCAGGAGACGTGGTGACAGGTACTATACTTGCTTCATCTAGTCCTGCATCAGTGCTATTTGATTCTGGGGCTACTCATTCTTTTATATCTACATCATTCATATCTGAGTATAAAATAGAGACACAACCTCTAGCTAGAAAATTGAAAATCCTTACGGGCAATAGAATTGTAGAAGTAAGCCGAATTTGTAGAAATTGTCCAATTAAAATGGGAGGAGCAAGCTTCCGAACAAAACTATTAGTCTTTCCCATGGACAACTATGATGTAGTATTTGGCATGGATTGGTTAATAGCAACCTCGGCGATTATTGATTGTGGACAAGGAAAAGTACAGTTTTCCTTACCCAGTAGGAAGCCGCATGAATTTGTTAGAGCCCAGAAGGAGTTTGACAAAGAGGAGTTAGAAAAGTTTGAACTAAGGAGTCTCCAGGGTCAGGTAATAGAGGAATGGCCAAGAGTTGTAGATGAGTTTAAGGATGTATTCCCTGATGAATTACCCGGATTGCCACCGGATAGGGCAGTTGAATTTAGCATTGATCTAATTCCTGGAGCGGCCCCAATTGCTAAGAAGATATATCCAATGAATAAGGAGGAATTAGCTGAATTAAATAAACAAATCAAGGAGTTGCTAGCCAAAGAATTCATTAGACCCAGTAGTTCTCCATGGGGAGCACCTGCACTTTTTGTAAAGAAAAAAGATGGGAGTCTGAGATTGGTAATTGATATAGAGCACTGAATGAACTAACAATCAAGAACAAATATCCACTCCCTAGGATCGATGAATTATTCGACCAACTTGGAGGAGCAACGGTATTTTCCAAAATAGATCTCAGATCAGGCTATCACCAAGTGAAGATTAAGAAAGAAGACATACCAAAGACTGCTTTTAGAACTAGATATGGACATTATGAGTTCCAAGTCATGCCTTTTGGATTGACAAATGCTCCGGCCATATTCATGGATTTGATGAATAGGATATTCTATCAATATTTGGATAAATTTGTGATCGTGTTCATTGATGACATATTGATCTACTCAAAGAACGAGGAGGAGCACGAAGAACACTTGAGGATAGTACTTGAGACTCTACGACAGGAGAAGCTGTATGGGAAGCTGAGCAAATGTGAATTTTGGTTAAAAGAAATTCCTTTCTTGGGACACATAGTCAGTGGAGAAGGCATAACAGTAGATCCTAAGAAAATAGAAGCAGTTAAATCATGGCCTACTCCCAAAAATGTAGCTGAAGTTCGAAGTTTCGTTGGATTAGCTGGATACTATAGAAGATTTGTGGAAAAATTTTCCAGAATAGTTGAGCCGCTTACTAGATTGACTCGGAAGAATGAGAAATTTGTTTGGACTGATAAATGTCAAGCGGCATTCGAGGAATTAAAGGAAAGACTTGTCACAGCACCAGTGCTGGCTCTACCCTCAGGATCAGGAGGTTACGAGATTTACAGTGATGCTTCTGGTAAGGGTTTGGGCTGTGTACTGATGCAGCACGGAAGGGTGATCGCTTATGCCTCGCGCCAGTTGAAAGTTCATGAAAGAAACTACCCAACACATGATCTGGAGTTAGCAGCTGTTGTGTTTGCACTGAAACTATGGAGGCATTACTTGTATGGTGAACAGATCAAGATTTACACAGATCACAAGAGTTTAAAATACGTGTTCACCCAAAAGGAGTTAAATATGAGGCAACGTAGATGGCTCGAGTTGCTTAAGGATTTTGATATGGAGTTGCAGTATCATCCAGGCAAGGCAAACAAAGTGGCAGATGCTCTTAGTAGGAGGCCTGAGGCTTTCTTTATGAACACGCCCAAGGAGATATTGGATGATCTCAGAAAAATGGGGATTGAAGTGATATGCCCAGTTGCAGATGGATTTTGGGGAAGTTTACAAGTTCAATCTTCCTTAGTGGAGAGAATTAAGGAAGCACAGAAGAAGGATGTGAAGCTGCAGAAACTGTGGAGTCAAACTGAAGCTGGGGTACAAACTGGATTAATGAAGCACTCTGATGGATCCTTAAGGTTCGGGAGTCGATTGTGTGTACCATATGGAGAACTCCGGACCGAGGTTATGACTGAAGCACATAGTTCTCAGTACTCCATTCATCCTGGGAGTACGAAGATGTACCAGGATCTGAGACAAAACTTTTGGTGGTATGGAATGAAGCGGGAGATAGCTAAATTTGTCTCGAAATGTTTAGTGTGCCAACAAGTGAAAGCTGAGCACCAACGGACTGCTGGACTACTGCAACCACTCTCAGTACCTGAATGGAAGTGGGAGCATATTACCATGGATTTTATATCAGGACTTCCAAGAACACAAAAGGGTAACAATGCCATCTGGGTGATAGTGGATAGGCTTACAAAGTCCGCAAGATTTTTACCCTTTCGAGTCAGACAATCTACGGAGCATCTAGCGGAGATGTACATGAAGGAAGTCGTTAGTCACTATGGGGTACCGGTAAGTATCGTATCAGACAGGGATACTCGGTTCACCTCCAAGTTTTGGAGAAGCTTACAAGATAGTCTTGGCAGTCGCCTGAAGTTTAGTTCAGCATATCATCCACAGACCGATGGGCAGTCAGAAAGGATGATACAAATCTTAGAAGATATGCTAAGGGCATGCACCCTAGATTTCAGAGGATCATGGGATGATCATCTGCATCTGATAGAATTCTCCTATAATAACAGTTATCAGGCCAGTATCAAGATGGCGCCATTTGAAGCACTATATGGGAGGAAGTGCAGATCACCTATATGTTGGGGTGACGTCGGAGAACGACAGCTTCTAGGGCCAGAATTGGTCACTCAGACTGTGGACATGGTCAAGGCAGTTCGAAGTCATCTTCAAGCTGCGCAGGACAGGCACAAGATGTGGGCAGATAAGCATCGGAGAATTTTAAATTTCAAACCAGGAGATCATGTATTCTTGAAGATCTCGCCAACAAAGGGAACAATCAGGTTTGAAACCAGAGGAAAGTTGAGCCCAAGGTATATAGGCCCATTCGACGTCCTGGATCGAATCGGTGATGTTTCTTACAGATTGGCCTTACCACCATCCCTAGAAGGAGTCCACGATGTTTTTTATGTATCACAACTGCGGAAGTATGTACCAGATACTAGTCATATATTGGATCATTCGGAAATCACTGTTGGCCCAACACTCCGCATCGAGCAGAAGCCAGTGGAAATCCTGGATCGGAGACAGAAGATTCTTAAGAACAAGACCATCTCATTGGTTCGAGTATCTTGGAACAAGGACTCACCGGGAGAATCTACCTGGGAAAGGGAAGATGAGATGCGGCGACTGTACCCCTACCTCTTTGATGATTAAGGTACTTAGTAACCTATCCTACTCTACCTCTCTTATCTTTAAATTCCGAGGACGAAATTTTATTAAGGTGGGTAGAGTGTCATAATCCAAAATTTTATACATATAATTATAAATATTTTATTTAAAATATTCAAGTTTTCTTTTTTTTTTTTTCAAAATCATTTATAATAATTACATGAAGTATTATTTTATATTTGCATTTGAAACCTACTTGGTCCTCATGCAAATTCATTCTTTTGCATTTTCTACCCAAGGATTATGTGGCTATCATGCATATAGCAAGGAGGACAAATGTCATTCCTTCCTCATGACTAGCCCAAAAGGGCAAATTGGTAAATCCCAATTTAATTCATCCTTTTATTGGAAAAGAGAAGAGAGAGAGTTTAATCCTTCTCCTTCCCAAGTCCAGGTGAGCTCCCTCTTCTCCTTTCTTCTTCTTTCCTTTTCCTCCTCACTTTCTTCTTCTCTTCCCCTCTCCCCATTTGCTGCTGTCGCTACTGCTTAAGCTGCTGCTGCTGCCGCCACTGCATTGCGCTGCTGCTGCGGCTGCTTCCGCGGCTGCTGCCGCCGGCTGGCCGACCAACCCCCCTCCACTTCTCCACCTCCTTTTACTTCTCCTCTTCCTCTACTTCATCTTCCTTCCTCCTCTCAACTTCCTTCTAACATTATTTCTAGAGTTTGAGATTTAACCCAAATTCCAATTTTATGACCTAGGATCCTGATTTTGGGTTTTGGAGGAATTCTTCAAGAGGAAGAACCACTACAAAGCAAGGCAAGCTCTCTACACCCTTCTTGATTATTTTCATGCTATTCTAGTTTTAATTAAAAATCTGGAATTTTTAACATTGTGGATAAAAACTGACCTTTGAATAATGTAAGGGACGTTGAGCCTAACATTTGGTAGAAGATAAATTATGGACACTTTACATCAATTCTTGAATTTGCAATAAATCATGCATATGGTTCCCACATTCCTTAACGTGGATTGTAGTTGCATATGTTAACTTGGACATATAGGATTGAGGAATTTATAATTTTAACATGCATTTCAATTATGTCCATATTTATATAGCATGATTAACTTGTTTAAATATATGTTTTAAAAAGTCATTTCCCTTACAAAGTCCATATATACATACATGCATACTAATTTCAAGAAGAACTTGGTTTACTATGGTTGTCCTTCATGAAAATACATATAAGTATCTTCAAAATAAGGTTTTATGAAATTATTTGATATTTATCTATATTATGTTAATTCTGTCCAGAAATTAAAGCATACTTAATTAAAGTAATTCCCACTCTATTTATCAAGAAAACAATCATTTTGACACCCGGACACATACGTGACTTGATGATGTAACCTTGGGTTAATATTTTGCACTCTTGGGTTGTAATCAACCTTAGATACGAGAGTAGATTACATTACAACTTAGGTATACATATTGACGTACCGAATACCCTCCTTTAAATTGAAATTGTAGTTGAGACCAATGTATCATCATTTGATTTAAGTTGAAACATTGTTTCTCTAATTCGCATAGTATTTATGTTGTTTTATATTTCGCATATACTGCGTGGTTCCGGTGTTGAGGGTTGCTCCACCGAAGGGGTCGGCGTATCCGGGTTTCTATATATATATATTGCGTGGCCGGTGTTGAGGTTTGCTCCACCGAGGGGGTCGGCGTACCCATATATTATTCTTTTGTGTTTACTTGTATCGGATTTATTTTCGGGTCAGCAAATACAAAGGAGACTCTGCCAAAATTTTTGAGAAATTCCGGAGATAGTCTTTTCCGAGCTTTCGGACTTTTAGGAATTTTTGACTAAAGTTCTAGATCATTGGAACCATCATTCTCCGGTACTATGACATCGGAGGGATTCTTGGAAATCATTGTCCAATAAGACACCTTGGAATTGCCTTGGCTCCAAATATTTCTTGGACTATATTAGTTTCGGCAAGTACGAAACTATTACTTGAATTTGACTTGACTTTTAAGACTCCCGTTTAAAGGATGGTTCCTACGGAACACGAATGACTAGATTAGGTTGCATGGGGTTTGGGAGAGAAACCTGGATCACACCCGGCTGACTTCTTTGCAATATGATTTTACACTTTTTATACTGATCAGTCCCTGTTACGGTGTTCGTGCGGCCGCGCGATCTTCACCGGGGTGAGGCTTAGCTCACCTTCTTGTTTTGCAATGGGGCATCTATGCCCTGAGTTTCAGCTCAGATTACCCATTTGCATCTATCATGTGTTTTGCAATGGGGCAACTATGCCCTGAGTTTCAGCTCAGATTACCCATTTGCATTAAATTCATTAGGCATCTATGCCCTGAGTTTCAGCTCAGACTACTAATGAATGGGTTCGATATTCTTGGAAAAGTTCAAGTCATACGAACTTCCTTTTATAGCTCATGATTCGATGATTCGAGCCAGAGGATTCGGAACTAACTCATGATGCTATCATGGTTTAATCACATCAATATGTGATAGTACAGACGGCTGGAGAATCTAAGCACCACCCGTTTTGTGCGAGCCTGATCCCGGGCCAATGGGATTATTGTAGAGATGCTAGGCGTGGGTGTGTGATCCAGAGAGTTTCTCTAAATTTGCATTTAGGTTTAGAAAGTTTGTTTTTGTGTCCTTGTGACATTAATGTGAGAACGACTCGCTTCTTGACTAGTATTATATGAATGAGCTTTAAAATGATCAAGTTTACTCCATTTTGTATTTACCTGCCTTATCATTCCACCTTCATAACTTGCTCCTTTGACCGAGGGCTTGCTCGTCGTATTGACGACCTAGTTTTGTTCACTAGGGACTGAAGCAGATCAGGACGAAGGCCAGGCTTACACTGAGGCAGAACTTTATGAATGATGTAGGACTGAGGGTTGTAGCTTTATTCTGGGAACCTCATAGTTATGTGACTTATGTATTTGAAGAAACATGAATGCAATATGTAAGTTATGTATTTTGAAGAACAATGAATCCAAAATGTATATATGTGTTTGGTGATGAGACTTGAATTATGTTGTAACATTTTGGGATAAATGAATGTTATGCTCTTTTGTGGAAAATTGTATTATTTCCTTAACTCTATGCCTATCTAGGACCTTACAGGCGACAATCGCGGGATGCAATTGGGTTCATGTTGTATGGTCGCGTAGCCTGGGGATGTTGTACGTACTCGGCTCGCCGTATTCTGGGAGCGGGGCGTGACACAGCCACTCCTCTACATTTGAATACCCATCAAATTCAGGAATCTTGAGTCTCAAAGTAGGTTGGCCTCCTTGATAATTGGAATGGTGGGCATTATTTGCATTCCAATTATTTCCTAATGGCATAACAGTAGGATTTGCAGGTGGATTGGTTGGTGTTATATGTGTGGACACAGGCATTTGAAGTGGAGATATTCCTGCAGGAGTATTGATCTATATATTTGGAATTTGTGGGGCTATGGGTGGGTTCATTCCTTGGGAATTCATTCCCAAATCTGAGTCCTGCAGAACTTGATGCAACTGTAGCTTGTGTGCTATGGAATGGTACAGGAATTTGAGGTGGGTAGATCTGGTGGTTCATGAAATTCATAGAATGGGATGTATTCAACATTCCTACAGTCATCTGTAGGACTTCCATGTCCTGCCTAGATCTGGCCATCTCCTCCATCATTCGATCAAATTTATCACTAAGTTGAACGAATTTACCTTCCATGAATTGAATTCTCTGACCACTGGGTGATGTAGATCTCGTCGCCGGCGATCCATGGATCGATCCTTGGCAGCTCGAGCTGTGCCCTTCCTGGATTTCCAGAGGTTCGTCGGGCTCTGATACCAAATTGGCATGGACTCTTCCCAATTTGTTGGAATTGTGAACTCCTCGTTGAGAATTTGCCATTGAAACAGAGATTGCAGCAACAATTGGAGTGGAATTGTGGAATTTTTATTGATATAGTGGAAATATTTGGAGAAGAACAAGTAAGAAAAACTACAGAAGAAAATGCAAACAAAGATTAATATTCATTCCTCCAGTACTAGCTGCTAGCTCCTCTTATATATGGAGGATTACATTTTTATTCAATGACTAATTTGCCCCTCTGATTTCTGACAGGTAACTGAATGATGCAAGAGCTGGCCAATCAAATGAGCTGGCCACATGGTAGACAGTTAGCTCACTGGTTCGAGCAGAAAGTAGGAGTGTATTACATTGGCTCCTGACAGAACACCGGAGAACGTGAACTGCGAAAGGCTCCAACGCCTCGGGATAGAACCCTTCCTTAGAGAAACCCACCAACATCGCCCACGTCGCCGAAACACCGTTCACGACGGGCCCAGCTCGATCCCCGCACTTGCAGTAGGAGTCGACCAAGGTGTTGCCGACCACGAGACTCGACCCGGATCCGGATCTGACGGCACGGGCATGGACCTGCGCCGGACGGGTCCCCGCGGCAGCGTCCTGGCACGAGCCCGGTATCGCGGCGATGGGGGCGCAGTCGTACTCGATTCCGGACCTCGCCATGCCGTTGAAGAGTTGGGAGGATTCTTTCCGGCGGTCAGACTGGGCGTAGGCGCCATGCTCTCATTTGGGCTTCTGCTTCTGGGGTTGGGTTTATATAACCTGGCCCGGTCCATATAATATTTTACTTCTCACTTCACTTTGGGTACGAGTTTTGGCCGAAAGAGTAGGTGATTCGTTTCGGTTTTTAAAATACTAAAAAAATTATTATTCAATTTCGGATCCAATTTTGGATTTGGTTTGGATTTAAGTCTAAAAACGAAAATCGAATAAAATTTAAACAATTATATAATTATCAATAAATTATATATTTTGAAAATAATAATTATATTTATGTATTTAAATCCTTATTTTGATAATTTGATAACTGGGATCCAACTTTAAAATAAAACAAAATGTATGTATAAAAATTATATTTTTTAATATAACTTAACTAAAATCCTAACTTTTTATTAAACAATAAAAATAGTACAACAAAATCGTTCGGTTTCAGTTTGACTAATTTTAGTTCAATTTTGGTTTTGAATTTTTAAAAGTTCAATTTATTCGATTTTAACTATTTAGAAAGCATGGAGACTTGGTCCAGAGTCTGGACACCTATGGGATGCGACACAAATATATAGACACGTGGCACAACACTCGTAAAAGACGATTACCAGAACACCCTCATTTGATCAAGATTTGACTGCGCTGGTCAAGAGGAGGAGAAGCTAGGTGTTAAATACAGTCGTGCCAATCCTCAATGTTGGCCAAAATAGGTTTCCTTCTCAGTCTTCAGGTTTAAATAGGAATACTGCAAGTACTTGGGCTACTCAGGAGTTTTTACTCGTACCTTGCTTTAAAAAAAAAAATCAGAATCCAATTCCAGGGATATTATCAGCATGTTGATTAAATTTGAAATAAAAATCCTTAAAACTACCATCTTTGTTATCTAAAATATACAGTATATTTTACAAAAGTAGTACTTCTCTACATCTACATCTGATCAGTATCACACACTATAGAAGATGGGGTCCAGAGACGAATTGATAAGTCGATCATGATGCAGCAAAAGAGGCACACTGCGAAATGCATTCTCGTCTCTACTCGTCGCTACCCCCATTTGCTCCCTTGAGTTGCAAGTATTTCTCCCTCTTCTGGAAGTCGGTCAAACCCTTGCCGCTGTTGGTCACGCCAACCTTGCCAGTCGGGTCATCTGGGGACTTGAAGATACTCTCCCGCTTGCGCCCAGAAAAGAAGCCAATCTGCAAAGGACAGAGTCAGGAAAAGAAAAGGAAAATAGGAACTTGCAATATGGTCATGACACGTGGACGATTTTTCTTTTATTTAGGCCCTTGACTTTGTAGGAACTTATGAGATGTATGTAATCCAATGGTTAATAATTGATGAGTTTGAAAAAATAGGAACTCATCAGTTCCTCTAGGATTTTTCATTTTTGTAAAGAAAATGTAAAAGTAGCAGAGTTTCCAAAAGGTAAAGAATTGACATTCACAAATGAAAATCAGCACAATATCTCATCCCTTCTTAAGCCTAAAGTAGCTCTTCCTTGACTCTGGAAAAGTATAAAATGCAACACAGACTAGAAGCTGGAGAGAACATCACTAAAACTCTTAGGTTGATTCAGATGGTGAAGGCTATTTCTTTGGTATACTCATGCTCTCTGCATCGAAATATAGGAGTTGAGCATTTGGCCACAAAACAAGCATGCATAAAAAGTTTATTGGTGTTGATTTCAACAATTTAGCAGTGTCGTGTCTTCGCATCAATACTTGATGTCAGGCTCAATTTTTCAAATTCTGTTACAATTTGTTTAGTAAGAAACATTGCATTCCACATATTAACATGATCAATTGATTAACAATTACAAGATCAGTGCCTTATTATTTATTAACCATTATAGATCACTACCACAAAACAAAAAAGGCACAGTGCTGAAAGTTACCTTCTTAGCTTTCCCCTTTGTTGTTTGAAACTGCTGCCAAGCATTTTGACGCTTGTTTTGCACCACCTCAAGCTTTTCAAAGCGAACTTTTGATTTGAAAGCATGGATCTTCTTACGTTTTGCAGCTTTCTGCAAAATAAAATAGTTAGACAAGAGCATCAATCAACAATATATCCAATAAATCTATGTGAAAAACATGGGTGAAGGACGACACCGAAAAGGATGGGAAGAATGTACTTGCTGCTAAGTGCAGTTTATGACAAATGGGGTATATAAGCCACGACATACCTACATGACAGATTATGGCTCGAGAAATTCCACACATCGTGTGGAGACATTTGATAGATACTCTAATCAATCCACCATATAAATTTCTCTTAGCCATATAGTCAACAATTCATCCATCATATTAAGCATCACTATTTTCACTTAAGCCCAACATAGTGGACTAGTCCTTTTAGATGTAACTGCTGCCAAACTAAATCAGGCATTCCACACCAGGGCTGCAATAACAGCAGCAGTACAACTTTCTATGATATTATCAAGTGCCTTTGCATTAAAGTTCTAATTCCAAGAATTAGCTTTATGGTATAGTATAATATATTGAATTCAGATCACGCATACTAAAAATTACTCACCACATCTTCAGGGTCATTGGGATCGATATGAAGTTTTGCAGGCAAACTACGTGATTGGAAGTCAGAAATAGCTGCCTGTGCAATTTTCCTTTTGATCGCTTGCCTGGTTGCTTCAGCTTCTTTTTCAGCTTCCGCCAAGGGATTAAGAACACTCCCCTGTGCTGGCCTCACATTTCCAGGATCCACCTAAATTGAAGCAAAAACAGGTCATAAAAATCCTAGAAAAAAAGCAATAAATAATTTGAAAAAACAAGTTACAATGAAAAAACAGACATGCCTCTTAAAGCAATTTGAAAGAAACTGTATCTTACTCCTTAAAAATATAAGATTCAATATTCATGCTTAATTCAAAAAGTTCATGTATTACAAAAACACGTCATGAAGGCAATTTCATCCATGATGCTTTCAAGCAACCACATAATACTGCAGTTAAAGAGAGAAATAATAAAAAAGACTAAATAAAATAAAATTTTAAGCTTACTCAATTCAAATTAGAGACGCGGAACCCCAACTGTAAGTATAGAAGACTAGAAGCTATAATAAGACCAAAAGGCTAGTTGACAGCAAAAAAAAGCCTGGTTTGCAATAAAATGATTGGACACTTAATAAAATGAACCCAGAAATGCTAATAGAAAATATGCATAAATGCAAACACTAATTAAAAATTGAGTATATTAATTATTGTTATCAAAACTTATAAATATCTTAATTTTTATTAGAATTTAT
This sequence comes from Iris pallida, assembly GCA_029216955.1. Lineage (NCBI taxonomy): Eukaryota > Viridiplantae > Streptophyta > Magnoliopsida > Asparagales > Iridaceae > Iris > Iris pallida. Next base: position 128,178 of record JANAVB010038416.1, on the reverse strand, counting down.
AAAGTTTCAGTTCGAAGTTAAAGAGAGTAATTCGCATGTTGATTTTTTATGATGTCAAGGTAAATAATCTTTAGTTTCTTGGTACTTTGATAAAGGTGTATTACAAATCTTCATTCTTCCAAAATTTATGTCCGCTTTTAAAATTATGGTCATATTATGGGAAGCGCTCATGTCGTCAGAGAAATGCGCTCCCGACGCCGAAGAAACGGAGCTTCCGTCATCAGGAAAGCGAGCTCCCAACAAACTTCCAAGTAAGAACCACCGAATCAAGATTCTTACTGAGATTCGTCGACCTTCTAGGAGTTTCTGGCTTCTAAGCTTTACCAGTAATAGATAAGTTTTCTTCTTTTACATGCTTTTACAACCTTACTATGCTTTTACACCCTTGTTGATTGGTCTTTTTCGTTCAATTTTCTTTACCGAATTGATCGGAAAAGAGACACCCAATGTCGGTATCGCTCTGTATCGGGTATCGGTCGATATCGAATCGTGACATGCCAAACCATATCGACCGTATCCGATCGGTATCGGCCGTATCGGATCGGTAACAGCCAATACTGCAAAGTATGCTATACATTGGGGGTTAACCCATTAACCATTTAAAAGTTACAAACAAAACCAGATTTTTAAATATATCGGCTGATATAATTTTGTGGCGGCCAACATATCGGTTTTTTCAACCAAATATGTAGGTGGATATTCTCCCAAACAATATAATTGACATATAGTTCCAATATGTGTAGTTTTCTTTGTGAAAATGACATGTCGGATATGTAGGTCTATAACACTCCTCACTAGGGAAAAATTCATACTGGATCCTACAACAACCTACTCTTGCATGCTTAATTAAGTTAATTTTGACAAGTAATAGATTTTATTGTCTTTTCTATTAGCATTTGATTGATATCTTTGTTTGACCTTTATCTTGGAAGATTCGGAATTGTGGGAGCTGCCACATTTGGGATTTTGGGATCGGAACGTAGTTCCTAGAGGGACGGGGATTCCGTTAACTATGAATTCACACGAGACCTTATGGCTTTATGACCTACATTCCTAATTTTCAAGGAACTATGGCTTAAGAGTTGGGGAGGGGTAGCTAGTAACAGAAGCATGCATTATTAAGCTATAAGTCCAACTTAAGTCTAATTCAGCATTGCTACTGCTTTTCAAGAAGCAGAAACAGCTTTCAAAAGCAGTCTCTCCTGCTTGCAAAAGCTGTTCCAAAATGAACTAGCTTACAAAAAGAATAAGCATGTGTTACCAAACAGCTTTGATGCTGCTAATGTGATCTCGTATTAGAACCAAGAGCTATTGCAGATAAGGATTGCTAAAATTCCCAACAATACAAACGCAAATATGAAGAAACTATAAGCCTTTAATATAAAATAGTACAGAACAGAACAACATCAAACGCACTATAAAACTGTACAGGAACACATATTGGCAAGGTCCCCAAAATTGTGGCATGGTTGCTAACTAATTAGATGTAAAGTTTGCTTTATGGTCATATCTGTATCATGAATTGCATAAAGTTGGGGAGAGATCAGAAGAGCATTATATATGGCAGCACATGCTTGTTATTCTTTTTCAGCTTGTCATTTAACCAAATAAGAAACAAATTATTTGTGAATCCAAGAGAGCAGAAAAAACCTACTGAGTTTTTGTACTTCTCAAACATACCTCCTCCTTGTTACCCCAGTCATCAAAGGAAACATAGTACCCATTTGAAGTAAGAGCCTCGATAGTTCCATCATACCTGAGCATTCAACCAATCAAAACACATAAAAGAAGAAAGGTAAAACAATTGAAATGATAACTAAAACACTAATTCGTTCATACCATTCCCCATCTTCACTCCAAACAGCTTGAACTTTCATCCCAACTGAGAACTCGCCATGTCGACTTGATCCCTATAAAAGTATTATTTTAAGGAAATTAGAACATCATATGCATATCGTGCATGAGAGTAAAAAACCATAATATAGTGAATCGGAAACACAAACAACATGCAGAACTTAATCCTTTCGTGAAACATGAAGCAGACAAAGAGTCGTGCAGATTCTTGTCATGTCAACTATGCAGTGTTTGAACTATCAGATTCCGAAGTGTTAGGAAATGCTTTAAATCAAATCATTCATGCAGATCTCAATATAAGACGCGCTGGAAGAAAAAAAAAATATTTCCACTGCACTTAGCAGTATAAAAAGTTAGCATACTGCAACCGACCAACTAAGCAACATGCTTTTCTAGAGTAGCTCCGCTTGAGGTATATAAACCAAAGGCATCAAGAAACTAACATATCATGTTGGTAGTGTGCTATATATGGGTGTAGTCTTTTATGTGCAAGTGGTAGGCCAGTTATCAAAACATGAATGCAATAATATTTGAACAATAATATTTGAATGTTCCGAAAAGTTAGAGGTGCTAAAATACATGTGTGTGTGTATTTCTAGTCTTTCTCCAAAACTTTCACTTGTTTCGGCAGCACGTCCTACATCTCTAGTCTCAACACCTCAGCAGTGAACTAAATCAGGACCCTGCTAATAAAAATCTACAAGAACAACTAATCATGCTAGGAAATCATTCGTTTTGTTGTCCTCCTTGAAACCCATATAGCCCTTGTGTAGATCAAGGCGACAATTTATTGGTTCTAATATTCTATGCACCTTCTATGAGAATAACAAACTCCACCTCCACATGCCACCACATCGGTCTTCTGAAATGCAAAACAATGTGCCCAGAAGATAATGTGTCCAACTACCAGTGCAAATTTACAAACTAATCACAAAGAAAACAGCTCCAGATAGATATATAGAGATAATTACTTATACCATCGAACTTCCAGAATAGATGTGTTTCCATTCTAATTAAGAAATAGAACAGTTGAATCATTCAGAGTACACCCTTAGATAATCTGAAAATAGAAAGAAAGGCTTACCGTATCATATTGAGGAATTCCACCAAAATTCTGACGGGGAGACGCATGCAGCTGGACCACCAACCCATGTTGGTCTGTTTGCCTTGCAGTCACCAAGAGTTCCTCCGTAAGCGCAATTACCTGCATTCTCAGATATTAGATCAATTACAATATAGATGCAGAATAGCAGGTCACAACATTGCAAAACCGCGGATGAAAATTTTTTGGATTTCGAACTTAGGGTCTCGGTGTGAATATCTGAAATCAGGAGTTCCTAGCCAGCAGGCCATCACGGTACACATTGAACCTGCAAAGGAACCAAGATAAAGGGTGATGGACATCTCTAAAAAGCCAGGATTTCTCACATCTTGCTCTCTTGTTATATCATAATTCCCATATACCTCCATTAGCTGCAAATAGGCATTATTTTCTCTTTCTTTTTTGTGAAATAAACAACCTGTTCATCCCAAAGTACAAGAAAACTAAAACTTCCATGTAAACCAAGTGTTGCCATGCAGCCGACTAGTACAACCCCTCTCGCAAGTCCGGTATCCTTGAAAACAAAAAACAAAAGGAAAAAGAACTACCATATTCCAAAATCTTCATAATTTTTTATTGAAGATTACAATCGTCCATCATTGCAGAAAATGACTATACTTTAACAAGATGCATAACTAGTTAAAAACTACAAATTAAATTTAACTAGGATATACTAAAAGTTGACAGATAAAGGAACAGACAACAACAAAGCCTTTGTTGTGTGTGTGTGTGTGTGTGGGTGGGTGGGGGGGGTGGGGGGGGGGGGGGGGGGGGGGGGGGGGGGGGGGGGCTCACCTCTTGTAGCTCTTTTTCCATATCTGCATACTCTGAGTTACCGGGCTCGTCAGCCAAAAGGTTTCGTACCTAAGTTGAAAGGTCAAATAAGTTACTCGACATTATAGTTACTAAGATCTCACTAGAACTGAAAATATATAAGTATAATAATAAAACACAAGAGACATTGAAGTGGCTAAGCACAAACCCTCAGATAAGAGTGAACCCACCCAATATCACATGTTGCAAACATATCCATACTAAAAAAGGTAACAAGGAAAGAAACCAAAAGGCAAATGAAATAAATAGTATACAACTACTAGTATGATGATATCAGCAAATAAAATAGTATCTATCTACTATATAATGAGAAAAGTAGGCTTCACCTGTGGAAGTTTTTGTTCCAAAAATGCCCTCATCTATGCTTACTAATTAAAATTATTCATTAAATTTAATATGGATGGTTATGTAATTACCTAAAGAAGAAGAAAAAAAATAAAAAAAATTGTTATTTACTCTTCCCAAATATTATACAATACGTGCAAGGCACGTGCATATATATACTAGTACAGTTATATTGGAAGCTAATACAACATGCAATTGTCTAATAACACCACCACCAAAAGATGGTTTGGCTTAAGAGTTTCTATACAAAAGGTAAAGTGATGATTATTAGTTTCTATTCATGACATGTAACCATGAAAAAATGCACCTGCCTATATTAAACACCAATCCTATGCACAACTCAAGCTAACCAAACCTATATAATAAAGTGGAATTGCAAACACATGAAACTGGAATTGCAATTCCATGATTCTGGAGTTCTTGAATTCTATCAATCCGCGGAATTCTATTTCACAGCAACCAAACAAGCACTGTTATGATTTCCTGTAACATACACATAGAGATTCGATCTTTCTCTCTCCTAATCTTTGCCATCATATAACTATGTTCCAATTTGCAAGTTTTTCTTTACATCTTCACAACAACCAAACAAGCAGAGTTATGATTTCATGTAACATACACATAAAGATTCAATCTCTCTCTCCTAATCTTTGCCATCATATAACTATGTTCCAATTTGCATGTTTTTCTTCACTGAGCGCAATTCTAACTACGAATAAAAACAAACCCTTCGAAGAAATCAAAACCCGAAAACAAAACAACACGGCCAAACCACATAAAGGATCAATCTTTTTCTCTCTTTACCCTCGCTATCAAATAATTCCAAGTTCCGATTTTTCTTTCGCCAGGGAAAATTCCAACTACAAAAAAAAAACCTAATTCAAAGAGGCTGAAGTAGCAAAACCCATAAAGATTCAATCTATACACCTCTTTATCTCAACTGTCGAACAATTCTACTCAAAGTTGCGATTTTTCCTCAAACGGACACAGTTTCCAACTACAGAACGATCGAACACATAACATTACAAGAAATCAAAAACCCTGAAAATTGAGAAAAGAACCTGAAACAGCTGATCTTTGTATGTGGAGAGATTCGAAGTGAGCTCCTCGATGCTTAGATCATCGCCTCCCTGCATCTCTAATTTTAGGGCTTTCCCTTTCTTGGACGAATAATTGTTGAGAAATTAGAAAATTAGGGTTTTCTTGTTCTTGTTCTTCTTCTTTTATTCCCCCCTTCTGTGTGTATATATATTCCACACCGAAAGAATTTGGAGGAGAAGGATCTTTTTCAACATGTGCAATCGGGTCGGGTTTTACAATACTCGAGCCGGATACTGGGAATAACAAAATTATTATGTGAAATTTATCGTTGGATGTTAGATTTATTTTGGTTTTTTCTAAGGGCACCACCCTTTTTACTTGGAGGCAGCCGAAAATAGTTTGAAAAAATTACAAGTTTGTCATAATTTTTTTTTATTTGGGGGCACCCAAGTTTTGGTATAAAAGCCAACTTTTTTTTCTTTTTTTTTTCTTTTTCCTTCCTTCCTCCACTCTTTTCTTCTCTCCCTCAACTCTTTTCTTCTCTTCCTCTCCATTTTATGTTACAACAAAACCTAGCCAAAAAAATTTTCCAACCTAAATTTTGGAAAGATTGTTGGTGAAATATTTAGTAATAGTGTCAAAGACTTCTCGCATTTATTGGTAAGTCATTGAATTAATAATTGTTTAATGTTTTAAACATGAATTTCATATATAAAAGTTGAATAATGTAGAAAAATATTGAACATGGAACAACCGTGATCATCAAATGTTGTATACTCTCTTTCCGTCACGTCCGAAGAATACTTTGATGCATCGGAAGCCCTCTTGGTAACTAAATTTTAACTTTTCATCGGGTGAAAAATCGGGTTGTGACATAGAGGACTGTCACCTCTCTGGCAGTCCCGATCATAGATTAGGACTGCCAGAGATGTGGCAGTTCTTCACATATGTAGGACTGTCAGGCCCCTGACAGTCCTACATATGTGAAGGACTGCCAACTCTCTGGCAGTCCTAATCTATGAAACTTATTTGCTTTATGATGTTGTCTAATTATATTAACTTTTAAGTTCTATTGTAGGACTTGAGATCTTCCGATTTTGCGGTACCTGTTCCAATTGTAGTCAATGTAGTCCATTTATTCTGGACTGATCTTTGTTTTGAATCAAGCGAGGGTGCGGTACATTGGTGTCGAGAAGTTGGACAAAAAAATAACATAGTTCTAGTGATATCCAGATCGGCCCAAAATCGTCCGGGACGACAAACTGTGGTGGTTGGCTGTGAAAGAGGTGGTGTGTTCAGAACGCACAAGAAAAACACAGTTATCCAAAGTAAAGTTCCAAAAAAAAAATTGGAATGAGAAAATGTGGTTGTCCATTCACGATACATATTATAAACGAAGAAGAAGGAAAATGGACAGTAGAAGTGAAGAATGGAAACCACAACCATGAGATTGCCAAGACACTATTGGGTCATCCGTATGTCGGACGGTTGAACAATATGAAGAAGAAGATAGTCAAAGACTTGTCCACCTCCGGAGTTATACCGAGACAAATATATTCAGTCATACGACATAAAGATAAGAAGAACAAGTCTACAATGAAGTCAATGTACAACGCCCTATCTTCTTCGAACGCTGTCCGGACGAAATTAAGAATGGCGATGCAAGAAGTGCTCAAGTTGCTTGCCGATAATCATTATGTTGAGTTCCATAGAAGACATCCCAGAGTAATGAAGTAATTTCAATCTTTTGGGCTCATCCCGATTGCACAAGTTTGGCCAGGTCTTTTGCCGATGTGTTAGTCCTTGATTGCACGTACAAGACCAATAAGTTCAAGATGCCTCTCTTTCATGTTGTCGGGTTCACCTCTACTTGGAAAACATTTTCAGTGACATTTTGCTTCATGAAGAATGAGAAACTTGAAGACTACACATGGGCGTTGGAGAAACTAAAAATACTTTACACCGGTCATACAGAGCCGTCACTTTTTGTTACCGACAGAGAGTATGCCCTAATTAATGTTATTCGCATTATTTTTCCTCAAGCGGATACATTGCTATGCACTTGGCATGTCAATCGTAATATTCAAGCCCAATGTAAGTTGAAGTTTTGGAAGGATGATGGTAAAATTGACATGCAAATTTTTGACGAATTCTACAATGATTGGAATTGTGTGTGGCGAGCCTCTACGATTGCCAGTTACGACGTCGCATGGTACTTGTTCAAGCAAAAGTGGGAGGTGAGGGAGCCGCATGCATTTCTTACATCAAAGATACATGGCTTGAACCGCACAAAGAACAATTCGTCTTAGCATGGTCGAATGTGGTGAAGCATTACGGCACGACAACTACCAACCGTGTCGAAGAAGCACACTTTTTATTGAAGAGACACCTAAAATTATCTTCCGGCAACTTTGTCTCTGTTTGGCAAGCTATACATTTATCAGTAGATCGGACGATGAATGAAATTAAGGCATAATTTGAGATGAATTTGAATATAGTCAAGCATGAGCATAGAAAGGAAGTACTCTTAGATGCTTTAATGCGCGTGGTATCTCACAAGGCGTTGGCATTAATATTTGATGAGATTGAAAGGTCAAAGTTTGTCGGGTTTGATCCCGAGGTTTGCGGGTGTGTATATCGACATACACTGGGCCTCCCTTGTGCACATCAGATTAATGAATATCGCCGTGAATCTATTCCTATTCCAGTAGATGCTGTCGATCAACGTTGGAGGCAGTTATCTATGATGCCCCTGGTAAAGACGGACGATGATTTCTTCTCTTTGCCACAAGTGAAACTTCTCCATGCAAGGTGGTGTGCCTCAGTAGGAGCGGAACGGATGTCCATTGAGCTTAAAATCCAAGAAATTGCATGTCCGGTGACTACTAGAATGCATGAGCCGTCCGTTGTTTCCAATCCTAAAGGCAGGCCTCAAACAAGATTGACTAGTTTACAGAAGAGAAGGCTGGAGTCGACTAAGAGAGATCCATCGTACTTTGAGCATGTTGAACGAAGCTTACAGCAACCTCCGCCTGCACGGAAGGACAAGCTTGTCGTTCGCCAAAAAATAGAGAAAATGGACCTCCCAAGAGAAGATACTGTTGCAAGCCAAACACCAAGTTTGTATATTGACAAATTTCAACCTGAGCTTCGCAGTTACATTTGGTCTATTGTCGATGTCCCCGGTGATGGCCATTGCGGATTTCATGTGCTTGCAAGACATCTTGGTTATAATGACAAAGACGGATGGAGACGGGTGAGGCAGGAGCTGTACGAGGAGTTAGAGACTCGTCTTCCATTCTACTCCCGCATCCTAAGCAAAGAAACAGTTGCAAGTTTGTTGTTAAGTATCCCTTGCACCGACAGTGTTACCGGAAAAGACCACTACATGTCAGTCCCGTCTGCCGGCTATTTATTTGCTAATAGGTACATGATACCTGTTGTACTTATCTCGCCGGGTATTAGCAATACATTCTTTCCGATGTGTGCTCCTCCGACGGACCACGGACATTCTAACCTATGTACTATAGGTCTAATCGGGGATCATTTTATTATACTAAAGATGATCGCTCATTCTCCGATTCCTCCACCTTCAACAGTTTGGTACAAAAGAGCACCGGTCGAAGCCATCGCTTGGACCACACCTTTCGTTGATCAGATCAACCATTATAAGAAGTTGTTAAAGTTTGAGGAGCCAAGAGGCTTACCTGCTGACCACTACGACGTCGAAATCGACTGAGTATGGATATATTTACAGTTTGACATTTTGTATATGGAGGACCACTTTTGTATACAGTGAAATATGAAGTCCACTAATCTATATGGAGTAAATTTTGTATACAGTAAATTTTGCATATTGGACTTACCTATATGGAGTATGACTTTTGTATACAGTGAAATATGAAGTTCAGTATGTTATATGTGTTTACATGTGTGTTATCTGTGTTATATGTGTCTACCTGTGTGTTATCTGTGTTATATGTGTTTACATGTGTGATATCTGTGTTATATGTGTTTACATGTGTGTTATCTGTGTTATATGTGTTTACCTGTGTGCTAGTATGTGTGGCAAAATATACCAATTTGTTAAAGTATCTGATCCAGTATCAGGACTGCCACCCCCCTGGCAGTCCTACATTAAATTAGGACTGCCAGGGTGCTGGCAGTCCTAATTGAAACTTGCTGTTACAGCAAGTATCAATTAGGACTGCCAGCACCCTGGCAGTCCTAATTTAATGTAGGACTGCCAGGGGGTGGCAGTGTAAGTTCCCTGAATTTTCGGGATTTATTTTCGAATTTCCTAAATGATTTATTCTCGATAATTCATTCTATTTAATTAATTTTTGATCATTAAATGCTCTTTACCGTGACTTGGAATTCTAGAGCATCAGGGATGCCAGTCTCTGGAAACTTCCTTCTTGAAGTTTGTAGTAGACGAGATTATCTTCATATTGATAATTCGTGTCCCACTCGAACTTGTTCCCTTGTGCTCCATTTGCTTCGTGCAACTATCGGGTCAATTTAGACCAATTTATCGTCTGTCGTAATTTGTGATTTAATTTCCAACTTAATTTTCGGGCCCGACATCGGTCCAATCTAGTCGACCCAATATATGGCCCTGGCCTGTTTTGAGTCTACTATGCATGTGCCACTTGCGTGCCACCGAATTGATCTCTCTTGTGCTCCCATTTCATCCGTAATTTTTAATAGTTTAAATTTATTATTTTAATTAAATCTTGGCCCCAAGCTTGTCCAAACTTGGACCAACACCCAATCTAATTTGGTGTATGCCCTATTATGACTGTCCATACACCCCACTGATATTTTTCTCTTTTTTCTCTACTCAAAATATCTCTATATATATAAATATCTCATTTATATATATATATATATATATATATATATATATATATATATATATATATATATATATATATATATATATATATATATATATATATATATATATATATATATTAATTCTCTCTCTTCTTTTAATATAACTCTCACACTCTCTCTCCCCTTCCCACCATACAAACACACACCAACACCCCCTCCCATCAGCCGAACACCCCCCCTCTCTCATTCTCTCTCTCTAAATATCTTTTAAATATCTCTCTCTCTCTCTCTCTCTTTATATATTAATATACACACACACATATTATATATATATATATATATATAATCTCTCTCTCTCTCTCACCCCATCACCACACATGCACCCCCCCATGCTGTACGAGAGAAGCACAACCCCCCCATTCTTTCTTCTTCACACTCCTTCTCCTTCTTCATTTCATTCTTTTTTCTCTTCTTCTTCTTCTTCTTGGTTCTTCAAGAGAGCAACATCACCACCCTCACCATCACCATTCACTACCACCACCATCACCATTCATCACCACCACCATCCTTATCACCTCAAACCACCACCCTCGTCGCCGTCGGGCAGCCCCGCCACGCCGTACCGCCACCGCGCGCGCAGCAGCAGCATCGAGCAGCTGCAGCGAGCAGCAGCGCGCGCATGCGCGGGCCGCCGTCGCGCGCCGCCGTGCCGCCGTACGACGCTGCCGTCGACCACCGCCGCCGTGGCAGGCCCCCCCTGCTGGGCGAACTCCGGCGACCCCCTTGGTGTGCCGTCTTCCTCCCCGGCGCGACGCATAGGCGATTCGTGCGTTTTGTACGGAATCCCGTCGACGCGCGCGGACGAATTTCAGAATTCGTGTTTCGTCGCAGCAACTTTGCGCACATTTTTTGGGAAATCCGACCGTTGGATCGGCGATTTCCTTGCTCCGTCTCAATCTCGGTATATACCCCTTCATCTCTCTCAAATTTTATTCGTTAATTTCGTCGTTTGATAGATCAAAACCGGCCACCAAGTTGACATTTTAATTTGAACTATTTTTGGACAGTTTCGTGGAGCCGACTTCGTCAGCTCGTAACTCCACCGTTGCAGCTCCGTCTGGCGTGCCACCAGTTCATGTGCATAGCTGGTATAACCCTCTTCTTGCCATTTCAGTTTCGTTTTATTGTGAGCACGTTTGATTGGTTGAATTCGACGCCAAAGTTGGCCGTCCGAATTCCTAATTTCCAACTTGTAAAATTTTGTTTTTGAACCCGGGACTCCGGATTCAATTTCCAACACCACCAGTAGACTCATGGTGTCGTTCTGGCACATTTTCATATAAAGTTTGTTAGATTTGGAGGACGTGGGCCCTGGCACGCATTTCGGTGCAAAGCAGGCCCCCACAGTCCAGATCAACGGGACTTTTTGACGCCGGCTCATCGGAATCCAATTTTGGATATACCGTTGAGTTCGTATCGTCATTCTGGACTCGTTGACATATAATTTGCTAGGTTTTAGTGGACATTGGTTTCGGCACCCATTTCGGTGCAAGTCGGATACCAATATCCGGGTCAACGGGTCATTTTGAGATCGGCTCATCGGAATCCAATTTTGGATATAATTGTAGGACCGATTGTAGAAACGAGTTATAAAGCGCAATACTCTAGAGGGGGGGTGAATAGAGTAGGCAGCGGAAATTAACTAATTAAAAAAGTTAGTAACAAGATCACAGATAATATATATATATATCACAGATATGTAAATGAAAAGTAGAGAGTAGAGAGCAAACGCAAACACTAGGATGTATACTGGTTTCCCTCTTGTGAGGACTAGTCCAGTCGGAAGAACTCTAGCTTCCAGTTGAATCCACTATGGAAAATCACCACAAGTTTTCATCCGAAGTTCTTGCAACTTCTACAATGCGAGCTTTGATCCGAAGTACTCGACCAACTTCAATTGTGAAGAGTCTTTCTTCAATCAAGCCTCTGATTACAACCACTCTGAAACTTCTAGACCAAACCGCACTGGCAAATCGACTAGAGGATTGTAATTGGCTTGGGATTTGAAAATGAATAGCTCAGAATACTTTGGAAGAAGTAGTAGGCTTATAGAGAAGAGATATGAAAGTGAATGAGTGAGTTGAAATGATCGAAATCCTTCTCTATTTATAGTTTTTCCAAAGGCAGAATTCTAACAGAATTCGGACAGAATTCGGGCAGAACTCGATGAGAAAATCTCGTGGGGATCCGTAACTGCAGGAAGACCAAGTTCAAAAAGCAACGTTCACTAACCGAACTCTGGCCGAACTCTGGCCGAATTCGGGCCGAGTTCTGCTAGGGTTCTGTTAGGTTTTTGCAAACTGGTTTTTGGGACTTTTTGAAAAGTCAAACAGTTAGGAAGTAGTTTGGACTTTTGTAAGTGGGTTTGTTTTCAAAATGAAAGGGTATTTTAAAAACGTTTCTTGGGTAGCCTATTTGCCAGTACGATGCAGTGTACATCGTATTCCTAGACTCAATAAATATGAAAAATACATTGAAGAAATAGGAAAACCAAGAGCCCTTTGATGACGCCTTTCTTCAAATATTTGAGCAGACTTGAAGACGCCTTTTTTCTTTGACGGCGGTCGTCCAAAGATAAACAGATCTGGAAATCTGAATACCTTTCGGCGGCTTCGCCCCCGAACCCCTGACGGGGGCGCTGCCCCCTCGACCCCTGTCCTCTGACCGGGCAGCGGAACCCCCGATGCGAGGCCCCGGATAGGTCGTTAGGCGGTTCAGAAAAATCTTCTTGTATAACGCCGTCTTTGGTCCATCAATAATTCTATATTGCATATGTCCTGGTTTAATCATGTTTGATCATGCTTACTGCATGTCTGTAAATACATGTTAGAAGAACAAAGCAGTATGATGCATTATGATACAAACATATGATGTAGAATAGTAGGACAATTCTAATATTAGGACAATGCTAAGTTTAAGTAGCAACAAGATAATGATTACATGAATATTAGTGACATCATTATGTTAAACTTAATTGATTAGCCAGATTCAAAAACATGATATAATCATTGGGCTAACAATACCGTTGGGTTCGTATCGTCATTCTGGACTCGGCATATAATTTGCTGAGTTTTGAGGACATTGGCTCCGACACGCTTTTCCGTGCAAATCGGTTTTCAATATCCGGGTCAACGAACCAATCTGAGATCGGGTCATCGAATCCAATTTCGGATATACCGTTGAGTTCGTATCATCATTCTGGATTCGTAGACATACAATTTGTTAGGTTTAGTGGACTAGTATTCTTGCACGTTTTTCGGTGCAAAGCGGGTCCGACACGGACACCGTTTTGACCCGAAATTACCTTTTTGTTCCTGTGTCCAAATTGGACTTATGGATAGGCTATCCTAGCTGATTTGACCATTCTGGACACGTTGGTGATGTTTGTTTTATCATCCGACAATATTTGTAGATATTTCTCTGTGTATTACATTTTATTATAATTAATTCTTATTTAGTTCGTATTTCGGAATTAGTACAACAAAACTGAGATCAGTCGATTCCAGTGATCTCACATCGCTGAAATTGGCAAGATGATCATGTGGATCACTGTGATAAGATTATTAACCTTACTGTTGATTATCTTATCTCGATTTACGTGTCGTAGGTTTCGATGTACGTATAACGAGGTACAACTTGATATTTTAATTCTTAATTTAGAGTGATCCTATTTGACCAAGATATATGGTATCTTGGTAAGTAAATATTAGGAATAGTATGCTTAGACTAGTTTTGACCTCGGTTGACCAAGTTTGACTGCTTTGACCAAAAGTCAACTATCAGTCAACACTTGGCCTAGGAATGTCTAGAACTTGACTAGAGTTGACCAGTTGACCAAAAGTCAACTGTTAGTCAACATTAGCCTAGTTTGACTTGGTTTGACTTTCTGTGACCTAGTTTGACCTAGTTTGACTTAGTTGGACTGAGATTGACCTAGATTACATAGCTTATACTATATAATCCTACCTAACACTGTTGAACCCTAATTAGTTTATATATATCTCATCTTTAGGTTTGTGGCATCACTCTGAGCATCGACCCAATTTGACAGCTCAGGACCGCAGGCGAGTACATTCACTTATAGTTTTCATTGTCTTGATATCTGGTATATCCGATTCAGTTGTAGTGTCTTACTCGATTTCCAGTCACGATAGTTCACGGACTAGTATACGTTGGATCATGACATGAGATGTTGTTCCTGGATTTTCTTGGTATATATGTACATTTCCTGTCTTGTTCCTTGTACTTGTATAGACACCGATTCCTGATAGGGAGTAGCTATCCTCTTAGGGAATCCCGTGTCATGACGTGTCATGTCCAGGTCCATTATACTATTCGGAGATGGAGAATTATTAGGGGTTATGTGATCAAAGTCATCCTGTCACTATATTCTTATGCTTGCGCCACTCTCACCTCACGTAGGGTGTAGCAGATTCCTTCGTGTGCTTGTTATCCAGGTTGGCCGACATGACCCTTTTCAGAGATTTTCTTGTGATTGTCGGGCCAAATGGATAACCTGTCATGTCACTTACCCAAAGCCGATCACATAACGCTCTAATAATTCAAGGCACATTTTATATTTACTTTATCTTATCTTATATCCTGTTCTGTTCTACATTCATTACTTTCTCACCACGCTATGATATACAGTTACTCACATGTTTTACATGCCCTTACATTGTACCTTGATGGGAGACTAAGTTCTGCTCGGGAGAAGGGTTACAACCCCGGTCCTTGTTTGGTTTAAGGGTTGTAACTCAGCTTTCGAACGGTTCCCAAGTCTTCCTATATCTTTGTCTTGTATTTCATTATACTGTCTCTTATAGAATTTATCAATTCACATGAAACTGCTGTTAGTGTTTGTACTTGCTCATTTTCCTGACAGGATATCGTTGATAATATTTTAGGAATTCGAGGAATGGTTCGAACAGAAATTTTGAAGAAGTCGATTTTGATTCGAATGACAAGTTGAGGATTTGTTGAATGACTTCATCCCTGAGTGGTGTATGCGATAGCCTCAGGGATGTCGATCGATTGATAAAGAAATGATACGAATTGAGGAAATTGATGTTGCGAATGGTTTGAGGAATAATGATCGAACTTGAATTTGAATGACAAGGAGACTATCCAGTCGGACGATACCATCGTTCGCACGACTCGGAACTTGTTGCAAAGAAAGATCGTCAGGTTACGCATATCATCGATGGTATTGAGGCGTATCAAAGATCGATATGCGATAACTCGGGGGTACTCTGACTCGGCGAATGACGATCATGCAAGTGTTATTGTTCGGTTGGATGCGATACTTACGATTTTGATCGAGATGGATGTTGGATAAAAATAATTGTGTCTTGATGGTTACGCAGATAGCCACAACGTCGACGATCTTGTCTTACGCGAGCGCAACTCTAGCCTCGCACATGCGTTGCGTCGGATTTGGGACGATCGTTCCGTGTGAGCGTTGACATGGTGATTCATGTCGCGGGAACGATCGAACTCGAAAAATTAGGACGCGGCAACTTTGATTGTCTCGACTTGTCGGCTTGATGCAAAGGTGAACTCGAGGATTTATAGGACTTGCGATTGATGAATGAATGAAACTTGAGGATTGAGTAGGTCCAATCCGCGCATCGAGAATGAATTAGTCTAGACACAAAACAAGAGTTACGTCCCGATGAGGATGACTATCCCGCGGGAGCATGCATGGTGATTCATGCCCACCGTGGATAATCTAAATCGCGTGAGATCGGGGCACAACGTATTGTTAATCTAGACGACCTTATGATCGATCACGTGAATTGGAATAGATGACTTAGGAAATGTGGAATGTGAAATTTTGGTTAGCGACGAATTGCGTCATAGCGTGCTTAAATTGAGAAGGATTGATAGGCGAACTATATCGAACATATTTAAAAGAAGAAATAGACTATGCGAAGATGGTTGGTTGAACGAGCGATATTGAGATGTCGTAGAATTGGTTGAACGTATGTTATCGTAGGATGGTTTGCTGAATGACTCGGACCCCATGCGACAAAATATTGGGATGTGTGTAGGCGATCTATGCTCGATGTTTAGAAATCGGAGTGATGCGAGCTTGGGTAGAAAACCCCGTACTATCAACTTGGTTTGACCTTAGGATGGGGTCAGTGTTGATATCGTTGTTTGGGAACTATGATTCCAATACTGACGGAAAGACATAGCCTGGCGGTTAGGCAGACGTTTCGGTGCGGAGCGTTAGGAATGGTGAAGGCACCACTCATGAGGCTCGGTTCACATGCATGTATATCAAGGACGCTTAAATGCGTGCACGATCTGACTCGAGTGGCGATGGTGGGATTCGCTATCACGAGGCTTGGTTGAAATGCATGTATTTTGGGGACGCCTAAGATATGTGCACGATCCATACTAAGTGATACGTTGAATTCAAGTGAGACTTGAGGAATGGAAAAGTGTCGAGGATGTTGAAATTATTTTGAAGAAAAGATTGAGGGTAGTACGAGCGTGACTCGGATTGAGAAAACGCATAGGTGTAGTTTGTGCGAGAGTCTTGAATGTTGAGTAAAGTGACAAGTCGATAAGTGTACTCAGTTGGTTTCGAGGACGAAACTTTTTCTGAGTGGTGTATGATGTAGTACCCCGTCCCGCTCAGTCAATCGGAGGAATCGAAATGCCGACGGCGTTCGGCCTTAGCCTTACAATGGCTCGCTCGGTCGAGGTGACCGCTCGCTCAGGTGGGGTAGTTTCGGTGAACTTGCCTCATCTTTGCCTTCACATAATAATACACATGTTTTCAACTTGCACAAGTAGGCTTAATAATAAAAGAGATGAATCCACATAGCTAAAGGGAATACTCCCGACGGGTCAAAATGAGTTAGAACATGGAAAAAGGTCCAACGGTCGGCTTAGAGTTGGTGTACGACGTGCTTTGAAAATGACACTCGGTCCTTCGTCCCGTGTCTTGGGAGAAGAAATGTTGGTCTTCGGTGCAAAAGCTAAGAGTTAGCCTAAGTCATAGGCGTCGCCCACATGAACGCTTGATAAAGCGTGCACGGTTCCGTTGCGCAAGGCTTGGCATAGCCTTTGCTCGTCCCTCGGGTTAAGTCGTAGGCTTGAGTAAGTTAGGCAAAGTTGTGTCGGTCGACCTAATTCTTTCCAAGTACTGTCCCGCTCATTCTGCGGTTGTCAAGTTAAGTAGTCCCTCGATCTCAAGGCCCGTCGACTTGGGCAGGAGTATCGCGTAGAGCACGATTGGCTTAAGGCACGATGCACGGGATTAGTGTCTAAGGCAAGGACTATGATTCAAGGTGAGTTTTAAGAAAGGGATATCAAATAGGCATTCATAAGTTGAACCAAATGATAGGGTAACAAGGAAAGAATGCTCGCGACCGTGGGTCGTCGAGGGGTCTCAAGGAAAGAATGCTCGCGACCGTGGGTCGTCGAGGGGTCTCAAGGATAGAAGTCTTAGTTTTGGTAGAGGAATGACTGTGTGAGATGTCAGTTTGTGTCGAGTCTTGCATGATCATTTGACAACTTGTCGACAAGGGCGATGAACCCTCGAGCGGTAACCCCTGGGCCATGGGGGCCGACTCGGCCTAGGAGGGAATAGGTGTAATGCCTGTTGTTCGTATTACGTATTTGGAATACGTATACGTATTTTATCTTGTATTTGCTTATTCCTTGTTTAGCTCTCGGCTTGGTTTAACTCTCGGTTTGGGTTGGCTTGGTTCGGCCGGCCCAATGCTTGGTTCATCATGGGCCAAGGGTGGAACACCTTAGCCTATGCTTTTTCTTTATTTCCACCACAACCCCCCTACCTACCACCACCTTTGATATTTATTGCCATTTCTTCTTTCTCTCTCTCCATAATTCTCATTTACTTCTCCTTCCCCCACCATTACTCTTCTCCACCAACCAAGAACACCATAGGCAAGTGCAACTTGCTTCCACAAGAGAACTCCTTTTGATGGTTTCCTTAGCTTCTCCTCATGATTCTAAACCACATTAGAACTTGTCATTTTCCATTTTGAGGCTTTATTTCTTGTAGATCTAGAGTTTTGTTACTTTCGGATTTTGGTGGTTTTGATCTATTAAACTCCTTTGTTTTCAAGTTTTGATGGTTCTATGTTGTAGAGCATTTCATTCTACTCAATTTTGACCTTTGGAAAGTTGGATTCGGACTTGTTTTGACCAAGATTTGGACAATTGAAGCTTAGATTCAACTTTGGAGTTCTTGCTGTTCTTGCCATTTGGAGAAGACAGTGAACAGTGAGCTAGCTTTTAGCTTATGCCGCTGAGCTGTACAATGCTCTTTAGTGAGCGTACGCTAGCCTTCGTACGCTGCTCTTTAGTGAGCGTACGCTAGCCTTCGTACGCTGCTCTTTAGCGAGCGTACGCTAGCCTTCGTACGCTGCTCTTTAGTGAGCGTACGCTAGCCTTCGTACGCTGCTCTTTAGCGAGCATACGCTGACTTGTGCATGCTGCTCTTTAGCGAGCGTACGCTAGCCTTGATACGCTGCCTGTTGGTAGCGTGTCTTGAGCGTACGCTGACCTGTAGCTTGAGCGTGCCCTTGCGTACGTTCCCCATTGGAAGTGTATGGAACCTTTGGTACGCAGACCTGAGCGTACGCTAGCCTGAGCGTAGCCTGGCTTGAGCGTAGCCTGATTACCCTTGATCTTCTATAGCCCTGTATATGTTTGTCATGAACTTGATAATCATGGATTTGTTTAATATGTTTGGAAATGATACCTGAGCATGACACGATAGTGACCCGTAGTGGTGCACTCCTGACATAATGACCTGACATGACTTGATAGTGGCCCGTCGTGGCGCGCTCCTGACAAGAACACTTGACATGATAAACCTGACATGATATATCTGATAGCTGTTGCGACGGCTACCTGACATGACATGACCTGTATAATGGCCGGACACCGTGGGTGATTGTGCTTGTATAAATAAACCAGTCCTGTCTTGCATCATGTCTAGGATGGGACTCCTGAGTACCACGGTCAGGAGTACCTATTGAAATGAACTAAGGACTAATAACTAGATTAATACATTAGTCATGAAGAGATTTCCCAGCTACAGGCAATCCCGTTACCTGGGCATGCCTTGGGATCTGTAGCCTGCCGTCGAGTAGGGCACATTTCCAGCACACTGTCATGTGTTGCACCCTTCAAGCTACCTAAGGGTACATTCGTTTCCTGGACGATGTACCGACCTGAATTCAACTCTAATCTTTTAACCCGGAAAACCTGGATGGTCTGCAGGACTTGTGGCTGTGGAATAATCTTACTGCATCTTGTTAGTAATTAGGCTTGTGACAACCCTAGTTAGTTAATGTATCAAGCCGTAATTCTTGCTTGGCCGTGAAGTGATTGGACGGAGTCTAACCAGTCTAGTCTTGCCCTGACCCTGTTCCAGACTATTGAATGACTAGAATGCTTGTATTTATTTTTCCGATAAATGGTGAGAATTCCAAGTTCTGTTCAGATGAAGGGTTACAACCCCGGTCCTTGTTTGGTTTACGGGTTGTAACCTGGTTATCTGAATAGTTTCATGGTTATCTCGTCGTATATCATCCTGGTGTATTTTCTTTATTTCCAGTTCTTACTTTTATTTATATCTTGTGCTGATTGCTGGTTTTAGTTCTTAAGTGAAGCTTCCTTTGTGGCACTTGCTCTTTCTGGGGTCTGACCCAGCTGGTTTTGTGTGGCCAGATTTTGGAGCAGCTCCAGAGGATCTACCGACCTTCCAGCCAGATGGTGGCCACTAGACGGAACCCTGGCAACGAGTGGGTTATTTTTGGCTCTCCCACTCTATTGTAAAAATATTCTTTTGAGGCATTTAGCCGACGAGCACCTGTTTAGCTCGATTGCACTTTATTTACTGTCTGTCTACGGGCTGTAACATGATTAACAGATCCTAGGATTGATCATGTATGACTAAACTCTTGCTAGTCCTAACATTTTGTAACGACTAGCTTCATGATCAGCTGAATATGTAATATTTGGGACGCCTTATTATTGTATATTTAATGATCATACATCTTGTAACATTTACTTACTTTCTTGTGATTGAGACACTAGACTTGTTCATGACCATAGGAGACTGTTGGCTTGTAGTAAACCCTCATGTATCTAGACAGCCGTGACCGTATAGCGAGATGGAATCCATTTCATATACGTAGCTGGCTATGTCTGCCCCCGCTCTCCAGTATTCTGGTTCTGGGGCGTGACATGGTTTAAGTGGTGGCCCATGTAGGTCTTGTAAATCAAGATATGTGAGGGTTTACCGAATAGATGTCTCAATCAGTATTCGTCCTTGATCTCTGTTCGTATCTTCTGAATCCTTGGATTCTTGTCCTGATCATATGCTTGTATCGTTGCTCTGTCCTGGTCCTTCCTTATTGTTTCCTATGTCATCTTCTTCAGCGGCATAGTACCTGACCCGGCCGATCAGCAAGGCGGAGCACCTCCCGCGGACCAGCAGCAACCTGGAGATCAAGCCCAGCATTCCGAAGTAGCCTCCAGAGTCGTGCCTTCTGGCGGAGAGCCACCAGTCCAGCCAGTTCAACCTGTAGAACATGATGACGGCACTTTGGTAGGACTCGTTAGGACCTTGATAGCTTCTCAAGATCGTCATGGAGATGCCTTAGAACAGGCAGTGACGGATGCTTTGACCCGGGGTGGTCATCAGGGTAACAACGCGGCCAACAGCTTCAAGCGCTTGAACCCTCCATTCTTCGACGGCAGTGAAGATGCTATCACAGCAGATGCATGGCTTCAGGACACAGAGGTGGTTCTAGAAGCAGCCAAGACTCCAGAGAACGAAAAGGTGGCAGTTGTGCGCCTACAGCTATTAGATCTTGCCCGCAGCTGGTGGGCAGCGCAGGCCGTTGGATTAGCAGCCCCCATTGCTTGGGCAGTATTTCGGGAGAGATTCCAGACCAAGTATTTCGATGTCGTGGCTCGGTATGATCTGCAAACGAGGTTCACAAATCTGAAGCAAGGAGGCAGGACGGTCGACGGATATGCGGCCGAGTTTTCCAGACTCAGTCGGTTTGCTCCCACCTTGGTGGCAACCGAGTATGATAGAGCCTAGCGGTTCCAGCAGGGACTTCACCTGGAGATCTTATTGGCAGTTGAGCAGTTTGAGCATCAGACTTTTGATGCAGTCTTGAGAGCAGCCCGGAGGTATGAGTATACCTCCCAGAGGATTGTGGATAGGGCCGGGGGTCGGAAGAGATCTCACGGCCAGATGAATCAGTCTTCAGCACCAGCCCCGGCAGCCAGGGCCTTGACTATTGGGGCTCCGAGGCGAGCAGCCTCAGTGACGTCGATTCAGCATTCAACTCCGACGCACCCTCAGCAGCAGCAGAAGCAATCTTTCGCAGTGGGTTGTTCTCATTATGGGAAGCCAGGCCATGTGGTGGCAGAATATCGCAGGGCACAAGGATTGTGTCTGGCTTGTGGAGCACCAGACCATAGGGTTGGATCCTGCCCGAATAGGGGTGGTTCATCATCGTCCAACCTTTCTAGCTCTTCGGTGAGAGGACCAGCTCCGGTCCAGCAGCAGCAGTACCCATTGCCGAGGCCCTTGTCGCCTCAGACCCAAGTGTTCCAGCAGCAGAACCCCCAGCAGTATGCACAAGTCCAAGCCCAGAGTCAGAGCAGGCAGCGAGGATTTCAGCAGAGGGGACCAGCACCCCGAGGGCACGGTCAGGCTATGGTGATGACCGTGGAGGAAGGATTGGCACCAGGAGAGGTAGTGGCAGGTACTATTCTCGTCAACTCCTTTCCAGCTTCAGCTTTATTTGATTCTGGTGCATCGCATTCATTTATGTCTGCACGATACGCGACACGGGTAGGATTGGAGCCCGAGTCATTATCAGTAAGGCTTAATATACTTACTGGTAATGGACTTGTGGGAGTAGATAGAGTATTTTCCTCGTGTCGGATCGTAGTTAGCGGTAGAGAATTTCCTGCTAGATTGATAGAGTTCCCGATGGCCGATTATGATGTGGTCCTAGGGATGGATTGGTTGAGGAACCAGTATGCTAGGATAGACTGCCACATTGGCAGAGTTGTTTTTAGCCTTCCAGGCGAGCCGAAGTTTTCTTTCTCCCGAGGCGAAGTTGAGTCATCTCCTCCAGTATTGCGGATGGCAGTAGCAGCAGTTCAGTTGCCCAGGTTAGTCGAGGAGTTTCCAGATGTTTTCCCAGAAGAACTTCCAGGTATGCCTCCGGAACGGGAGATCGAGTTCACTATAGACTTGATTCCCAGGACAGCCCCAGTGTCAGAGAGAGTCTACAGGATGGCACCGTCAGAGTTGGAGATATTGTACAAGATGATTGAAGAACTCAGAACCAAGGAATTCATTCGTGCTAGTGGATCGTCTTGGGGAGCCCCGATGCTTCTTGTGAAAAAGAAGGATGGTACGTCCAGGTTATGTGTTGATTATCGTACCTTGAACTCAGTGACAATCAAGAACAGATACCCTCTTCCGAGGATAGATGACTTGTTTGATCAACTCAAGGGGGCTTCAGTATTATCGAAGATTGACTTGCACTCAGGTTATCATCAGATCAGAGTCAGAGAGCAGGACATCCCGAAGACGGCTTTTAGATCGAGATATGGGTATTGGGAGTTCCTTGTTATGCCTTTTGGAGTAACCAATGCGCCGGCAGTATTCATGGACCTCATGAATCGCATCTTCATGCCTTACTTGGATCAGTTTGTGATTGTGTTCTTGGATGACATTCTGGTCTACAGCAAAAGTGAGACGGAGCATGAGCAGCATCTCCGTATAGTTCTTCAGATCCTCAGAGAGCACCAATTATATGCCAAGTTTAGTAAATGCGAGTTCTGGCTCGATCGCATTTCGTACTTGGGTCATATCATCACTCGAGGAGGAGTAGAAGTAGATCCCCAGAAGATTGTGGCTATTGAGTCATGGCCAGTGCCCAGCACAGTTGCAGAGGTTCATAGTTTTCTTGGATTGGCCGGCTATTACCGGCGATTTGTTTCAGACTTTGCTCGAATTTCAGTGCCATTGACCCAGTTGACCCGCAAGGATGCGCAATTTGCTTGGACAGCAGAGTGTCAGAGTTCTTTTGAGCAGTTGAAGCGAGGCCTGATAACAGCTCCTATTCTCACGCTTCCAGATGGGACCGGAGGATTCTCAGTGTACTGTGATGCTTCAGGCAGAGGTTTAGGATGTGTTCTGATGCAGCATGGGAAGGTGATAGCTTATGCGTTACGACAACTGTAGTGCCCCGAAATTCGTGATACGTATTTTATACGTGATCGTATTTCTGACCAATATTTTTCATTTTCTTGACCAGTTAAGTTGTGGTATATTTCATACTTAGCATTGTAGTTTAATTATCATTTATCATTCCTGGATTAATTCTGATTAATGGAGCTTGGTTTTATTTGGATAGGAGAAGGAATTGGTTTGGTTTGGTTTATTATGCATTGGACTATCTTAGCTAACCTCCACCCTCAACACAACTTATCCTCCCCCATTAAAATCCCCACCTAACACTCTCTCTCCTCATTATTTTCCTCCATTAATTCTTCTTCTTCTTTCTCCACACAACTCTCCAACCCATTAGGCAAGTGCACCTTGCCACCACATGAGAACCACTTTTTATTTGTCCATTAGCTAGATTAGGCCATGGAGATCAACATTAGAACTTGACATTTTGTGATTTGGAGTTTCCATTGTTCTAGATCTAGGTTTTAACTATTTTCGGATTTATATAGTTTTGATCTATTTTGGTTGGATTTTTGTGGGTTTTGATGCTTCTATGTGGAAGAGAATTCAATTTTACTCAAGTTAGAACTTTGAAAATCTAGATTTGGCTTTGATTTGACAAAGATATAAAAATTTGAATTTTTGGTGTTCTTGGTGTTCTTCTCGGCCTGGAATAGCAGCCTGCAGCCTGCACTCTTTAGCGCAGTACTGGACTGCGCATCCCCCTCGGCCAGCGCTCTTTAGCGCAGCACCGACCGTGCAGCTTGCCCCTTGGCGAACTGCGCTCAACCCGACTGCGCATGGATTCATGCACAGTCTGCCCATGCGCAGTCTGCTCATGCGCAATCTGCTCCTGCGCAGTCCACTTCTGCACAATCCATCTCATGCGCAATCTGCTTCTGCGCAGTCCACTTCTGCACAATCCATCTCATGCGCAATCTGACCCTGCGCCATCCATTCCTGCGTAACCTGATCTTGCGCAGTCCATACTCTGCACAGTCTACCCTTGCGCAATCCTCCCTTGCGCAATCCAATCAGTGCGCAAGGCAGCCCCTGTACCCTTGGTCCATGCGCAATGACCCATTGTGCAGTACATCCCCTGTGCCCCTTTAACCCTGTGCCCTTTGACCCCATGCGCAGTCTACCCTTGCGCAAGGTAACTCTTGCGCAGCTCTTCCATGCGCAGTGCATACCCTGCGCAGCCCAACCCCTGACCCTCTTGCATAACCCACTTGTCTATGATAAATTTGTTTATTTCTTGAGCTTGGCTCTTCTATAGCCCTGTATATTGATATTTTATTAGATATTTTATGCCCATTTTATATCCTTACGCCTTTTGTCATGAACTTGATTTTACTTAATATGTTGGAATGACTATTGTACATGGCACGGTATGGCAAGGAACTAGCATAACATGACAGTGACCCCGTAATGGTGCACTCCTGACATGACCAACCTGACTTGATAAGTGGCCCGTCGTGGCGTACTCCTGACAAGTACCATGACATGAATTATCTTGATAACTTGATAGTGGCCCGTGGCGGCGCACTCCTGACTTGACATGACTTGATAACTTAGCTTGACCTGTCTTGACACCGTGGGTGTTCCTGCTTGCTTGCTTGTGCAATCCACTCGTCTTGTCTTGCATCATGTCTAGGACGTGACTCCCTGGTTCCCACGGTCAGGGATTCATACTGAATCTGGCTAGGTTAATGACTAGATTGATCAATTAGTTCATGGAGAATTTTCCAGTTACCTGTTGCCCCTTTGGTCCCGACCTTATATATATATACCTGGGATTTATTGCTATCCGTCGAGATGAGCGCACTTCCAGCCCGCCGTCGAGCGTGGTACCTTAGGACACATGTATCTTACTACAGTGTGTCTGCTATATCATGCTATCTTTTCCTTTTCTTGCTGGGAGCATTCAGGTAGTAACAAACAGGTAACCGGACTTGGAATTCTCATTGCATCTTGCTAGTAATTAGGTCTGTGATAACCCTAGTTAGTTAAAGTAGTAAGCCGTAGTACTTGCTTGGCCGTGATTGATTGGATGGAGTCTAGTCCCTCTTGTCCTGTCCGATCTTGTGTAAGGTCATGACATGACATGATTACTCGTGCTTTACCTTAATCATGTTTAATTGCAAGTCTTGAATTCGCGTATTTTATCTTGTCGATAAATGGTGGAAGAAACCAAGTTCCGTTCAGACGAAGGGTTACAACCCCGGTCCTTGTTTGGTTTACGGATTGTAACCTGGCTATCTGAATAGTCCCATGGTCATCTCATCGAATATCATCCTGTCATGCCTTTCCATATGTTCTGTCTTTTATCGATTCTGTACAAGATTTGTCTTTTATATCTAACTATCATGCCTTTTTCTTAAATTACTGTCTCTTATTATGTAATTATATTATTGTGCTGATTGCTGGCTTTGTTCTTATTTTCGTGGCCTCCTTTGTGGCACTTGCTCTTTCTGGGGTCTGACCCAGCTGGTTTTGTATGGCCAGATACCGGAGCAGCAGCAAAGGATCTACCTGCTTTCCAGCCCGATGGTGAACACTAGACGGAACCCGGGCAACGAGTGGGTTTTCTCTTTTTGTTTCTCCCACTGTATTGTTAACTGATATTCTTTTGAGGCGTTTAGCCGACGAGCACTTGTTAGCTCGATGTACTTTATTTTTTATCTGCCTACGGGCTTTAATCATGATTGGCAACTCGAGGTTGATCATGTATGACTTAACTCTTGCTAGTCCTTACATTTTGTACGACTAGCTTCATGATCATCTGGATATGTAATGTTTGGGACGCCTTACAATTGTATATTTGGTGGTCTGATATCTTGTTACTATCATTACTTGTTGAGATTGAGACAATAGCTTGATTTAACCCTAAGAGACTGATGGTTTGTAGCGTAGCCTCACATAGCTAGACAGCCGTGACCGTATAGCGGGATGGTTGCCATTCCGTTATACGTAGCTGGCTGTGCACGTCCCCGTTCTTCAGTATTCTGGTTCTGGGGCGTGACAACAACTTCATGATCATGAGAGAAATTACCCAACCCATGACTTGGAGCTGACAGCAGTGGTGTTTGCACTTAAGTTATGGAGGCACTACTTGTACGGAGATAGGGTGGAGATTTTCACCGACCACAAGAGCCTGAAGTATGTTTTCACCCAGAAGGATCTTAACATACGTCAGAGGAGGTGGCTGGAGCTTCTTGTGGATTATGATGTCAACCTGCAGTATCATCCTGGGAAGGCCAATGTTGTTGCGGATGCATTAAGCAGGACAGCCGGAGCTTATTTTCTAACAGCGCAGCCAGAGCTGTTAGCCGATCTTCAGAAGATGGGTATAGAAGTTGTTCTCCCTTCCAGTGTGGCCTTGATGGCCAGCATGCAAGTTCAGTCCACTATAGTCGAGAGGATCCGGATGGCACAGTCGGCAGATTCCAAGCTTCAGCGACTCAGAGCAGAGTGTGAGGCAGGACGAAGACCAGAGTTATGTATTCATGAGGATGGTACACTTCGACATGGTAAGCGTCTTTGTGTACCCAGCGGAGATATCCGGCAGGAGATCATGTCAGAAGCGTACAGTTCACAGTATTCCATCCATCCCGGCAGTACGAAGATGTACCGTGATATCCGTCAACACTTCTGGTGGAATGGCATAAAGCGGGAGATAGCCCGGTTTGTCTCTCGGTGTTTGGTTTGCCAACAAGTTAAAGCCGAACATCAGAGACCGGCTGGACTTCTGCAGCCCTTGCCGATTCTAGAATGGAAGTGGGAGCATGTGACCATGGATTTCATGACTGGATTACCTAGATCCCCAGCTGGCAGAGATGCTATCTGGGTTATAGTTGATCGGCTCACGAAGGTAGCTCACTTCCTCCCGTTCAGAGTTGGTCAGTCGACGGCTCAGTTAGCAGAGATATATCTTTGGCAGATTGTCAGATTGCACGGAGTGCCAGTCAGTATCACCTCGGACCGAGATTCAAGGTTTACGTCGCACTTTTGGCGTAGCTTGCAAGAGAGTTTGGGAACTCATCTCCAGTTCAGTTCAGCATATCACTCGCAGACAGATGGACAGTCGGAGCGCACGATCCAGACTCTTGAAGATATGTTGAGATCATGCACACTCGACTTCGGTGGTTCATGGGAAGATCACTTGCACCTGGTAGAATTCTCGTACAACAACAGTTTCTAGGCCAGTATCCAGATGGCACCGTTCGAGGCACTATATGGTAGGAAGTGCAGATCCCCGTTAGCCTGGGATGATGTTGGAGATAGGCAGATACTTGGTCCAGAAATGATTGCTCAGACCGTTGAAGTAGTCAGGCGAGTCAGAGATCACCTTCGAGTTGCCCAAGATCGCCAGCGCCATTGGGCCGATTCTCATCGGCGCCCTCTCGAGTTCTCGGTCGGCGATCATGTATTCCTGGGGATTTCGCCTAACCGTGGCGTCATTCGTTTCGGCGTACGGGGCAAGCTTAGTCCTAGGTATATAGGACCGTTTGACATTCTAGAGCGAGTAGGGGATGTATCCTATCGTCTCGCTCTTCCACCGTCGCTAAGCGAGGTGCATGACGTGTTCCATGTATCCCAATTACGACGGTACATCCCGGACCCAAGCCACATCCTGGATCATTCGGAATTGGTTGTTGGTACCAACCTTTTGTATGAGGAGAGGCCCGTGTCTATATTGGATCGAAGAGAGAAGATCCTCAAGAACAAGACTATCAAGTTAGTCCGAGTTGCTTGGGGTCATCACTCTTTGGGGGAGTCAACGTGAGAGCGTGAGGATGATATCCGATCACGATATTCCGACTTGTTTGACTCGTGAGGTATAATGTCTTTTTTATGCCTCATGCCATCAATTCCTTGCTTGCATGATTGATTGATTGCCTAGTATAATTGCCTGTGAATAGTGTAGCTTGTTCTTGTCCCTCTAGCCTCTTGATTAAATTCCGAGGATGGAATTCTTTTAAGGTGGGTAGAGTTGTAATGCCTGTTGTTCGTATTACGTATTTGGAATACGTATACGTATTTTATCTTGTATTTGCTTATTCCTTGTTTAGCTCTCGACTTGGTTTAACTCTCGGTTTGGGTTGGCTTGGTTCGGCCGGCCCAATGCTTGGTTCATCATGGGCCAAGGGTTGAACACCTTAGCCTATGCTTTTCCTTCATTTCCACCACAACCCCCCTACCTACCACCACCTTTGATATTTATTGCCATTTCTTCTTTCTCCCTCTCCATAATTCTCATTTACTTCTCCTTTCCCCACCATTACTCTTCTCCACCAACCAAGAACACCATAGGCAAGTGCAACTTGCTTCCACAAGAGAACTCCTTTTGATGGTTTCCTTAGCTTCTCCTCATGATTCTAAACCACATTAGAACTTGTCATTTTCCATTTTGAGGCTTTATTTCTTGTAGATCTAGAGTTTTGTTACTTTCGGATTTTGGTGGTTTTGATCTATTAAACTCCTTTGTTTTCAAGTTTTGATGGTTCTATGTTGTAGAGCATTTCATTCTACCCAATTTTGACCTTTGGAAAGTTGGATTCGGACTTGTTTTGACCAAGATTTGGACAATTGAAGCTTAGATTCAACTTTGGAGTTCTTGATGTTCTTGCCATTTGGAGAAGACAGTGAACAGTGAGCTAGCTTTTAGCTTATGCCGCTGAGCTGTACGCTGCTCTTTAGTGAGCGTACGCTAGCCTTCGTACGCTGCTCTTTAGGGAGCGTACGCTAGCCTTCGTACGCTGCTCTTTAGTGAGCGTACGCTAGCCTTCGTACGCTGCTCTTTAGCGAGCGTACGCTAGCCTTCATACGCTGCTCTTTAGTGAGCGTACGCTAGCCTTCGCCGCTGCTCTTTAGCGAGCGTAAGCTGACTTGTGTACGCCGCTCTTTAGCGAGCGTACGCTAGCCTTGATACGCTGCCTGTTGGTAGCGTGTCTTGAGCGTACGCTAGCTTGAGCGTACGCTGACCTGTAGCTTGAGCGTGCCCTTGCGTACACTCCCCATTGGAAGTGTATAGAACCTTTGGTACGCAGACCTGAGCGTACGCTAGATTGAGCGTAGCCTGGCTTGAGCGTAGCCTGATTACCCTTGATCTTCTATAGCCCTGTATATTGATATTTTATTAGATATTTAACGTCCATTTTATATCCTTACGCCTTTTGTCATGAACTTGATAATCATGGATTTGTTTAATATGTTTGGAAATGATACCTGAGCATGACACGATAGTGACCCGTAGTGGTGCACTCCTGACATAATGACCTGACATGACTTGATAGTGGCCCGTCGTGGCGCGCTCCTGACAAGAACACTTGACATGATAAAACTGATATGATATATCTGATAGCTGTTACGACGGCTACCTGACATGACATGACCTGTATAATGGCCGGACACCGTGGGTGATTGTGCTTGTATAAATAAACCAGTCCTGTCTTGTATCATGTCTAGGATGGGACTCCTGAGTACCACGGTCAGGAGTACCTATTGAAATGAACTAAGGACTAATAACTAGATTAATACATTAGTCATGAAGAGATTTTCCAGCTACAGGCAATCCCGTTACCTGGGCACGCCTTGGGATCTGTAGCCTGCCGTCGAGTAGGGCACATTTCCAGCACACTGTCATGTGTTGCACCCTTCAAGCTACCTAAGGGTACATTCATTTCCTGGACGATGTACCCACCTGAATTCAACTCTAATCTTTTAACCCGGGGAACCTGGATGGTCTGCAGGGCTTGTGGCTGTGGAATAATCTCACTGCATCTTGTTAGTAATTAGGCTTGTGACAACCCTAGTTAGTTAATGTATCAAGCCGTAATTTTTGCTTGGACGTGAAGTGATTGGACGGAGTCTAACCAGTCTAGTCTTGCCCTGACCCTGTTCCAGACTATTGAATGACTAGAATGCTTGTATTTATTTTTCCGATAAATGGTGAGAATTCCAAGTTCTGTTCAGACGAAGGGTTACAACCCCGGTCCTTGTTTGGTTTACGGGTTGTAACCTGGTTATCTGAATAGTTCCATGGTTATCTCGTCGTATATCATCCTGGTGTATTTTCTTTATTTCCAGTTCTTACTTTTATTTATATCTTGTGCTGATTGCTGGTTTTAGTTCTTAAGTGAAGCTTCCTTTGTGGCACTTGCTCTTTCTGGGGTCTGACCCAGCTGGTTTTGTGTGGCCAGATTTCAGAGCAGCTCCAGAGGATCTACCGACCTTCCAGCCAGATGGTGGCCACTAGACGGAACCCTGGCAACGAGTGGGTTATTTTTGGCTCTCCCACTCTATTGTAAAAATATTCTTTTGAGGCGTTTAGCCGACGAGCACCTGTTTAGCTCGATTGCACTTTATTTACTGTCTGTCTACGGGCTGTAACATGATTAACAGATCCTAGGGTTGATCATGTATGACTAAACTCTTGCTAGTCCTAACATTTTGTAACGACTAGCTTCATGATCAGCTGAATATGTAATATTTGGGATGCCTTATTATTGTATATTTAATGATCATACATCTTGTAACATTTACTTACTTGCTTGTGATTGAGACACTAGGCTTGTTCATGATCATAGGAGACTGTTGGCTTGCAGTAAACCCTCATGTATCTAGACAGCCGTGACCGTATAGCGAGATGGAATCCATTTCATATACGTAGCTGGCTATGTCTGCCCCCGCTCTCCAGTATTCTGGTTCTGGGGCGTGACAATAGGGTATAGTCGTGCGTAAGGTTTTGGCACAGGTTAAGCGGGGACTTGCGACGGGGCTAGCTACTTGCGTCGAAAGGATCCCGATTAACAAAACTATACGTCAAGGTATGGCTTGTGATGCCAGTGGCCAAGTTCATATAGATGTCGGCAAATAGCGGCTAACCGCGTGTATGCCTTTGGATTGAGTTGAGTTGAAGGTGTATACAGTTAGAACACAAAGTTTGGGCCTAAGATTGGGTTTCAACATAGGCGTCGTGCTTCGGCATGAGATATGGCGTCAAGTCTTGTGTTGTCGGCATATAAGTTGCTTAAGTTGGTTGAGTTGTTTGAGTTTAAGTCGGGAAACCGCCGCAAGGCAAAGTTAGTTGAGTGACACTAACATTCACAAGTCTTGATTGGGTCAGTTGGTGGTCAAAGTAGCAAGGGCCGCGAGGCGGCGATATGGTTAAGTCTTACTGAATTGCGAGGCACGGCCTCAGCAAGAATTCGAAGCACGGTCACACGGAAATGGAGCTTCATCGCGTAGTTGCGTCTCTGATTTTGGCCGTAAGGCAAACACGACTCGATAGGTTAACGTTGTTGGCACGAGAAGGGTCTTGAGGCAAGTTATGAGTTAACGTTGAATGTTGCAAGCACGGGATGGTCTAAAGACACAAAATAGACAAGGCATCGGTCATAAAACTGATCCTAAGGCAAGACTAGAAAGACAATTGATAAGAAGGGACTATGTTGCACAAAGTAAATAAAACGTGCGAGTTTTGTATGGGTGGGCGAGGAGCTCATTCCACCAGTACAGTTGAGTACTGACACCCACATAGTTTACATGTACAGGCACAGGTAGAAGCTCGTGGCGCGGAGCTCGCTTGGATGCGTCGAGGCACGGAGTTCCTTGGCGATTTGAAGCGTGCGGCCGTATGGATTGAAGACTTATACGGGACATAATGTATGGACATCGCCTTCCGAAGCTTTCGCCGGCTCAAGACTTGTGTTGAAAGATGAGAGAGAGCTGAGTGACTTATAATGTGAGATGAGTGAGCTCGAGAGACTTGTAATCTTGGCCTTGCGCCCTATTGTAATCTATGTTTCAATATCAATAAAGAGCTTCTTTTGTATGACTTGTGTTTGTTCTTAATTTCTGCTGCTATGTTTCAATGTCTCTGCATGAGACTTCTGTGCGACGACCCCGTCGCAGCCGCTGAGATCGGCCGTTATGGAACCCGCCTTGCACGAGCGCAATCTAGGCTCATGCGGCATCACGCCTTAGCAAGGACGATCGCTCCTACGGGAGCGGGGCGTGACATAATGGTATCAGAGCACGACTTTACGTCCTTGGACTACCGATTGAATTCTTTAACTCCGTTGTTTCCGCAAACTCTAAATTGTTGCTTCCGCAAAGTTGATATCGTTGGTGCGCTCTCTCTCAATTGTCCCACGGGATGTCCATACAATAAGTCTAACTATTTTGCAAAACATAGGAGAACAGTTCTTGATTAGAAACAAAAGATGGTTTGCGTAAGCACGGTTGGCTAAGTCGGGCTGGGCATATACACCAAAGTCGTGTCGACCTTAGAAAAGTCGAGTGCGGGATTCGAATTGTGTCGAACGGGAATGATATAGACTTGATTGAGTAAATGGGATAACTATCGATAGGGGTGCTATCGAGCGACGACAACGTCGGTGCGATATAGATGAGCGTGCTTGGAATTCGAGGAATGGTTCGAACAGAAAATTTGAATAAGTCGATTTTGATTCGAATGACAAGTTGAGGATTTGTTCAATGACTTCATCCCTGAGTGGTGTATGCGATTGCCTCAGGGATGTCGATCGATTGATAAAGGAATGATACGAATTGAGGAAATTGATGTTGCGAATGGTTTGAGGAATAATGATCGAACTTGAATTTGAATGACAAGGAGACTATCCAGTCGGACGATACCATCGTTCGCACGACTCGAAACTTGTTGCAAAGGAAGATCGTCAGGTTACGCATATCATCGATGGTATTAAGCGTATCAAAGATCGATATGCGATAACTCGGGGGTACTCTGACTCGGCGAATGACGATCGTGCAAGTGTTATTGTTCGGTTGGATGCGATACTTAGGATTTTGATCGAGATGGATGTTGGATGAAAATGATTGTCTTGATGGTTACGCAGATAGCCACAACGTCGACGATCTTGTCGGGCACGAGCGCAACTCTAGCCTCGCACATGCGTTGCGTCGGATTTGGGGCGATCGTTCCGCGTGAGCGTTGACATGGTGATTCATGTCGCGGGAACGATCGAACTCGAAAAATTAGGACGCGGCAACTTTGATTATCTCGACTTGTTGGCTTGATGCGAAGGTGAACTCGAGGATTTGTAGGACTTGCGATTGATGAATGAATGAAACTTGAGGATTGAGTAGGTCCAATCCGCGCATCAAGAATGAATTAGTCTAGACACAAAATAAGAGTTACGTCCCGATGAGGATGACTATCCCGCGGGAGCGTGCATGGTGATTCATGCCCACCGTGGATAATCTGAATCGCGTGAGATCGGGGCGCAACGTATTGTTAATCTAGACGACCTTATGATCGATCACGTGAATTGGAATAGATGACTTAGGAAATGTAGAATGTGAAATTTTGGTTAGCGACGAATTGCGTCATAGCGTGCTTAAATTGAGAAGGATTGATAGGCAAACTATATCGAACGTATTTAAAAGAAAAAATAGACTATGCGAAGATGGTTGGTTGAACGAGCGATATTGAGATGTCGTGGAATTGGTTGAACGTATGTTATCGTAGGATGGTTTGCTGAATGACTCGGACCCCGTGCGACAAAATATTGGGATGTGTGTAGGCGATCTATGCTCGATGTTTAGAAATCGGAGTGATGCGAGCTTGGGTAGAAAACCTCGTACTATCAACTTGGTTTGACCTTAGGATGGGGTCAGTGTTGATATCATTGTTTGGGAACTATGATTCCAATACTGACGGAAAGACATAGCCTGGCGGTTAGGCAGACGTTCCGGTACGGAGCGATAGGAATGGTGAAGGCACCACTCATGAGGCTCGGTTGACATACATGTATATCAAGGACGCTTGAATGCGTGCACGATCCGACTCGAGTGGCGATGGTGGGATTCGCTATCACGAGACTTGGTTGAAATACATGTATTTTGGGGACGCCTAAGATATGTGCACGATCCATACTAAGTGATACGTTGAATTCAAGTGAGACTTGAGGAATAAAAAAGTGTCGAGGATGTTGAAATTATTTTGAAGAAAAGATTGAGGGTAGTGCGAGCGTGACTCGGATTGAGAAAACGCATAGGCGTAGTTTGTGCGAGAGTCTTGAATATTGAGTAAAGTGACAAACCGATAAGTGTACTCAGTTGGTTTCGAGGACGAAACTTTTTCTGAGTGGTGTATGATGTAGTGCCCCGTCCCGCTCAGTCAATCGGAGGAATCGAAACGCCGACGGCGTTCGGTCTTAGCCTTATAACGGCTGCTAGAAGTCATCGCTCGGTCGAGGCGACCGCTCGCTCAGGTGGGGTAGTTTCGGTGAACTTGCCTCATCTTTGCCTTCACATAATAATATGCATGTTTTCAACTTGCACAAGTAGGCTTAATAATAAAAGAGATGAATCCACATAGCTAAAGGGAATACTCCCGACGGGTCGAAATGAGTTAGAACATGGAAAAAGGTCCAACGGTCGGCTTAGAGCTGGTGCACGGCGTGCTTTGAAAATGACACTCGGTCCTTCGTCCTGTGGCTTGGGAGAAGGAATGTTGGCCTTCGGTGCAAAAGCTAAGAGTTAGCCTAAGTCATAGGCGTCGCCCACATGAACGCTTGATAAAGCGTGCACGGTTCCGTTGCACAAGGCTTGGCATAGCCTTTGCTCGTCCCTCGGGTTAAGTCGTAGGCTTGAGTAAGTTAGGCAAAGTTGTGCCGGTCAACCTAAGTCTTTCCAAGTGCTGTTCCGTTTATTCTGCGGTTGTCAAGTTAAGTAGTCCCTCGATCTCAAGGCCCGTCGACTTGGACAAGAGTATCGCGTAGAGCACGATTGGCTTAAGGCACGATGCACGGGCTTAGTGTCTAAGGCAAGGACTATGATTCAAGGTGAGTTTTAAGAAAGGGATATCAAATAGGCATTCATAAGTTGAACCAAATGATAGGGTAACAAGGAAAGAATGCTCGCGACCGTGGGTCATCGAGGGGTCTCAAGGAAAGAATGCTCGCGACCGTGGGTCGTCGAGGGGTCTCAAGGATAGAAGTCTTGGTTTTGGTAGAGAAATGACTGTATGAGACGTCAGTTTGTGTCGAGTCTTGCATGGTCATTTGATAACTTCTCGACAAGGGCGATGAACCCTCGAGCGGTAACCCCTGGGCCATGGGGGCCGACTCGGCCTAGGAGGGAACAGGGTATAGTCGTGCGTAAGGTTTTGGCACAGGTTAAGCGGGGACTTACGACGGGGCTAGCTACTTGCGTCGAAAGGATTCCGATTAACAAAACTATACGTCAAGGTATGGCTTGTGATGCCAGTGGCCAAGTTCATATAGATGTCGGCAAATAGCGGCTAACAGCGTGTATGCCTTTGGATTGAGTTGAGTTGAAGGTGTATATAGTTAGAACACAAAGTTTGGGCCTAAGATTGGGTTTCAACATAGGCGTCGTGCTTCGGCATGAGATATGGCGTCAAGTCTTGTGTTGTCGGCATATAAGTTGCTTAAGTTGGTTGAGTTGTTTGAGTTTAAGTCGAGAAATCGCCGCAAGACAAAGTTAGTTGAGTGACACTAACATTCACAAGTCTTGATTGGGTCAGTTGGTGGTCAAAGTAGCAAGGGTCGCGAGGCAGCGATATGGTTAAGTCTTACTGAATTGCGAGGCACGGCTTCAGCAAGAATTCGAAGCACGGTCACACGGAAATGGAGCTTCATCGCGTAGTTGCGTCTCTGATTTTGGCCGTAAGGCAAACACGACTCGATAGGTTAACGTTGTTGGCACGAGAAGGGTCTTGAGGCAAGTTATGAGTTAACGTTGAATGTTGCAAGCACGGGATGGTCTAAAGACACAAAATAGACAAGGCGTCGGTCATAAAACTGATCCTAAGGCAAGACTAGAAAGACAATTGATAAGAAGGGACTATGTTGCACAAAGTAAATAAAATGTGCGGATTTTGTATGGGTGGGCGAGGAGCTCATTCCACCAATACAGTTGAGTACTGACACCCACATAGTTTACATGTGCAGGCACAGGTAGAAGCTCGTGGCGCGGAGCTCGCTTGGATGCGTCGAGGCACGGAGTTCCTTGGCGATTCGAAGCGTGCGGCCGCATGGATTGAAGACTTATACGGGACATAACGTATGGACATCGCCTTCCGAAGCTTCCGCCGGCTCAAGACTTGTGTTGAGAGATGAGAGAGAGCTGAGTGACTTGTAATGTGAGATGAGTGAGCTTGAGTGAGCTTGAGTGAGCTCGAGAGACTTGTAATCTTGGCCTTGCGCCCTATTGTAATCTATGTTTCAATATCAATAAAGAGCTTCTTTTGTATGACTTGTGTTTGTTCTTAATTTCCGTTGCTATGTTTCAATATCTCTGTATGGGACTTCTGTGCGACGACCCCGTCGCAGCCGCTGAGATCGGCCGTTATGGAACTCGCCTTGCACGAGCGCAATTTAGGCTCGTGCGGCATCACGCCTTAGCGAGGACGATCGCTCCTACGGGAGCGGGGCGTGACATGCCCTAGGATTAAGTTTGAGTCATAGAATATTTTAGGAATTTGGTACTTAGTCACATATTAGGAACTCTTGGTAGATTCCAGGGATGACCCCTGGGAATCTTATTTCGAACTTTTCAAAACTTTTTCCATTTGTTTCTGTCCGTCCGGATTTCTGAAACATCTGTCCGTTATCAACTTTATTCTTCTTGGAATGAGTTTGTGGACCCCAGAGGGAAGGTATAAGTTGAACTTATATATCTTCTAGGTTGAGACGAGAATATGATTTGCCAGTCTCATATCAGGTTGAGATTGTTTTAGATTATATTCCAATAATTCCTTTATCTTGACCTAGATTGTACCTTTGGACATCTTCTGAGAATTTTCTTCTAAACCCTATCTCGGAATCTGTTTCCGCTAGTTTCCATCTACTTATCCTTGATTCGTTGTTAAAAATTTTGAATCTTGATGTTCGTTGTTGACTTCGATTTTAATTTTGTTTGAAGATAAGTTTCTCTAGATTGAGTTAAGATATTCCGATAAACATATTTGATGAGGACGATGAGAACGATAAATGTTTACTTTATTTATGGAGTTTAGAATTTTTTGCAGCCATATTAGCTAGCATGACAGGGACATGGATCCTGATTTTGGATATACTATCCTAGTTATGGAATTTAGATTCTCTTGCAGCCATACCGGTTGGCGTGGTAAGGAATCTAGATGACATGATTTTAGGGTGTATACCTTAGTTATGGACTTTATCATTTATTGCAGCTATGCTTACTGGCGTGGCACAAATTCTGGCAGCATGGTTTTGGATAGACGTGTATGGTTATCAGGTCGTATCTTAAATTGATTCACTTCTTTTTGACCAAATGATGAGGACAATTCATACCCTTATTTCTCGATTTATCATTCATTTCTTTTCTCATCGTATGATGATTTTCTCAATCTTACTGTCATTTCCTTTGCCTTATTTAGCTATGTCTTGATTACACCAATCAACTATCTCGTATCTACTTCTGTCATCTATACTTTGAAATCTTTTTGAGCTCTTGTATCTTTTTTAACTTGGAAAAAGTCGAGGACGTATCGTAATCATCTGTTTCGGAGTAGACGTTGGATCTTGTTAGTAGTCGAAGCAGAGTGAGATGATTACCCCGACTTCCTTCTACAATCCTACATTTGGGTTTTCTTCCTTAACAGAAGAAATTCAATTCCTTATCCTTGAACTGTTTCTAAAATTCAATATCGTAAGATTTGATCTTCTCTGATTTTGACCAGTCGATTTTGGTCGTCTTGTTTATCGTGCCAAAGAGTCTTGGTTGCTGACTAGACTCTAGATGACTTCAAATTCCTTTGTGACTTGGATTTTCATCCTTGGATGCTCGTGTCCAGCCTTCGTTGATCTTATTCTCCATCTTGTCCAAATTTTGATTTATTCAAAGGTTGATCAACTTAGATCGTGTTGAGACTAATTTCTTTATCGTGGTTGGATTTCAATGCTATTAACCCTCGTACATTGACTTCCAATTTTGATCATGTTTGGATTTTGGACACTCGTGTCTAAACTCTTTTCGACCTTGATTTTATTTCCTGATTACATCCAAATTCCCTGTGATTAGTCGTGCCTAGATGACTTGGCAGGACTAAGACACCTTGGGATTTCCTTGACCGTGATTTTAACGATCATAACTATACATTTTATCTTGCCTCAAACTCGTGCCTAAAATTTTTGACTTTCAATCACGACTAACGAGTGTGACTACGAAATTAGTCGTGTTAAGAATTGAACATGTTTGACTTTCTACCGTGCCTAATTGACTCGGGTTCCTTCCTAAATTGTGCTTTTAAGACCTTGATTTTGAATTCATGATTTATCGTCTTTCATAACTAAACTTTGATCTTGATCGTGCTTATGTGACCTATAATCTAATTTCTATCAAATCTATCTCTCAATCGTGCTATACTCAAAATTTTCTCCCCATTTGCTTCTCTTAGCCCTGTTTTAGATCATGACTATCCGACTTTGATTTTCATGATCTTGATAATCTTAACCTCAAATCGTGCTAAAAATCTTGAACCCTAATCGACTGTGTCGAAATAGATCTCCTTCGTACTTGAATTTTGATTCTCTAGTCACTCGTGCTCAGGTTTCATACATGATCATGACTAGGTTTGCGATTTTCGTCACTCTACTCTACTTCGTGCCTAAGTGGTTAATCATTCCAAAATTCTTGAACGCATCTGGGTCTTGATTTCACTCATGACCAGGTGATTAAATTCTCGATCACTGTTTGTGCTAAGTATTGTTATTCCTAACAATACCTAACCACATCACTTTCGTCTTGATCGTGCCTATGTATAACCCTAAATCTAATTTCATGGAGCTGAAATCCTGTTAATCAAATTTTTGACTTGATTGTAATCGGACGAAGCTCAAGTTTTGATTTCGTTGTCATACCTCTATCGTGCCAAGTGAACTTAGACTATTTCCAATTTTAATCACGTTCGAACTTGGATCGTATTTCATGATTTTATTAATCATACTCCTTAATCTTTGTTCGGGCCTATAAGACCTTGACTTCGATTTTTGTTGTGTCTGAAATTCCATCTCAACCATGCCAAACTTTATTTTGGTCATGGTTACCTTTTCATCTTGATCGGGCATGTGCGACTTTCAGGTTGATTCTCCATCAACCTAAGTCCTACAAATCATCCCGTACTTGAACTTCATTTATATCTTCGATTCTCCTAATCATCTCTAAAATCGTGCCCCAATGACTTGACTTATTTCTGAATCATGCACGTATGATTTTGTTTGTATCATGATTCTATCGTGCCAAAATCCATCATCGTGCCTGAACAATTTTGAATTGATTATCTTGATCGTGCAAAACTCGTCATTCTTGGATCGTGTCTAAAATATTGCTTAAATTTTCTATCATGTTTTAACCCCACTACCAACCTTTAATTTCGATGAAGAAATTTTTATAAGGTGGGTAGGATGTAAGCCCCATGAATTTTTGGGATTTATTTTCGAATTTCCTAAATGATTTATTCTCGATAATTCATTCTATTTAATTAATTTTTGATCATTAAATGCTCTTTACTGTGACTTGGAATTCTAGAGCATCAGGGATGCCAATCTCTGGAAACTTCCTTCTTGAAGTTTGTAGTAGACGAGATTATCTTCATATTGATAATTCGTGTCCCACTCGAACTTGTTCCCTTGTGCTCCATTTGCTTCGCACAACTATCGGGTCAATTTAGACCAATTTATCGTCGGTCGTAATTTGTGATTTAATTTCCAACTTAATTTTCGGGCCCGACATCGGTCCAATCCAGTCGACCCAATATATGGCCCTGGCCTATTTTGAGTCTACTATGCACGTGCCACTTGCGTGCCACCGAATTGATCTCTCTTGTGCTCCCATTTCATCCGTGATTTTTAATAGTTTAAATTTATTATTTTAATTAAATCTTGGCCCCAAGCTTGTCCAAACTTGGCCCAACACCCAATCTAATTTGGTGTATGCCCTATCATGACTGCCAATACACCCCACTGATATTTTTCTCTTTTTTCTCTACTCAAAATATCTCTATATATATAAATATCTCATTTCCTTTATCTTATATATATATATATATATATATATATATATATATATATATATATATATATATATATATATATTAATTCTCTCTCTTCTTTTAATATAACTCTCACACACTCTCTCTCCTTCCCACCATACAAACACACACCAACACCCCCTCCCATCAGCCGAACACCCCCCTCTCATTCTCTCTCTCTCTAAATATCTTTTAAATATCTCTCTCTCTCTTTATATATTAATATACACACACACATACTATATATATATAATCTCTCTCTCTCTCTCTCTCACCCCATCACCACACATGCACCCCCCTTGCTGTACGAGAGCAGCACAACCCCGCCATTCTTTCTTCTTCACACTCCTTTTCCTTCTTCATTTCATTCTTTTTTCTCTACTTCTTCTTCTTCTTGGTTCTTCAAGAGAGCAACATCACCACCCTCACCATCACCATTCACTACCACCACCATCACCATTCATCACCACCACCATCCTCATCAACTCAAACCACCACCCTCGCCGCCGTCGGGCAGCCTCGGCGTGTCGTGCCGCCGCCGCCACCGCATGCGCAGCAGCAGCAGCGAGCAGCAGTGCGCGCGTGCGCGGGCCGCCGTCGCGCGCTGCCGCACCGCCGCACGGTGCTGCCGCCGGCCGCGGCCGCCGTGGCTGGCCCCCTGCTAGGAGAACTTTGGCGACCCCCTTGGGTGCGCCGCCTTCCTCCCCGGCACGACGCATAGGCGATTCGTGCGTTTTGTACTGAATCCCGTCGACGCGCGCGCGGACGAATTTCAGAATTCGTGTTTCGTCGCAGCAACTTCGCACACATTTTTTGGGAAATTTGACCGTTGGATCGGCGATTTCCTTGCTCCGTCTCAATCTCGGTATATACCCCTTCATCCCTCTCAAATTTTATCCGTTAATTTCGTCGTTTGATAGATCAAAACCGGCCACCAAGTTGACATTTTAATTTGAACTATTTTTGGACAGTTTTGTGGAGCCGACTTCGTCAGCTCGTAACTCCGCCGTTGTAGCTCCGTATGGTGTGCCACCAGTTCCTGTGCATAGCTAGTATAACCCTCTTCCTGCCATTTCAGTTTCGTTTCATTGTGAGCACGTTTGATTAGTTGAATTCGACGCCAAAATTGGTCGTCCGAATTCCTAATTTCCAACTTGTAAAATTTCATTTTTGGACCCGGGACTCCGGATTCAATTTCCGACACCACCAGTAGACACGTAGCATCGTTCTGGCACATTTTCATATAAAGTTTGTTAGATTTGGAGGACGTGGGCCCTGGCACGCATTTTGGTGCAAAGTGGGCCCCCACAGTCCGGGTCAACGGGACTTTTTGACGCCGGCTCATCGGAATCCAATTTCGGATATACCGTTTAGTTCGTATCGTCATTCTGGACTCGTTGACATATAATTTGCTAGGTTTTAGTGGACATTGGTTCCGACACGCATTCGGTGCAAGTCGGATACCAATATCCGGGTCAACGGGTCATTTTGAGATCGGCTCATCGGAATCCAATTTTGGATATACCGTTGGGTTCGTATCGTCATTCTGGACTCGTTGACATATAATTTGCTGAATTTTGAGGACATTGGCTCCGACACGCTTTTCCGTGCAAATCGGTTTCCAATATCCGGGTCAACGAACCAATCTGAGATCGGGTCATCGGAATCCAATTTCGGATATACCGTTGATTTCGTATCATCATTCTGGATTCGTAGACATATAATTTGTTAGGTTTAGTGGACTAGTATTCTTACACATTTTTCGGTGCAAAGCGGGTCCGACACGGACACCGTTTTGATCCGAAATTACCTTTTTACCCCTGTGTCTAAATTGGACTTATGGATAGGCTATCCTAGCTGATTTGACCATTCTGGACACGTTGGTGATGTTTGTTTTATCATCCGACAATGTTTGTAGATATTTCTCTGTGTATTAACTTTTATTATAATTAATTCTTATTTAGTTCGTATTTCGGAATTAGTACAACGAAACTGAGATCAGTCGATTACAGTGATCTCACATCGCTAAAATTGGCAAGATGATCATGTGGATCACTATGATAAGATTATTAACCTTACTGTTGATTATCTTATCTCGATTTGCGTGTCGTAGGTTTCGATGTACGTATAACGAGGTACAACTTGATATTTTAATTCTTAATTTAGAGTGATCCTGTTTGACCAAGATATATGGTATCTTGGTAGATAAATATTAGGAATAGTATGCTTAGGCTAGTTTTGACCTCGGTTGACCAAGTTTGATTGTTTTGACCAAAAGTCAACTATCAGTCAACACTTGGCCTAGGAATGTCTAAAACTTGACCAGAGTTGACCAGTTGACCAAAAGTCAACTGTTAGTCAACATTAGCCTAGTTTGACTTGGTTTGACTTTATGTGACCTAGTTTGACCTAGTGTGACTCAATGTGACCTAGTTTGACTTAGTTGGACTGAGATTGACCTAGATTACATAGCTTATACTATATAATCCTACCTAACACTGTTGAATCCTAATTAGTTTATATATATCTCATCTTTAGGTTTGTGGCATCACTCTGAGCATCGATCCCATTTGACAGCTCAGGACCGCAGGCGAGTACATTCACTGATAGTTTTCATTGTCTTGATATCTGCTATATCCGATTCAGTTGTAGTGTCTTACTCGATTTTCAGTCACGATAGTTCACGGACTAGTATACGTTGGATCATGACATGAGATGTTGTTCCTAGATTTTCTTGGTATGTATGTACATTTTTTGTCTTGTTCCCTGTACTTGTATAGACACCGATTCCTGAGAGAGAGTAGCTATCCTCTTAGGGAATCCTGTGTCATGACGTGTCATATCCAGGTCCATTATACTATTCGGAGATGGGGAATTATTAGGGGTTATGTGATCAAAGCCACCCTGTTACTATATTCCTATGCTTGCGTCACTCTCACCTCACGTAGGGTGTAGCAGATTCCTCCATGTGCTTGTTATCCAGGTTGGCCGGCATGACCATTTTCAGAGATTTTCTTGTGATTGTCGGGCCAAGTGGATAACCTGTCTTGTCACTTACCCAAAGCCGATCACATAACGCTCTAATAATTCAAGGCACATTTTATATTTACTTTATCTTATCTTATATCCTGCTCTGTTCTACATTCAGTACTTTCTCACCATGCTATGATATACAGTTACTCACATGTTTTATATGTCCTTATATTGTACCTTGATGGGAGACTAAGTTCTGCTCGGGAGAAGGGTTACAACTCCGGTCCTTGTTTAGTTTAAGGGTTATAACTCAGCTTCCGAACGGTTCCCAAGTCTTCCTATATCTTTGTCTTGTATTTCATTATACTGTCTCTTATAGAATTTGTTAATTCACATGGAACTGCTGTTAGTGTTTGTACTTGCTCATTTTTCTGACAGGATACCGTTGATAATATTTTAGGAGTTGTTATACCATTATTGGACTTCATGATGTTGCTAGCTGAGGTGGATATCACTATCCTCCTATGTGAGTTGCCTGGTAGTTATCCTTAGTTGGTCTTGTTTTTCTTTCTTTATTTTTCTGTCTTATGATTCCTTCTAGTAGTTTCTATTGTTCTTGTGCCTTAGTTATCTTTCATGTCTTATCTTTTTTAGATGTTGGGTCGTGATTGAGTACATTTGTAGTTCATGGACCTTCTAGATGTAGTGTAAATTTATTGGGTACTAGACAGCGTTCTACCGTCGATACTGCGGCGTAGGCTGAGCGTGGCCCACGTATTCGTATTTATATCCGTATATCCGGATGCGGGTCGTAACAGGCAGTCCTATGTGTAAGTCTCTATGATGAGAGTTTTGAAACTCTCTATCACAGAGAGTTTCAATTATGACTGCCATCCCCCTGGCAGTCTTACACAAAAAGAGGACTGCCAGGGTGCTAACAGTCCTAATTGAAACTTGATGTTACTTCTAGTTTCAATTAGGACTGCCAGCACCCTGGCAGTCCTAATTGAATGTAGGACTGCCAGGGGGTGGCAGTCCTATTTGTAAGTCTCTGTGATGAGATTCAGTTTGAAACTCTCATCACAGAGTTTATAAATGGCCATTCTCCTGTGTTTTAACATTTGAATGGTCATTCTCCGTGTAATTTAGCACGGACAATGTCATTCTCCATACTAAATTACACGAAAAATGGTCACTCTCCTATGTTTTAACACTGGGAATGGCCATTCTCCGTGTAAATTAACACGGAGAATGCCATTCTCTGTGTTATTTAACATGGAGAATGGCATTCTCCGTGTTTCTAACACGGAGAATGGCATTCTCCGAGAATGGCCATTCTCCTGCGTTTTAACACTGAGAATGGCCATTCTCTTGCCATTCTTAGTGTTTCTAACACGAAAAATCGCGAAAAATGATGTTTAGACCTCCGTTTTAGCACTTTTGTCGTTTGTCTCGGTCTTTCCGAAATTTTCTGACGAGTTTTGAAGATTTTTGAGGAGAAAACCTAGATTCGAAAGTGAGCAGCGTATGGAAGAATATGAAGTATCGAAACGTTCTTTTTAAGAGTAGTTTCGTGGGTATTTTCAATAAATT
The DNA here is from genome assembly GCA_029216955.1 of Iris pallida. Taxonomy (NCBI): domain Eukaryota; kingdom Viridiplantae; phylum Streptophyta; class Magnoliopsida; order Asparagales; family Iridaceae; genus Iris; species Iris pallida. The sequence continues at coordinate 83,208 of JANAVB010038416.1, read as the reverse complement.
AGAAGGGCAAAAAGGTCGTTCGGAACCCTCTTTATATATTTTTTGCTAATTCTGGGCACGCGATGAAATGTTATTGCGCGGTAGGTTTATCATAAATCTTTTTTGTTTATTTGGCATTTCATAAATTTTCCCTTTATAAATAGGACTGCCAGCACCCTGGCAGTCCTCCTTTTGTGTAGGACTACCAGGGGGTGGCAGTCCTAATTGAAATTCTCTGTGACAGAGAGTTTCAGTTTCAAACTATCACCACAGAGAGTTATAAATAGGACTGCCACCCGCCTGCCAGTCCTACACTTAAGTAGGATTGCCAGGGTGCTGGCAGTCCTATTTGAAACTCTCTGTGACAGAGAGTTTCATTTTGAAACTCTCATCACAGAGGGTTTCAATTAGGACTGCCAGGGTGCTGGCAGTCCTGATACTAAATCAAGAATATCAGGAATTGGCCAACAACTTAAGTTTCAAAACGTAAATAACAACTACATATCAGACAACTACATATCCAACAAGTACATAAATAACAACATAAATTACAACTACATATCAGACAAAATATCCAACTTCAAAAAAACAACATAAGTGTCAACTAAGTCTGCCCAACAACCTAAGTTTCCAAACAACCAATATATCCTTCAAGTTTCAAACAACAGAAACATCTTTACAAAAACATCCAGATTACATCCAACTAATGATCATTCCACATCCAACTACATATTGTCATACTCTTATTGTTATTATTATTATTATTATTATTATTATTATTATTATTATTATTATTATTATAAAATTTAAAAAAAAAACAAAAGGGGAAGGAGAATTTTCCATGGCATGACACATGTCATGCCATGTGTTCCATGGAAGAGTAGAGAAGGGGAGTATGTGTCCCCTTGTATTTAATGAGGGGGGGACACATCACCCTAAATTTCCCTCTATAAAAAAAAATTCCTTCACACACACACAAACACCACTCCAACACCTCACCCCCCTTTCTCTCTATAAATTCTCCCCCCAACACACAAACCCATACACACCAACCCCAGCACCCTTCCCCCCTTTATAAACCACACATACACACACAAAGAAAGAAAGGAAAAAAAAACAACAAAAACACACACACACACGCACCCGACCCCTCCAACCGCCCGCTGCCGCTGCCGCCGCCACCTGCCGCCGCCCGCCGCCCGCCTGATTTGAACTTAGGCTAACATTGCTAACAAGAATATTTGTTATTGGGTTCAAATTAGGGTTTGTGGAGAAGCCTAGGTCATTCCCAATCCAAGGCAAGTCCTCATCTCCTCCTTCTTCTCTAATAAAGTTTTTTTTTTATCCAAGTTAATTCTGAATAATTAGGAATTCATATTTAATTCTGAATTTTAAGTTAAGAACATACAAATTTTCTTTTTATGATAAGTCTAAACTAGGAATTGGAATGTATAGGATAATATAAACCTGAAATTTCATGTTAGATATAAATTTCTTCATTTCACAAAGATTATAATTTGGAATGTAAGTTAGGGTAATCTCGCTAAATTATGATTTAATTACAAATTCTGAAAATTCGGTAGCATTTAACCCAATTCGAGATATTTAAAATTTTGCAAATTCTGATTTCTAGTAAATGTTCAATTTTGATAGACTTAGGCAAAGGAATTAAAATTGGGCACTGGAACTATTATTTGTGACATATCACGGGTAAGTATGCACAACTAAAGGAACTGACTTGTGGACCTGAACTATTTGGACTTGAATTTCCAAGGGACTCTCCAAGGGTAAGTTTGACATACACATTGGAACTGAACAATTAGACCGCACGTCGGGAAGGTAAAAGTACAAGGACCCTACGCTTCTCTACTTACTATTAAGTACTCAATGTTGTGTGTTCATATTTAGAAATAAGTCTCGTTTCTACATTTTCCTACTTTATGCACAAAATTTTAAAATGTTGGTATTGAAGAGTTTTGGTTTGATTTGATTTTCTTTATACTATCTACATGATATATATATATATATATATATATATATATATATATATATATATATATATATATATATATATATATATATATACATATACATATACATATATAGATATATGTTATAAAGTCTTGCATATTAACTAGTATAGTTGGATAAACATTTGCTCATTTTGATAAACTGCAAAACTATTAGCAAGCCGCGACCCGACAAATTGCTAAAGGAAAGGTAACCATTGCTTGCTCAAGTAAAAGTCTCCAGTTCCTTTTGTTCTTTTATAACTACGTGGTCCGGTGTTGAGAGTTGCTCCACCGAAGGGGTCGGCGAGCCCAATTATTTACTTGCGTGATTCCGGTGTTAAGAGTTGCTCCACCAAAGGGGTCAGCGAGCCCATATCTTTCTTTTATCATATATATGTTTCTTGTAAATTTTCGGGGCTCCTAAATACAAAGGAGACTCCGCCGAAATTTTTGAAAAATCTAGGAGATAGACAAATTTCTGACTTTCGAAAATTCTTAGAAAATTTCTTATCTAAGAAAGCATTTGGGAGGGGAGAACAACTGAATATCCCTAGATATCCCGTAACATAAATAACAAAAGCTGATCAGTATTTCGAAAATCTCGTGAATCAGTACATCTAGTTTCGACTAGGGTGTACTAGCCCAAGGGAGGCTCCGAAATCAATGCATCTATTTGACAGTAACATCAATAGATGATTTTAGCCCAAGGGAGGCTCGAAAATCACAGCCTGATCCCAGGTTAACGGGATTGTTCACGGGAAATATTTAGAGGATTATTCGGAGTATTGTTCTCAAAACTGCATTTCATTCCAATCTTACTCCAGAAACAACGCTGCCTATTATAGGTGAGCAGTGTCCTTAATTGCTCAAGGAAAGCAATTCCTACTAAAAGCTCAAGGGAAGCTCGGAAATCTTATTATTCATGGAGTAGGACGTTGATTTCATTCATGTTTTACTAAAGCAGATATATATATATCAGTGCAATTTTGGCATACTCTGTTTCTTTTTTTTTAAAAACTACATATTCCTTATTTTTGTTTAACTTTCACCGTTCTTGGCCGAGGACTTGCTCGTCGTTTTCTGAACGACCTAGTATTTGTTCACTAGGTGAAGAAGAAGAAGACGCCTCCGTCGAAGTATCGCCGCACTACAACGAGAAGTAAACTGTCTGGACTACCTACAGTTATGGCCAGCAGTATTGTAGTTATTTTGCAGATCTACTTTTGTAATAATCTGTAATAGTATTGTTGAAAAAGTTCCCTGTATAATAGCTACACTATATTTTAATATCATGAAAATTCTTTGTATTTTCTATTCTGCTGATGATTACGGGCGACAATCGCAAATTTCGGCGCGTAGCCTGGGGATGTGTTTATGACGTCACCCTTCCATCCGGGAAGCGGAACATGACACGTCTTTTAAGTGGTGGCCCATACAGGTCAGCAAGAATGGAAAATCTAGGATAGGACATAGGTTCGGATAAAACGTAGGTTCTAGAATCATAAGGAGCACTACGAGTCCCTATCATGCTCTAGGAATCCCTGAGAAGGAAGTATCAATAGTTAGTAGATGATTACCTCTTTTCTAACCAACTATTTAATCCTAGTAAAGGGATAGTGACTCAAGAAATTCTTAATGTAGATCATGCCCCGATTCGCACCTTTCGCAAGACTAAATAATGACAGCCACAGCATGGACGAATATTATGCATTTGTGAAGAAGATGTGGAAAGTAGCACCAAAAAGAATGATAGAAGCCTATGGGGTACATTACGAGCTGAAATACCCAGTGGTGACAGATATAGTAGATGAAAGAAAAGTATATTATAATACGGTACATTACTATGTACTGATCAAGGCAGAACCCTCTGAAGGTCCAGAAAACGAACGTAACGGTACCTTGGAAGAATGGAAACAGGCATACCCAGAGGCAAGGATCCTTAACATAAGGAGAATGTGGATTTAAACCCCAGAATGAAGATGGTGTGTAAATATAGATGTATAAATAAGTATTAGATGTGTGTGAATGTAAAATAAGTATTAGGCCCCAATATATAGGTGGAATATGAATGTATTTAGTAGAAATGTAATATATGAATGTATGTAGTAGGAACATATTGTGCTATCAATAAATAAATATGCTTTTCCTATATTTTTATATTCCTGGTAAATATTTTTCTTAAGAATATTATGAATGTAGGTATGGACCTATTTATGCCAAGTTTGGAATTGGATGGGAGTGATTACACTTTGTACTTATACCAGCGCTATGCAAGGCTAATGTGGAACGCACCTGACTGGTACGACATCCATGTCTACCAAGTATTTTATGCAGTCATGCGTCCCATTATCAGAGACATCGAGGACGGAGCTGAAATATATTATAAAAATACAACCTACTGTCTGCATGTCCGAGACCCAAACCGCATCTACATCGGACTACATGGATATGAAGGATATGGACAATCATGATCAAACAAACAATCCACCACCTCAAGCATCAACTGAGCCAACCGTGGCTGACATGTTCCGTTTGTTCCAGCAACTATTAGAATCCAATAATCAACAGGCCAATGCTGTCCATGCAACAAATACCACAATACTGGAACAAATGCAGAATTCTAATAATACCAAGGATAAAACTCTAAAAGAGTTCAGGGATCTTAGGCCGCCCAAGTTTAAAGGAACTGAAAATGCGATGGAAGCGGGTCAATGGCTGAGAACCATTGAAGGTTTGATGAAGGCTGCCAAAGTTAAACCCGAGGATATGGTACCAGCAATCCGCATCCAGCTGGAAGACATAGCTGGATACTGGTGGAGTGTCGAGTACCCAGAAGATTCTGACCAGGACATGTCATGGGCAGAATTTAAGAAGAAATTTGAAGACAGATTCTATCCTAAGTCAGCAAGAATAGAATTAGAATGATAATTCAACTATCTGAAACAAGGAAGACGTACAGTTGATGAGTACGTCGCAAAATTTTCCAGGCTTAGTCGATTTGCCCCCAACATGATAGCGGATGAAGAAACAAAAATATCCAGGTTCGTAGAAGGACTTGGAACCCAACTAAAAAGTAGGGTCGCCTCTTATCGGTGCCAAACATTTTCAGAGGCAACAGAAGCTGCTCGAGACCAAGAAAGGATCCTAAAGGAAGAACAACCTTTTCGGTCTTCACAACCTAAGAGAACTTTTGAGAAGGGGACATCCTCCAACAAGAATCATTGGCAGGGACCGCCTAAGCGTCCTCAGAACGGCAACCCAGACAGATCCGTTATCTGTAATTACTGTCACAAACCAGGCCACAAAATAAATGTATGTAAAAAAAGATTGGGGCTTTGTTTGAAATGTGGAGCAGGAAATCATTCAACCAACCAATGCCCTCAGTTGCCTGCAACTGGAGCAACCACGCAAAGTTTCAATCAAGGATACCGACCTCCAGTTCAAGGAACCCAAACTCGACCTATGATGCAGGCACCTACATCACAAGCAGGTATGGCTTATGGAAATCAGCACAGGCCGCCCTATGCTCCTCAGGCGTATCAATTTTAACAAGCACAACGGGCGGCTCAAGCCCAAAATAATAACAAAAAGAGGAATAAGTAAGGACAAGCATTTGTGATGGGAACTGAAGATGCGAATATCCCTGGAGAAGTAATTTCATGTACTATTTTAATTTCTGAATATCCAGCATCAGTATTATTTGATTCCGGGGCTACCCATTCATTTATATCATCTTCTTTTATATCACAACGTGAAATAGAGTCCCAACCGCTGCCTAAATCACTAAAAGTCCTCACCGGTAATGGAGTAGTAGAAGTCAGTCGGGTATGTAGTAGATGTCCCATAAAATTGGGTGGAGGAGCTTTTCGTACCCGGTTGCTCGTTTTCCCAACAAGCAACTATGATATAATATTGGGTATGGATTGGCTAACTGCAACATTAGCCAACATAGATTGCGGTCAGGGAAAAGTTTCCTTTCAACTTCCTGACGGAGAATTTTATGAATTTGTAAGAGACCAGAATGAATTCAACGCAGAAGAACTAGAAAAATTTGAATTACCAGTACTGCTGCAAGGAGTGGCAGAGCAATCATTTCCAAGGGTAGTGGAAGAATTTAAGGACGTATTCCCAGAAGAATTGCCAGGGCTACCCCCAGATAGAGCTGTAGAATTCTCTATAGACTTAATACCTGGAGCTGCACCCATAGCCAAAAAGATATACCCAATGAACAAGGAGGAGCTGGCTGAGTTAAACAAACAAATAAAAGAATTATTATCCAAGGGATTTATTCAGCCTAGCGCTTCGCCATGGGGTGCACCCGTGTTATTTGTGAAAAAGAAGGATGGCACCCTACGCCTAGTGATTGATTATAGGGCCTTGAATGAGGTTACCATCAAAAATAAATATCCCTTACCTAGGATCGATCAATTATTTGATCAGTTAGGAGAGGCAAGGGTATTTTCAAAAATTGATTTGAGATCCGGATATCATCAAGTGAAGGTAAAGAAGGAAGATATTCCAAAGACTGCATTTAGAACTCGGTATGGGCATTACGAATTCTTAGTTATGCCATTCAGATTGACAAATGCACCAGCTATATTTATGGACCTGATGAATCGAGTATTTTATCAATATCTGGATAAATTTGTGATTGTATTCATTGATGACATTCTTATATACTCCAAAAGTGAAGAGGAGCATGAAAAGCACTTGAGAATAGTACTACAAACTCTGTGGGAGGGACAATTATATGCCAAACTTAGTAAATGTGAATTTTGGCTGGACCAAATACCATTTCTAGGGCATATTGTCAGCGGAAAAGGCATCTCGGTAGACCCGAAGAAGGTGGAAGCAGTTAAGTCTTGGCCGGCACCTAAGTCCGAAGCAGAAATCAGAAGTTTCCTAGGATTGGCTGGTTATTACCGAAGATTCGTAGAGAATTTTTCAAGAATTACAGAACCTTTAACCCGTCTTACCCGGAAGGAAGAAAAGTTTAACTGGACAGAGAAATGTCAAGCAGCATTTGACGAATTAAAGAAAAGATTAATTTCAGCCCCAATACTGGCATTACCATCTGGTTCGGGTGGATATGAGATATATAGTGATGCATCAGGAAAGGGTCTAGGATGTGTACTGATGCAGCACGGAAGAGTTATAGCATATGCATCCCGGCAATTAAAGACACATGAAAGAAATTATCCAACTCATGATCTGGAACTTGCAGCGTTGGTGTTTGCACTCAAATTATGGAGACACTATTTATACGGAGAAAGAATCAAAATATACACAGACCACAAGAGCTTAAAGTATGTCTTCACACAAAAGGAAATCAATATGAGACAAAGAAGATGGTTGGAGCTATTGAAAGACTTTGATATGGAATTAACATATCACCCAGGCAAGGCTAATAAGGTAGCCGATGCCTTAAGTAGAAGACCCGAAGCTTTCTTTTTGAATACACCCAAGGAAATCCTTGAGGATTTGAGGAAAATGGGAATTAAAGTAATATGCTCGATAACTGACGGGATATGGCAAAACTTACAAGTGCAATCCTCCTTGATAGATAGAATTAAGGAAGCCCAACAAAGGGACTCAAAACTTCAGAAATTTTGGAAACAAACAGAAACAGGGCTCCAGACCAGGATAAGAAAGCATCCGGACGGATCACTAAGATTCGGAGATCGATTATGTGTGCCCAGCGGAGATTTAAGAACAGAGGTCATGACAGAAGCCCATAACTCACAATATCCTATTCATCCGGGCAGCACTAAAATGTATAAAGATTTGAAACAGACGTTTTGGTGGCACGGGATGAAAAGAGAAGTCGCTAGATTCGTATCCAGATGTCTCGTCTGTCAACAAGTGAAAGCAGAACATCAAAGGATGGCAGGACTTCTTCAGCCTTTGCCCATACCCGAATGGAAGTGGGAGCATCTCACAATGGATTTTATGACAGGACTGCCTAGGACCCAAAGGGGTAATAACGCTATATGGGTCATTGTGGATAGACTTACAAAGTCCGCTCGATTTCTTCCCTTTCAAGTTGGACAGTCAACAGAGGTACTGGCAGAAATGTACATGAAACAGATTGTCAGTCAGCATGGAGTACCAGTAAGTATAGTATCGGATAGAGATACCCGATTCACTTCACACTTCTGGAAAAGCTTGCAAGAAAATCTTGGCACTCAATTAAAATTTAGCTCCGCCTACCACCCCCAAATAGATGGCCAGTCTGAAAGAACCATTCAGACACTAGAGGACATGCTGAGAGCTTGTACTTTAGATTTTGGGGGAGCATGGGATGATCATCTACATCTGGTAGAATTTTTATATAACAACAGTTATCACGATAGTATCAAAATGGCTCCTTTTGAAGCACTATATGGTAGAAAATACAGATCGCCGATATGCTGGACCGACGTAGGGAAAAGACAATTGTTGGGGCCAGAACTAGTGACACAAACTGTGGACATAGTCAAGACAATAAGAAGTCACCTGCAAGCAGCCCAGGATAGACAGAAGATGTGGGCTGATAAGCATCGAAGAATACTGGAATTTCAACCTGGAGATCACGTTTTTCTGAAGATTTCACCAACTAAGGGAACCATCAGATTTGGGACCAGAGGAAAACTGAGTCCGAGATACATTGGGCCCTTCGACATATTGGAAAAAGTAGGGAATGTATCATATCGGCTTGCTTTACCCCCAACACTAGAGGGAGTTCACAATGTATTCCATGTTTTCCAATTACGAAGATATGTGTCGGATCCGAGCCATATACTCGACCATTCAGAAATCACCGTTGGGCCTACACTACGGATAGAACAGAAACCCGTTGGGATCTTGGATCGAAAAGAGAAGGTACTCTGCAATCGGATCATTCCATTAGTACGAGTCGCATGGAGCAAGGATTCGCCTGGAGATTCAACTTGGGAGAAGGAAGAAGATATGCGAAAACAATATCCGTATCTATTTCCTAAGTCAGGTCAGTAATCATACCACTACTCTAGTTATTTCAAATTCTGAGGACGGAATTTTTCTAAGGGGAGTAGACTTGTCATACTCTTATTGTTATTATTATTATTATTATTATTATAAAATTTTAAAAAAAACAAAAAAACAAAAGGGGAAGGAGAATTTTCTATGGCATGACACATGTCATGCCATGTGTTCCATGGAAGAGTAGAGAAGGGGAGTATGTGTCCCCTTGTATTTAATGAGGGGGGGACACATCACCCTAAATTTTCCTCTATAAAAAAAAATTTCCTTCACACACACACAAACACCACTCCAACACCTCACCCCCCTTTCTCTCTATAAATTCTCCCCCCAACACACAAACCCACACACACCAACCCCAGCACCCTTCCCCCATTTATAAACCACACATACACACACAAAGAAAGAAAGGAAAAAAACACACACACACACACACGCACCCGACCCCCCCCCAACCGCCCGCTGCCGCTGCCACCTGCCGCCGCCCGCCTGCCACCGCCGACCGCCCCCCCGGCCATCTCTACCACCCCCTCTTCTTCATCCTCCTCCTCTTCCACTTCAACTCTCCAAGAAAAAAACCCTAGGTGATTTCTTCTTCTTCCCCAAAAATCTATGTTTATTTCCTGATTTGAACTTAGGCTAACATTGCTCACAAGAATATTTGTTATTGGGTTCAAATTAGGGTTTGTGGAGAAGCCTAGGTCATTCCCAATCCAAGGCAAGTCCTCATCTCCTCCTTCTTCTCTAATAAAGTTTTTTTTTATCCAAGTTAATTCTGAATAATTAGGAATTCATATTTAATTCTGAATTTTAAGTTAAGAACATACAAATTTTCTTTTTATGATAAGTTTAAACTAGGAATTGGAACTTGTATAGGATAATATAAACCTGAAATTTCATGTTAGATATAAATTTCTTCATTTCACAAAGATTATAATTTGGAATGTAAGTTAGGGTAATCTTGCTAAATTATGATTTAATTACAAATTCTGAAAATTCGGTAGCATTTAACCCAATTCGAGATATTTAAAATTTTACAAATTCTGATTTCTAGTAAATGTTCAATTTTGATAGACATAGGCAAAGGAATTAAAATTGGGCACTGGAACTATTATTTGTGACATATCATTGGTAAGTATGCACAACTAAAGGAACTGACTTGTGGACCTGAACTATTTGTACTTGAATTTCCAAGGGACTCTCCAAGGGTAAGTTTGACATACACATTGGAACTGAACAATTGGACCGCACGCCGGGAAGGTAAAAGTACAAGGACCCTGCGCTTCTCTACTTAGTATTAAGTACTCAATGTTGTGTGTTCATATTTAGAAATAAGTCTCGTTTCTACATTTTCCTACTTTATGCACAAAAATTAAAATGTTGATATTGAAGAGTTTTGGTTTGATTTGATTTTTTTATACTATCTACATGATATATATATACATATATATATATATATATATATATATATATATATATATATATATATATATATAGATATATGTTATAAAGTCTTGCATATTAACTAGTATAGTTGGATAAACATTTGCTCATTTTGATAAACTGCAAAACTATTAGCAAGCCGCGACCCGACAAATTGCTAAAGGAAAGGTAACCATTGCTTGCTCAAGTAAAAGTCTCCAGTTCCTTTTGTTCTTTTATAACTACGTGGTCCGGTGTTGAGAGTTGCTCCACCGAAGGGATCGGCGAGCCTAATTATTTACTTGCGTGATTCCGGTGTTGAGAGTTGCTCCACCGAAGGGGTCGGCGAGCCCATATCTTTCTTTTATCATATATATGTTTCTTGTAAATTTTCAGGGCTCCTAAACATAAAGGAGACTCCGCCAAAATTTTTGAAAAATTTAGGAGATAGACAAATTTCTGACTTTCGAAAATTCTTAGAAAATTTCTTATCTAAGAAAGCATTTGGGAGGGGAGAACAACTGAATATCCCTAGATATCCCGTAACATAAATAACAAAAGCTGATCAGTATTTCGGAAATCTCGTGAATCAGTACATCTAGTTTCGACTAGGGTGTACTAGCCCAAGGGAGGCTCGAAAATCAATGCATCTATTTGACAGTAACATCAATAGATGATTTTAGCCCAATGGAGGCTCAAAAATTACAGCCTGATCCCAGGTTAACGGGATTGTTCACGGGAAATATTTAGAGGATTATTCGGAGTATTGTTCTCAAAACTGCATTTCATTCCAATCTTACTCCAGAAACAACGCTACCTATTATAGGTGGGCAGTGTCCTTAATTGCTCAAGGAAAGCAATTCCTACTAAAAGCTCAAGGGAAGCTCGGAAATCTTATTATTCATGGAGTAGGACGTTGATTTCATTCATGTTTTACTAAAGCAAATATATATATAGCAGTACAATTTTGGCATACTCTGTTTCATTTTTTTAAAAACTACATATTCCTTATTTTTGTTTAACTTTCACCGTTCTTGGCCGAAGACTTGCTCGTCGTTTTCTGAACGACCTAGTATTTGTTCACTAGGTGAAGAAGAAGAAGACGCCTCCGCCGAAGTATCGTCGCACTACAACGAGGAGTAAACTGTCTGGACTACCTACAGTTATGGCCAGCAGTATCATAGTTATTTTGCAGATCTACTTTTGTAATAATCTGTAATAGTATTGTTGGAAAAGTTCCCTGTATAAAAGCTACACTATATTTTAATATCATGAAAATTCCTTGTATTTTCCATTCTGCTGATGATTACGGGCGACAATCGCGAATTTCAGCGCGTAGCCTGGGGATGTGTTTATGACGTCATCCTTCCATCCGGAAAGCGGGACGTGACACATATCATGCCGGTGTAGGCCTTAAAAATGAAAGTCACGCTGAGTTGATCAGAACAAGTCCAAAAGTCACGCTGAGTTGATCAGGACAATATTTAAAAGTTACGCTGGGAGACAGCTCATCATTTTGTCAGAGGGTCATTATGACTGACAGCACGACAGTCGAAGAATGTCTTCTCGTATGCCACGTATGCACAGAACTCGAGAGATCACAGCCGACTATTGCGTGACTTTCGAAATCTTCTTCAGCAAGACTCAGCCTTCACCAAGTTGGCGTACCAAAAGAGTTCTTTGTCATTTAATGCGACTGACAAAAGCAATCACTGTCAGAGATTTTGTGTCAGTCGAGGCACGTCAAATCAAGACAGCTGGCAGTCCTGCCTCAATCGTGCGTGGATTTTGAGCCTTCTGACTCAAGTCTGCGTGTATTGTGAACTTATATGTTCCTTCCCAAAGTCTGCGTGGATTGTGAAGCTTTTTTGCCCCAAGCCTGCGTGGATTCTGAAGCTTCTTGCCCCAAGTTTGCGTGGATTTTGAAGCTTTCTGCCCCGAGTCTGCGTGGATGTCGTCTTCAACAAGTCTGCGTGGATTTCATCAAATTGGAGTACGTGGCAGCCATGCCACTGATCTCTCGCTTGCGTGTCCTATAACTTGCACACGACTCATGCATGATTGCCATGTGTCCAACAGTTACAGGCCACGTCCAGTAACTGCTCACAACCTTGCGCATGTTAAATCCTGCGTGATTTTTAACTAGGCACAGGTTGTGAAGACAGTTATCCTTTCAGTTATTTTTGACTCTATAAATAGAGTTCTTTTTCTCATTCATTGTACAGATACATAGTTATCTAACTTACTGTCAAAATTTTGAGAGCTTTTCTTCTTCGCATAGTCTAAGGGATAAAGCGATCGTCTTCTAGATCGGATTTCTACAGTTGTAATTTTCCCAGAAACACAATAAATAAAGTGAATTTATTTATGGAAAATAAATTGGCGACTCTGCTGGGGAAAACCATCTCCTCTTCTGAGATGGCAACAACTCAATGCGACACTTCGTCAATCGGCTCGACGAAGAAGGTGATGACGATCCAATTCGATCAACTCGCCTATGAAGAAATGCAGCGGGCTAAGAGTGGCAAGCCCACTTCAGCCTCCATCATCACTGCCAAGTCGAAGGGACACTCTGTCTATGTCCCTAAGAATCAGTTGGCAGCCAATGGTGAAGTCTCTGCCACAGTGTCTACTCCTAATACTGGCAAGAACTCTACTGCAAGCACGCACACTCTTGTGCGCTCGAAGATGACAGCAATCAAAAGTCACGCTGACAGTACTGGCTCCTTAGCCAAATCTGTTCCAGCGTACAAATTCAATTCTAAAAGTCACGCTGACAGTATTGGCTCCTTAGCCAAATCTGTTCCAGCGTGCAATCTCACATTCAAAAATCATGCTGACAGCACTGGCTCCTTAGCCAAATCTGTTCCAGCGTGTATTTCCAAATTCAAAAATTATGCTGACAGCACTGGCTCCTTAGCCAAATCTGTTCCAGCGTATATTTCCAAAATCAAAAATCACGCTGATAGTACTGGCTCCTTAGCCAAATCTGTTCCAGCGTGTATTTCTAAAATCAAAAGTCACGCTGACAGTACTGGTTCTTTAACCAAGTCTGTTTCAGCGTGTATTTCATCTAAGAAGAATAACTCTTTAGCTATCTCTTCTTCTGTGCCAAGTTCTACTAGAACTGGGGGTGGTCTTCCACACAAAGTCCCTTCGAAAAGAGATGACCCTTTAGTTGTTTCTTCTGTTCCTGTAGTTTTTACTTCAGGAACAGCTTTGACTGACAATTTTGTTAGTCAAAGAAAAGGAGATAATCTTTTGACTACTCTTCCTTCTGGACATTCTATGTCTCAAAAATTGAATAAGTCTAAGAAGAAACATTCTTTAATGTCTTTTTCTACGACTTCTTCGAATTGGGCACAGAATTTGTCTAGAAAAGGTCTGTTACCAACTCCTAATCAAGGGGGTGGTTCAACTCTTCCTTCTCTGCAAATATCCAGATCAATGGAAGGAAAACTCCAAGTTTCAAAAACCAATGTGTTACCTCCAACTGAGCTAAGAACAAAACTTAATCAAACCCGTTTGGGAAGCACTTCTGGTGTTAAGAAACCACATCAATCGGAAATGAAGATAAAAGATCCGGATGCAGAGTATGCTAGAAATTATGTGGCCCATATTAATCACTCCCTATATAATCAAGAGCCATCAAGACCCAAGAACCAGAAATATATTCCTAAAAATAAACAAAGAGTGTTCTCTGATCTACCTCAATCTTCACAGATAGATCTACGGGAATACCTTCAACAGAAGAGAAGGAATAATTCTACGACAATGGATCATGCTGAATGTGACTTCCAGCCAAGAGTCATAATTTAATGCAGATGTCAATCAATGGTTCAGGACTACGTTGATCATGAATGTGACTTCCAGCCGAGAGTCACAATGCAATGCAGATGTCAAACAAAATGATAATCTGTCTTCAATCGGATTCAGTGTGAACCTATGCCTGATGAAGATGAGCCTTTGTTTGCTTCTGTCAACATGACCTCTCGGAATACTGGGGATAGAGATGATAGTCCAGATGGAGTATACAGAGGCACCAGAGCAAGAGTCCTGGCCTCTAGTCAGAGAACTTTGATTTCTGAAGATGATTCTGAATTCCTTGGAGAATCTAACTTCCCACCTCTTTCTACTGGGGGTAGTTCTCCTATAATTGACTTTGATGCACAAAACAATGATTCAGAACAAACAACATCCACCAGTTCATCAATAATCCCTCGTACAGTCACGACTTATATGGTTGATGGGAATACTGATGAACCTTCTTCTTCCTTGACTCCTCAAGAACAAAGGAGTGCTTCTTTGGAACAGCAAATGAAGTCTATGGCTGATACTATAAAGTCGATGTATGAACTCATGGCAACTCAGATGCAAAATCGACAGACTGTACCAGATGCCATACCAATTGACACTGTTATAAGTCCAGTACAAGTTCCTCCAGCAATACAATCCAATACTCCTGGACCAGCTCAACCAAATCCTAGTCACTCTGGAGCTGGGGGTAGTGCTTATAACGCTGTTCCTTCTCCCAACTATTCTCTACAAGCTACAACTCCATAATCTTCTGGAATTGTTAATGAAGAATTGAAGAATCTCAAAACTCAATTCGAGGCATTCAAACAAAAAGATGGTTTACAAAGATTAGGCATCAAGCAACCTTATCCGATAGAATGGAAGCAAGTATCGTATCCTCCTAAATACAAGCCTCCTACTATCTCATTCTATGATGGAACCACTTCTCCAAGTCAGTTTATTAATCACTTTGAAGTGATGACTGATCAATTGCAACCAAGCGACGCCCTCCTTACTCGAGTGTTTGTTGGATGTCTCAAGGGAACAGCTTATGAATGGTATAGAAGTCTCCCAGATGGGTGCATTACCTCATTTGCCGGTTTCAAACAGATGTTTCTTGAAAGGTTCTATGAAGGGCTCAATGACATGACTATGTCTGCTCTTATTAGAATCAAGCAAAAAAATAATGAAACTACAGAAGATTTCATTGAACGATTTCGAAGAGAAGCTCTGAAGATGCCTCTTGGAACTCCTGATGCTGTCACCATCGGCACATGCAAATCAAACTTATTGCCAATCATCAGCATGTGGACAGGATCCACCCAATTTCAAGACTGGCCTTCTTTCATAGTTAGTGCCAAGGCCGCAAAAATTAGTGCTGAAACCTTCAAAGGTTTAGGAGTACAGATGACTCCCAAAGAAACAGGTCAAGGTGCTAACAATAATGCTAAAAATAATGCTCGCAAGGGAAAAGAAACTCTTGAAGTTAATCTTTAGAGCAAAGATGCATCAAATGTGCAAACTTCTCCTACTTCTACAACCCAACAAACAAGAGCACCTCGCCCCAAGGAAGAATACTCTTTCGATGATGACGATGTCCTTGGTATCTTTGAATGTCTGCTGAAAGGTAATAAAATACAATTACCTGAAATCAAGAAACATGATGAAGCTGGTAAGACAGATCATCCCAAATACTGTCCATACCACCGAATGTTGGGTCACACAATTCGTACATGTTATGTACTGAAAGGAAAGATCCAAGAAATGATTAAATCTGGAGCTATCTCTCTTACTCCAAAAGAGAAGATCGTCACCTCCAACGTCGTCTCTATGCAATTCGGAGATTTCCCTCCTCAGCTCCTTGAAAGTGGGATCGTTCCTATTCCCAAGGCAACTCTTGAAATAGTGAATATTCCTCCTCCACAGTCTGAAGAATTAGTGCCAATCACTTTGGAAACAGGAGAAATCATGTGGATCCATCCTGATCTAGTGGCAGATTTTGAATCGCCTTCTTCTCAAAAGACTACTTCTCGAAAGTCTAAGAAGGCTGGAAAGATTAAGTCATGTCATATGACTTCTCTTGGATCTATCTCTGACACAGAGCCAAAAGACAAAGAAGAAGCACTTGCTGGTGCTACTAGAACAGGGAAACCTTATCTAAAGGATTATTCCAAAAATCCTGAGGATACTCCTGATACCCCTCCTGCTGATAAAGACGCTCCTAATGTCCCTCCTGAAGAAGAATCATCCACTGTACCTGTTCCTTCAACTACCCCAGTTGAACCTGTTTCTTCCAAGCCTACGGCTCTTGAGAAAGGCAAACAACAGGCTCGGTTTGATAAACCAATCAAGAAGTCCCCTCCTCTAGGGCTTCAGAAGCCTTATAATTTCGACATTCTAGCTCAATTTGCTAATACTCCAGCTAGAATGTCCCTTTTTAAACTTTTACGTCTTTCTAAAGAGACTCGGAAGACGTTAAGTGAAGCACTTCTACAAGCTGACTCTTGTCTTGCACAATTAAAGAAGCCAGATGCAGAACCTGCCACTTGCTTATATTGCAACAGTGTACTGAAGATTATCCCAAATATCACTTTTGCACAAGACGACATGCTACTGGAGGATAATCGATATGATCGGCCTCTCTACTACACCGGTTATATCGATACAATGAAGATAGATCGTATCCTCATTGATCCAGGGTCTGCTATAAGCATAATGCCAAAGAGTCTGTTGGATGAACTAAAAATCCCTCTTCACAAGCTTTCCAAGACAGTTACTACTATCCTGGGATTCAATCAAAGCAGGAGCGAGCCTTTGGGAAAGATTCATCTGAAGCTTCAAATAGGTGATTTCAGATCCAAAGTCACTTTCTATGTGATCGAGATTGTGGGATCCTACAATCTTCTTCTTGGGAGGCCCTTTCTTCATAAAAATAATGTGGTGCCTTCTACTCTTCATTAGTGTTTTAAATACATTGATAGCAATGGAAGAGTACAAAAAGAAGTTGCTGATATAAATCCCTTCCATGGGGTTGAAGCCTATTTCAATGATTCCCGGATGTACAAAGAAGAGTATACAAGGGTGATACAAGCTATGGAGAAAGAGGATTCACAAAGTGAGACTTTAATAATTCCTGTTAAAGGTCGAACTACTCAGCAACAATCTCCCAAACCCTTTGGAGAAAGTTCTTTCATCATTCCGATGAGTGGACGAATTTCTCTATTACCTCAGTCGTCTACTCAAGATACACTGATCATTCCTGTCAGTGGGCGTACTGCAGTTCCTGCATCTTCACATGTGAAACAGGATACTCTGCTAATTCCAGTTGGAGGGCGGATTACTCTTCCATTTCAAGCTTCAAGGGAGCTCACCTCTTCTGAGCCATTTGTTATCGATCTTAATCGAAACAACGCTTCTTCTCGTTCATCTTCTCCCCCTTTAGTCATTGATTTGACTAAGATCTCTAAGGCTTAGCCTTCTCCCAATGTAAATATTGCTGATTTTACATTTAATGCAAAGTCTCCATCTTTGCAGTATGTTGATGTGTGTAATTATGTTCATAGTTATTTACATTTGTTAGATGACTTGAGCACAATAACCATAGGAGTTGTACAGACTGCTCATACAGATGTATCCCTAGAACCTGTACAATCTTCATACTTTCTAGTTCCCAGCAGAAAGCCAGGAGACATTCCAATATTCTTCTACAAAGGGCCCCAAAATCCTTCTGATTTCGAAGATGAGGACAAAAACGATGATACTGGAAGATTACAACTACGTCGTTATAGTCAGCAATCTAAAGACATCATTAAAAATATGGGCTATGACTTCAGAACTGGCCTCAACAGTGGAAAAGGAAGAAAAATGCCTGTCCGGATCCCTCCTCTGAAATATGGGAGAACAAAATACGGATTGGGCTATATTGCTCCTACTCCTTTTATCAATATTATCCATGAAGATCCCGAATCTGACGAAGATAAGAGATCTGATTCTTTTAGTAGTACCTCTTGGAATTCAGATACGAGTATCGGTAATTTCTACTGTAACATTCTGTCTTCCAAAATGGTCTCCATTGACCGTTCTGAAGAAAGTGATGAAGACGAAGAAGAGTTTGAAATCTCACATGAATCAGAATAATGGGCCCAAAGGTTGGATAATCAATAGGAGTTCCGTTTCGAGCAAAAAGAACCTCCGACTGAAGATAAATTTGTTCAAATAGATGTTGGTGAAGAGGGATCCCCCAAACCAATATTCATCAGTGAAAGTCTTTCAGAAACTGATAAGCAAGACATGATCAAACTCATTCGTGATTACATCGATGTCTTCGCTTGGAGTTATGAAGATATGCCAGGACTTGATCCACAAATTGTAACTCACAAGCTCAATATCTTGCCGAATGCTAAACCGATCAAACAACAACAGCGACGATTTCGTCCAGACATCATGGATGAAATTGAAGCTGAAGTCAATAAACTTATGACCTCCGGGTTTATTAGAGAGGAACAACATCCTGATTGGGTGGCTAACATAGTTCTTGTTCTTAAAAAGACTGGCAAGATCAGAGTTTGCATAGACTTCCGCGATCTCAATGCGGCATGTCCTAAAGACGAATTCCCTCTACCAATCACTGATGTCATGATCGATAATACCTGTGGATTTGAACGGATGTCATTCATGGACGGGTATTCTGGGTACAAGTAGATTAAAATATTTCCAGATGACGAGAAGCACACTTCTTTCAGAATGCCGATTGGTACATATTGTTATACAGTTATGCCATTCGGTCTCAAGAATGCAGGAGCAACTTATCAACGAGCCATGAGCACTATATTCCGTGAACATTTGCGGAAAATAGTCGAATGCTACGTTGATGATATTGCAGTCAAAAGTTGACAAAAGGAGGATCATATCCAAGATTTGAAGACTATATTTGATCTAATGCGTAAGCATCAATTAAAGATGAACCCTACTAAGTCCTTCTTAGGCGTCTCTAATGGTAAATTTCTCGGCTTCGTCATTACCTCTAAAGGTATACACGTGGATCCCGAGAAGATCAAAGCCATCTAAGAGATGCGTCCTCCATGCACCTTAAAAGAGCTACGAGAATTTCAAGGAAGGATCGCTTATATCAGGAGATTCATCTCTAATCTTTCAGGACGCTGCAGACCATTCAACAAACTTATGAAGAAAGGTGTCTCTTTTGTCTGGAATGATGAATGTCAGAAAGCATTCGATGATATAAAACAATATCTGATAAGCCCTCCAGTATTGGTACCTCCCGTCTCAGGAATTCTATTCCTCCTATATATCCGAGCAATGAGTCATTCATTGGGTGCATTGCTCGCTCAAAAGAATAAAAATGGTCATGAACAAGCCATTTACTATCTCAGTCGTACTATGACCAGAGCTGAACCTCGATATTTACCGGTCGAAAAAGAATGTCTAGCCTTGATGTTCGTTGTTCAAAAGACACGACATTATATCATTGGCCAGACTATTCATGTCATTTCCAGGATCAATCCTATACGGGTCATGATGAAGAAACCTAGTGTTTTGAATTCTCGATTGGCTAATTGGGGAATCTTACTTGCTCAGTATGATATGCACTATATTCCTCAAAAATCTGTCAAAGGACAAGCTTTAGCTGATTTTCTGGCTGCACATTCAATTCCAGAAAATTCAAAACTCTATGATGAAATCCCAGATGAAGTCCTAGATTCAAACCAAATTACTGAAGAAGATCCTACTTGGCGTCTATTCTTTGATGGAGCTTCAAGGATAGGTCCTAATGGTGATATTGTCGATGGAGTTGGAATCGTTCTTGTATCGCCAGAAGGTCTTGCTATCCAAAGAGCTTATTCTCTTGATCAGCCGTGTTCAAACAACGTAGCTGAGTACAATGCGTTACTCATTGGTCTTCAACTTGCTAAACATCTGAATATTCGACATTTGGAGGCGTACGGAGACTCTAAACTCATTGTCAATCAAATAAGGGGTACTTATGAAGTTCGCCATCAAGATCTGGTTCCTTATCATAGATCAGCTATATCTATGGCTTCTTCGTTTAAAGAATTCTTCATTGAACATGTTAGGCGAGCATGTAACACAGAAGCTGATGCTCTAGCTAATCTTGCGGCGGTGTTGGCTATTCCAATTAGACGGCAACAAATGATTGTTGTTCGCAATCGAGAATTGTTTCATCTGGAAAATAACCTGACCCTAGGACTTCCAATTGACATTAAAGAATCAACGTCTCATGACGTCAATACAACAAGAGGATTTGGATTCAGTCGTAAATCTTTATCATCTTCATCTGATTCTAGCATGGAATTCATCTTCAGTAATTCAGCTGAGACTCAGAATACAGATAAAGATTGGAGACTTTCTTTTTTAGATTTTGTAGTGTATGACATTCTTCCAGATAATCCGAGTGAAGCAGCATCTATCAGACGACGATCACTCAGATTCTATTACAATTATACTACAAAAACCTTATATCGTCGAACTTATGATGGTTTACTTCTTCGATGTGTTGCCGGTGACGAGGCTCAATAAATTATTCGCGAAGCACATGATGGAATTTGTGGAGCACATCAGCCTGGACCAAAACTTCAAGACCGTATTCGACGTATGGGTTATTATTGGCCTACTATGGTATCAGATGCCATCGAATATGCAAGGAAGTGTAAAGCTTGTCAAATCCATACGGATTTTATTCATCAACCCTCGGAATTTCTACATCCGACGGCAGCATCATGGCCCTTCGAAGCTTGGGGCATGGACATTATCGGTCCGATCAATCCGCCGTCATCAAAAGGTCATCGGTTTATTCTCGCAATAACCGATTACTTTTCCAAATGGGCCGAAGCTATTCCTTTATCTGAAGTCAAGACATCCAATGTCATCAGCTTTATTAAACACCACGTCATCTACAGATTTGGTGTTCCTCGATGCATTATTCATGATAATGGACCACAATTCGTCAGCCAGAAATTTACTCGATTCTGTGACGATCATCGGATCAATAATGTGGCTTCTACCGCATATAATCCGGCAGCTAACGGATTAGCAGAAGCTTTCAACAAGACCATCATTAAACTCCTAAAGAAGTTTGTCTCTACTAACAAACGTAATTGGAGTGAGAAGCTCGGTGAATGTTTGTGGGCTTATCGTACTACAGTTCGTAATGCTACTAAATGTACACCTTTCTCTCTGGTGTATGGATGCGAAGCTGTTCTTCCATTAGAGATTCAAATTCCTTCTTTAAGGATAGCAATCACTAATGAACTCACCGCCGAGAATAATGATCGTCTTCGACTTCAGGAATTAGAAGCTCTGGATAAGAAGCAATTATTTGCTCAACAGAATATCGAATTCTATCAAGCTAGAATCTCAAGAGCTTTTAATAAGAAAGTCAGAGTTCGAGCGTATCAAAAAGGAGAACTTGTTCTAACAGTCAGACGTCCTATGACTATGACTCATATGAGCAAAGGCAAATTCGACGCAAAGTGGGAAGGTCCCTATGTTGTAAGCAGAGTTTTCTCAAATGGAGCTTATCAACTCTCAGAACTGGATGGTCGAAAAGTTATGATGCCTATTAATGGCAAATTCTTTAAAAAGTATTATGCATAAATGTAAATACTTGTAAATCATCAGACAAGTTCATGTTTATAAATAAAATTTTTATTTTATTTTAATCATGAATGATAGTACATGATTTTAAGGAAGATCACTATCATCCTTCTCTACATTTGGACGCGGGCCACTGCCGTCCTTCTCGAAAATGCGGTCAGCAAAAGAGCCAAGAACCTCCTTGCTAGAACCCACGAGGAATTTGCAAGCGGCTATCCTCATGGCTTCTTCTTCTTCAGTCCTTCCCGGTTCGAGCAGGAAGTCCAGAATGTCCCTTGGTGGCTTGGGTGCAGACGAACCCTCGCCTGCTTCAGCCTTCTTTGATTGAACTGGATCAACATGGCGTTCTTCAGTGCCCTTCTGAACCTTCAGGGTGATTCCAGCTTTCTTGGATACTTCTTCAGACGATATTTTTATGTTTGAAAGTAGAAGTGTTCGTTCTTGTCAGATTTCTGCTATATTTATAGGCAGAAGTTCCTCAAATAATGAAGCGTCACATTCATCCGACGATTCACACGTTCATCAATGCTTAACGGTTCATCCGTTCATTTCTCACATTCATCAGACGGTTCGCCCGTTCATTAATGCTTGACGGTTCATCCGTTCATTTATTACATTCATCCGACGGTTCATTCGTTTATTTTCATCTGACGATTCGTCCGTTCATAATCTTCTATACCGAATCTACCTGCTCATTTATCATTTGTTATTTTTGACCTCTGCATAGAAATCAATCTATTTTCTTTTGAGTTCCTACATATTATCACGTCCATACTACCTCTGATAATATTGAGTACTCTAAATCAGAAAAGAAGATTTCATTATCTATCATGTCTACAATTCATCCAGATAGAAATAAATCATTGAGCATAGAAGAATTATCATTTCCACTCTCATATTATCATAAAAAGTCTATTACATTTTCTTAGACTTTCTTACAAATCATAATGGAAATCTATTACAAATTTTGGATTTTTATTCTACGCCACAACAATAACCTAATAGAGATCTATCTTCTTCCTTGGATCTTCTCCGTCGGACCTTCTCCGTCAGGTTCGTTGTTAGTGGCAGTTCCTGACTGTCTGGGTTCCAGTAGCGACCAGAACAGCAAGAATCAAACTCTGGTCTTCTCTCTCAGACGAGAGGAGAACCCCAGAGTATGGCAGCCCGAAGGCGTATTGCTGCCAATACAACTGGTGGATTGGGAGCGACCTCTCAAAGGAGATAGGAATGTATCCAACATTGGGATATAATTCCTAGTTCTCCCGTGAAAGGAACTCTACTACCTGATTTCTCGGGGTAGAGTTGACTCCACCATCCAACTCTCGTGTATAAAGGCTCTTCCTACCATCTGAGGAAGACCCTTCTATCCCACGAAGAGTTCTGAGTTGTCTGATTTACGCGTCAAAAGCGTATGAGCTCCCTGATGTAGGTGTCAGCAGAATATTCTCTACAGCATCCAAATCACCAATGCCAGTTCTGAAGAAAACTTTCAGCCGAGCTTCTGCAAAAAATAGCAAAGAAAAAGAGATTAAATCAACAGAAATCATTAAGCATGCATCTGTTTGTGCATTTGTCAAACAGAGACAGGCGTGCACTGTTCAGTTAGAAACAAAAGCCCATCTTCAACAGTAAAAAAAAATGGTATGCGTACTATACTGGACTTACCATCGAGTTTGGTGCTAAGGATTGGCAAACCAATGTCTGGTATAGTGCACAGAAATCGAACATTAGAAAGCATTGCTTTTTTGTTTGAGAATGAAATCTCACAAAAAAGTCATTCTCAGAGAAGAATAAGAAGAATAAGAAGATGAGTATGCATGAAACTCACCTATCTATTTAAAGGACAAAGTACAAGCCTATTCTTGGAAAAGATCCGAATAAAAAGCGCTCATAAACCATGGAATGAGTGTCACGTGTGCTTTGGAAAATAGCACAATATTTGAAACATTCAAAGAGTGCCACTTAATGTTCTTCATTATTGCACGCTGTTCAGCATAAAGTTGTACTACATTTTTCAAAACAGGTACTGATGACCTTACATAGGAAAAGAAGTACAACATTTCTCAAAAAGAAAACAGAAGCATAAAAGACACGCTCTATTTTGTGAAACGACTGAGCTTGGCGCCCAATTCCTCTACGCTAGTGACTCCCATACGATGTAACAGAGCATTGAGCATGTCACGCTGCTCTGCGAGACTGCGCCCATTGGAAGAAGATGAGCCGTCCAGACCAAAGTGGCTCAGGAAGTTCTTGGCTAGTTGTGTGGGGTCATCTTTGAACTCGAAAACTAAAGGCTCCGGTTCCTTACCCCCAAGAGTAGGGTCGCCATGGGCACAGAAACCTAACTTTCTTGCTTCTTCTTCAGCTTCTTCCTTCGAAGTTATGTTGACGTAAGATGAACATCAAAGCTAAATTTTCTCCCTGTTTATATAACAGAGCTCGCCGGCGGTTCATATTCCACCGTAAATTGGATTCAATCAGTCTCGAAAACTGAAGAGTCATCATGACATTTAATAAGTTCATTTGCATGTTTATCTTTTCAAAGTATTTCGAAATTTTGAAGTCTTTTCAAACTTTCGAAAACTTTGAAGGGGGTTTTGTAGGCCTTAAAAATGAAAGTCACGCTGAGTTGATCAGAACAAGTCCAAAAGTCACGCTGAGTTGATCAGAACAATATTTAAAAGTTACGCTGGGAGACAGCTCATCATTTTGTCAGAGGGTCATTATGACTGACAGCACGACAGTCGAAGAATGTCTTCTCGTATGCCACGTATGCACAGAACTCGAGAGATCACAGCCGACTATTACGTGACTTTCAAAATCTTCTTCAGCAAGACTCAGCCTTCACCAAGTTGGCGTACCAAAAGAGTTCTTTGTCATTTAATGCGACTGACAAAAGCAATCACTGTCAGAGATTTTGTGTCAGTCGAGGCACGTCAAATCAAGATAGCTGGCAGTCCTGCCTCAATCGTGCGTGGATTTTGAGCCTTCTGACTCAAGTCTGCGTGTATTGTGAACTTATATGTTCCTTCCCAAAGTCTGCGTGGATTGTGAAGCTTTTTTGCCCCAAGCCTGCGTAGATTCTGAAGCTTCTTGCCCCAAGTTTGCGTAGATTTTGAAGCTTTCTGCCCCGAGTCTGCGTGGATTTCGTCTTCAACAAGTCTGCGTGGATTTCATCAAATTGGAGTACGTGGCAGCCATGCCACTGATCTCTCGCTTGCGTGTCCTGTAACTTGCACACGACTCATGCATGATTGCCATGTGTCCAACAGTTACAGGCCACGTCCAGTAACTGCTCACAACCTTGCGTATGTTAAATCTTGCGTGATTTTTAACTCGGCACAGGTTGTGAAGACAGTTATCCTTTCAATTATTTTTGACTCTATAAATAGAGTTCTTTTTCTCATTCATTGTACAGATACATAGTTATCTAACTTACTGTCAAAATTTTGAGAGCTTTTCTTCTTCGCATAGTCTAAGGGATAAAGCGATCGTCTTCTAGATCGGATTCCTGCAGTTGTAATTTTCCCAGAAACACAATAAATAAAGTGAATTTATTTATGGAAAACAGTCGGGCCTTTGAACGAGACTCCATATTATTCATAAAGGGGAACTCGACCACGTCGTCGATGCGATCAAGCTCGTTGGCGACCGCGACACTAGTGTCACTTTGGCAACCTCTCCGGAGTGTCTGGGCCAATTCCTTCACCTTTTGAGATTGTAAATGAAAGTATAAGTGAATTAAGTCTACAAACATGAAAATCTCAGTCTAATTATAAATACGGAACTCACCATCCTCACCAACCCAGCATATAAGACATTTTTGGAAGGAAGAGCTCCAATTGCTCCGACGGCTATGGGACCCAAGTTTGTAGGGTTCGACAACTTAGGATGTCAAACCCCCAGGAAGTACGGCATGTAGTCCTCGCTGTAGTCGGCCACCAGGGTGATCGGTCGTCTTTCAGATTCCTGAAGTACATGTCGTTGCCACTCGGAGTAAAAGTCGGTCACACAATCGAAATTTGCCAGTTTGTAATTTAAAGGTTGGGTTCCACGCGGAGGCTCCAACATTCGTAGTGTACGCTTCGGCACAGTTTGCACAAAGCCAAACTGACGAAGTACTCTATCGAACGTGTACGGCTCTGTGATATCATAGCATGTGATCATGCCATGAAATAAAGAAAGTGGTTGGACCTCACGATTTTGCTCACATAAATCCCAGTATGGATTCCAAAAAATATGTAGGAAAACAGTTAACAACAAAACAAAATTAACATAAACAAGTAAGTCAAAATTTAGTACCTCTTCTGGCACCAAATTGTCTAGTACTTCACGAATGGAAGCCAGTGTTTGCCAATTTTTGGTTTCCAGCTGGGATGGCCTCCATCGAGACACTCTAGGAAGGTTTTCAACATAGTCTGGGTTCAGGTCACCCCGTCTGAGCATAGAAAAGTGCTCGTATATCCATGCCTATTCAATTTTTAAATGAATAGTCAAAAAATAAACAACAAAATAAAGTATACAAGATTAAATTGTTAGAAGTTTTCTTACATGTAGCAGAGTCTGACAGCCGGCCATTGATGAAATACGATGCCGAGCTCGCGGTAAAGATTGGCTAGGATACCGCTTCCCCAGGATATAGCAATGAAGTCATCCACTTCAGATAAATTGAGCATGTACCTAGCATGTATCGACGTTCCGAACTTGTCCGAAATGCCGACCGTTCCTAGGACGAACAACATGTACGCATGGGCCACCGCATCGACCATATCATCGTCATCGTCATCCACCTCCATATCCATGAAGTGGTCTACTAGAAATGACAGAGGAATTCCATGACTTCTTGAAGCCTGACAGAGTTGTAAAACTGGTAGCCTAAAGTCTAAGGAGACTTGAGACAAACTTGACGATCTTCTCGTACCATTTCACAGATTTCTCATTGGTGTAATGTTCTTTGGTCATGACGTGCCCGGTCACTGGCAGCTCCAGTATCTGGTAGACGTCGTCAAGTGTAATGGTCATCTCCCCTGCTGGAAAATAAAATGTGTTGGTTTCCGGGTGCCATCTCTCCACAAAGGCGGATATGAGGGCACTATCCATTGTCCGATAGGCATTTTGTGCCAAATTGTGCAAGCCGCTCGGTATGATTTTGCTCTGGACAGCCTCCGATAAGCTTCCTAACTGCCAGGACACGATTTTCTTTCCGTGACTCACAGTCCTAAGGATACGATATGTCCCCTGTATATCGAACAGCAGAAAAACATAACAATTATAAAATACATATATATATATAACTAAACTAGTAGCTTACAAACGTCATGTACATACCGGATTCTTCCATATTTTATACGCAATGTGGTTCTCAAAAGAAACCAACATTGAGCAACCGGGCGGACGGACAGACGGCTCAGAAGGACCGGCCTCCTTAGATGGAGCAGAACCGCCTTGACGTGATAGGAGTCGGCCAATTGGCACGTCGTCGTCGTCGTCATCGAAAAAACGTGTAGGAGCTCGTTGCTTCGACCGAGTTTGACGTGTCGGTGGCGACGTCCGAGACCAAGCTTGGGGCGCCGGTTCGAAAATTGTAATCAGACGCTCGAGAGGATGTCCCTCACGTTCCTTCCGCTTTGACGCGGTGGGCCGTATTCTTTTGTTAGCGGTCGGAGGATTGCAGGACTACGTACAGTTATTAAATAATAAAAACAGAAACAGGACAAGCAGTCCCTCCCTCCGCGTATGAGCATCATGCAGTTACCCACCCCCCTCCATATGAGCAACATAGAGTACCAACCCCCCCTCCCCGCCTCCCATTTCCACCCCCATATCTCATTACATTAGGACTGCCATGCCTGTGGCAGTCCTAATGTAAAGAAGGACTGTGGCAGTCCTGCTTTACATTAGGACTGCCACAGGCCTGGAAGTCCTACTGTATTCAAACCCGACTGTTGCAGCCGAACGGCCAAAACGAGATGCTCATTTGTCGTCTTCTAGGGTTAGGGTTTCAAGAAAAAATATGGGTTTGTCGTGTTCGAAAATTCCTTTCATGAACCATAAAGAGATTCTAAACCTAATGTATCAAAACTTTTTAGAGAATTAAAAATATTCTAGGGTTTTGAATAGAGTGTACAAAATTCTTGAAAAAATTAGGAAAGAACGTACCTAGATTCTGGTTGCTTCAACTTGCATGTCATCTCTTCGAATCTACGAATGTTGTTGAAGAAATCTTGGTGGAGGAATTGGGAGTGGAGTGGTGGAGGAAAAGAAAGTAGGGTTTTGGGAGAGGGAGAGGGAGAGTTCTCTTTTTTTTTTCTTTTGGTGGAGAGAGAGTGTAGAATGGGTTATGGGAAGGAATGAAGGGTTTGGGCTGCCCCCTAGCCAAATGTGGGTGCCCCTAGCAAAATTTCCACCTCCTTGGGCTGCCCCCAAGTAAGGATTGCCGCTAGCAAAAATGGTGGTGCCCTTAGAAAAAAACCTTTATTTTTTGCTAATTATAAGGGTGCTTCAGTTTTACTCAGGGCTAGTCCATTATTGGGACTAGTCCAAGTCCTTGTTAGCAATTCGGCAATTGGAAAAAATTTAGGATGGCAAAAGTACGAGTATAAATCGGCTAAGTGCAAATAAAATACGTTCAAAAATTCGGTGTAATATTAAGGTTAGAAACTTCACATTCTTAAATATGTTGTCAAATTTGGTTAATTAAACAGGTTCCCACCACGTCTTTTTGGCCAAAATTTTCAATTAATTGTACGGAACACGTTTAAAACATCGTATGCTTAAAAAATTACGTATTGATTCAAATATTTTATAAGTACGCAAGTATTATACGTTTATGAAAGATACGAAAAAATTTGCGTATAAAACGAGTTTTATTCGGGTGATTACTAATAATGTCCATATTTGAGAAAATATTTACTCAGGACAGTCCATTTTTACTTAGGGCTGGTCCCAAACCCAACCCCCAATCACCCCCCCCCCCCCCCCAACCCCAAATCCAATTTTCTTCCTTCATTTCAACATTTCACTCTCTCTTCCCAAAACCTCTCAAACCCCCACTTCTTCTTCTCCACAACCTACATCTTCTCCATCTCCAACAAAACCCTAGATTCATTCCCAATCTTGTTCCCAATTTAAGAGATGGCACCCAAAGGCTCCTCACAAACAATTTTTGAAAAAAAATTTGGAAGAAATTATTATATTCAGTTGATATTGTTACTTTTGGAAAAAAAAATAGAAGATATTATTCCTAATCTTAGAACTGTTAAAATAGATCGAAAAAAATTATTGTATGGAAAAGATGAAGTTTAGGATTGCCATGAATTTATTGTATATAAAAAATTACCTAGTGGTAAAACAAAATTTACATGTATACAGAAATTATTTACACTACCAAAAAAAATTTAGGACTGCCAAATTTTTTGGCAGTCCTAGCAGCATGAAAAACTGACAAAATTTTGGCAGTCCTATACTGCTGCAAGTCCAATATAGAACTGCCAAAAAAAATTAATACCGATATTATCTAGGACTGTCAAATTTTTTGACAATCCTTAACCGAGTGCTTTTACTTTGTTCTAGACTATATGTTTCTAAAAATATCTTCTGATGTTTCTTATGGATCATTGTAGGTGATACTATTGTGCGAAATGGGGCTACTTAGTATTGTGGGGCAGTACATTATTCAGCTTGCAAAATTTCATGGTACCAAAGCATAAATATTATCAGTGATAGGTGCACACTTTCTGTAACTTCATAAGTGTTATTTTTCTTTTGCATTGTCAAATTCTTTGCAAAAGTTTTTTTTTTCCAGCACGTGCGGGTTCAGTTAAATCATGTATCCCCCGCACACGATTTTTAGCCGATCATCGTGTCACTTCGGACTCTTCGTACGAATCTTGTTTGTACTGGTTTTATCATTATTGCCACACACGTACACCCTACGTACTTTGTGTGCTCTAAAGCTCCACGAGACAGCCATAACAACTTTGACTTGAAGTTTCTTCACAATTTACACATTTTGTCTTTACACAAACATGGATATCAAATTGACCATATGTTTATATCTATTCCAACTGTCGTCAAAATCAACTTTGCATTACCAGTTATATACGTATATACTATTTCTATAATTCTTTCTTCTTTGCTTAACTTCCAGGGTCGGGTAAGAGGAAGTGAATGAAAAACTTATTAGGTGCAAATGAGGTCTATACTAAGGGGCTGTTTGTGCAAATGAGGTCTATACTAAGGGCTGTTTGGATAGAAGTAACTCTTTGAAAGTGTGAAAGTGGCACTTGCAGCAAGTTGAGTTTCCGTTGACTTGCGGCAAGTGGCACTTTCCAAAATGTATTTGGATGGAGTAATTTTTGTCTGCTGCAAGTGAAAGAAAAATTGGTTTGGTGTTTGGATGGTTGTTGTAAGTGAAAAAAAAAGTAGTTCGGTTGTTTGAATTGTTGAAAGTGGAAGTTTTTTGGAGATGTGGTAAACCTAGGTATGGTTACCCCCAACTTCTTCTTTTGTATAGATTAAGAATAAAAGTAATTTAGCAAAGTTATATCAATATTACACTTGAAGTTTCACAGCCATTTTATCAAATTGGATAATATAAATTAAATTAATTAATATTATTAAAAATATTCTCTTTTTCACATTCCTAGTATAAAGACAAAGAAGATTTTTATAGTATAGCATACGAAATATCATGAGCATACGGGGCTATATTGGCTGAGCATCATACACAAGAAGAATTTTCTCATTGCCAAAATTTCCAAAATTTCCAACATAGGCCAGATATCAACATGTATCAGAAATTTTTTTTTACAGAATTTTACATTCCTCAGCAAAGTTGATCATTTTACCAAGTAACATACACAAGAATAATTTTTGAAAGAAAGCAAAATACATGAGGCTATATTGGCCGAGCATCATACACAAGAAGAATTTCCTCATCATACACGAGGCTATATTGGCCGAGCATCATATTGGTCGAGCATCAAACCTCAGTATCATACTTCTTCATTTCATACTGATACATGAGACAATTGAAACCAAGTGATACTCGAAATGAAGTTGAAACCAACTGAACACCAATATGACTCCCAAGGCTACTGCAAATTTCAGAGGATAGATACATAACCATCTTAAGCACATGAGGCTGATAACCAAGTAAAGCAAACTGTACGGTTCAGCATTACTGGGAAAAATGTATCAGAAGACAACGTAAGGTTCAGCATTACTGCAAATATATATAAGACCATGTATCAGAAGACAACATTGACAATTGTCCAAATTGTATCAGAATGTCTAACATGTATCAGAAGACAATGGAGTTTCCCATTGTCCAAATTGTCCAAACTGTAAGGTTCAGCCAATATATGTAAGGTTCAGAACATCTATCATTATTGCCAAAATTTCCAATTATCTGCCAAATTTCCAAACATCACATGTATAAGACCATGTATCAGAACATGTATCATGAGAATCTCATCATAGCCCATTTCGAAAAAGTGAACCACAATGAGTAACAAAATAGAACAAATTGAACAACAAAGGGTTGAACTTCAAGCATGAAAACAACTGAAAGTGAAGTAAAGTTTGAAATGGGCTCAGAGGTAGAAAATATATTTTTAAAAAAATGAAAAGCACAGAATCTGATACATTGTTGTATAAACAGGCTCAGAGCTTGGCAATAGGGTTCATCAAATATATATAAAACTGATCCAAAATATAGCCATCAACTAAGAACCTGTATGAAAATATATGAATATACCCATCATATGAAACTGAACCTGTATCAGAACTGATCCAATATACTCTCAAAATGAAAGTGAACCACCATCATATGAAACTGATCCAATATACTCTAAAAAACTGAACCTGTATCAGATCAAAAACTGAACCACCATCATATGAAAAACTGAACCTGTATCAGAACATGTCGAAGCAGGTTTCATGACAAACTCATCATAGCCTGGAAGAATAAAAACTGAAAGATTGGTAGGAAAAAACTGAACCAGCATAAAAAATACCAAAAAACTGAACAAATTGAACAAGAAAGGTTCATGAAATAATTGGCTCAAAGGATTCACCATGACACATCATTGCCAATTTGGTGGGGGATTTTAGACTCAAAGGTCGAACCTTTCTCATCATTGTCTAAAATATAATTTGAAAAAGTTGGCTACCTCCATCCATCACCAAAATTTGTGGGGGAGGCCACCAACTTTAGCTTTTCAACGCGGTCAAACCCTTGTAATCTTCATTGGGAGCCTACCCCTACAAACAATAAACCAAAAGCATAAATAGTTAGAATATTCAGCAGTTATGATGAAAACCAACTGTTAACTGCTAGTATGGATTCACCATCATAGGTTCCAAAAGCAGAATATTGCATTACAAAACACTAGTAAAAAAGTGTCTCCTTCCTCATAGAATTTACATAATATAAGCCAGAACAATAATCGACGCAAGTAACACAAGGCAAGCAAAGAAAAGAATAATGCCCGCTGGGTACCCTTTTCCTATAGCTTTCTTCTTAACTTTACTTCGTTCAACCTTAACCTTCGTGTCGAAGTAACTGACCGCCTCATCATAATCTTGGCACTTGAAATAACAAGCGCCTTTAAACCCATTAACTTGGATAAAACATTCAGGTTAACTTGTGTAAACTCCCGTCTTTCTTCCTTTCAATACTACGTAGTATGACATGCTAGAAAGTAGCAAGATCGATGTTAATATCATGAAACCAGATTCAAATAAGTCATGAAATGAAACCAGATTCAAACCATAAACAGCACAAGTTTCAAGCCACATTCAAATAAAATGAAATCAGAAACAGCAGCAGCAGCAGATTCAAAGAAATGAAATGAACTAAAGAAGCAGCAGCATGAAATAAAATCAGAAACAGCAGCAGCAGTCTATATATGTTACCAGAAGCAGCATCAGCCTATACATGTACATGATAACAGGAGCAGCAGTAGTCTATATATGTTCCAGTCTTGGCAGCCTATATAGGATACCCAAAATAATAGTTAATGTTGTAGTCTTCGCCCACAAAATATTACAGTCTTGGCCTCCTATATAGGAAGCCCCCAAAATGTTCCAGTCTTGGCACCCTCAGTTGTCCTCATTTTCCTCCTTGAAGCGGTCCAACCATTCTCGTTGGAATTCCTCCGGCAAGCCTACGAACTTCGTAGTCTCAAAATTATCATTGCAAAGATAATTGTAGGCCTTCTTAAGCACATGAGGCTCATAACCATCTAAAGCAAACAATTTTGCACTCATCTTCTCAATCGGGGTCATGAACCCCGTAGTAAGTGCACTTGCCATGGTAGACACATGATGAACCAAGTTGGATATGGCTTCACTAGCCACGTCCGGCTCTCTACGACGTTTTTCTCTTGAGGATTTGGAAGATTGGGACTTCCCAACCTTATTTTGTGAGACACTTGCAGGGGCATCAATATCAATGTAGTCGTCTTTTGATCCAAACATGTTACTATAAACTTTTGAATAGTCACCTCTAGCGTGGTCATCTCCACAAGCAATATGGAGCAAGTCATAGTTCCTAGTTGGAGTATTAATCCACGGTGCTAGTCTTGATTTGGCCTAGGAAAAAGCATATCTAGGACACAATCAATATTGGTCAAAAAACCCAACTAAACAAACATAGTAGTAAAAAACAAAACTAAACATATTTACCTTCTTAAGGTCCTCGTGGCTTTCTTCGTCCAAAGTGACCTTCTTGAGGTCGTCGTCCCAACCCGCATCCGACAAGTTTTCTGCCTTCAAAATTTGTAACCATTTGACCTTCCATCCACGCATATGATTAACAACATTGCTAACACTATAATTGGTACCAAAATTTTCATTGACTATCGTGACAACTAGTTGGTAGGAATTATTCCTAAAAGCTTTATCACATTTTTTTCCCTCCTCTGCTTCTTTTGCTAAAATCTTGAGGAGCTCGTCGGTGTGTTCATCCTCCCAACGTTTATTGGGTGTTCCTTCTTTTGGGTCAACCCTACCCTTGCCTTCTTTTGGGTCATTCCTACCCTTATGGGCCACGTGCTTCTTTGATTGTTTCTTGCGAGGGGATTCGACTTTGTTGTCAACATGTGCCACACCCTTGCCTTTACCTTGGGGATTTGAACCTTCACTAAGAATGTACGAATATGTATCCATGTAAGGATCAAT
Source organism: Iris pallida (assembly GCA_029216955.1). Classification (NCBI taxonomy): domain Eukaryota; kingdom Viridiplantae; phylum Streptophyta; class Magnoliopsida; order Asparagales; family Iridaceae; genus Iris; species Iris pallida. Next base: position 49,180 of record JANAVB010038416.1, on the reverse strand, counting down.
ATTAAATCCCCAACTGGTTTCTGGGAATGTGTTTGGAATGGGGCGTATTGGACTTGGTTGTGTAACCCTTTCCTGCAACCCTTCTTGCTCTAATTCTTGCCCTTGGTTATCCGTAGTTGCCCCAAACGACCGCCTATTCAATTGAGAGGGTGCAAAAGGACTACCAGTATGGGTTTGAAAGTGTCGATAGTTAGGAAAGTTATCACCCATCTCACCTGTTCACATATATAAATTTAAAGTTATTGAGACATGATGACAAATGGCAGAATTCAGCAGTTAATTGAAGACAATTACAAGTATAGGATATTGTAATACAAAGGCAGCCATTAAGCAGCCCACAAAACAGCCCACAACAATAGCCCACAGAAAATATCACAAAAATAGCCCCAAAAAACATCAAACAAGCCATTGAAATTAAACTTCTACCCTACCATTTCCAGTAGAGTAATCATGCCACATGTGTTGTGCAATTTGATCACGCATGTCTTCCCAAGCCTTCTTGGCAGTTCGTTGGACTTGTGTACTAATCTGGGAGAATTGTTCATATTGGAACAAGTTTTTCTCGACTACATCCCCTTCAAAGTTAGTCGGCTCATCCACAACTAATTCATCTTTAAGGTCAACTCCAAGAATATAGTTGTGTAAAACACAACATGCTAGTACAATATCAACCTGTGTAGGAAAGTCATGGAATTTCTTCTTCCCTATAATGCACCACCGATTCTTCAGGGTAGCAAAGGCACATTCGATTTTACTACGCAACTTCGAATGCCTATAGTTGAACAATTCCTTCGCATTGGTAGGATGAAGATCCTTCTTAGGATTAAAGTAGTACCTAACTCCACGATAAGGAGCAATAAAACTAGGCATTGTCGTGTAGCCAGCATCAACCAAATAATACTTTCCGACAAAATTGGCAGGTTAATTCATTCTTATAGATTCAAAGGCAACATTCATAAAAGGGAAACTCAAATATTCGAAGGATTCCAACTATTTACCTATTATGACCTTTAGACAATGTGGAGATGGCCTAGAAAGGGCATCCTTTAAAACTGTCATGTCATTGGCACAACCTTTCCACCCGGCGAGGATATACATGAACATCTTGTTGGGAGAACAAGCTGCTAACATATTTTGTGTTATTTGTTTTTTTACCCCTAAACCTCGCTACTATGGAGGCTGGGAGGGTAGCCTGGACGTGAGTTCCATCTATCATTCCTATACAGTCCTATATTTGAATGAAATGCATCGTTAACGTATAGTACTACTAGATTACATGGATGAGAATATGACTTTCATTGAATTAGCTTTACCTCAAAGTATGGAAACCATTCCGCTGAATTCCTTATCTCCAATGGAGTTTCGGAACCGGGTTGCTTCACAAATCGTTCTGTAAAGGTACATATAGCACCTAGAACTTTATTGAAGTACCGAGAAACTGTTTCTCCCGACCGAATAAATTCAATGCCGCATACTCTATTTTTTTACTTATGTCCCAACATGTAAAGGAATAGGGCAAGTTGTTCCTCCACACAAACATATCTCGTGTCATGTAGCGACCCATTGGAACGAAGAATATGAACCAGACCGTAGAAAGCAGCATTACTCATCCTTAGATAATGGACACAATTATTTGGCCTTGCGGTCAAAATTCGATACATGTGCGCTTGCCTCCACTGTTCTCTAATTAGGGAGGGTTTTCTTGCAATGCCTCGTCGGTCTGTTTTCTTTCTTTCAATTAGGGTCATAATTATAGTTATGACCGTAATTATACTAGCAATTGCAGAATTAAGTAATGGATCATTGGGATTCGACAAATCCATCTACATAAAATCGAAAGAAATTAAGCATAAATTTCTAAGGTATGAAATAATATCGATGTTGCAAATCATTTCACCTTTCATGCAAATAATAGAGATCTAGCAATGTCAGATCTAAAATTTCAGATCGACAAATTATTACAGCAATGTCAGATCTGAAAAATACAAATTTTCAGATCTACAAATTTGATATACAAATTTTCATATCTACAAATTTGATCTACAAATTTTCAGATCTACAAACTTGATATACAAATTTCAGATCGAAAATACAAAATTTTCTTCAAATTTTCAGATCTAACAACTTCGACTCGAAAGTAAAAAAAATTCTTCATGCAAATAATATAGATCTACAACTTTCTTCTGTTTTTCACACAGATCTGGTGTATACTCACCGAACAGAACATTAAATCATGAGTAAAATTAAAATAATACGCAAAAATCTAACAAATTGTGTAGATCGAAGATGAAACACTCAAGAAATTTCCAGATCTGGTTCATAGAACCCCAAAATAGAATGATTTCATCACGAAAATGTAAGGGATAAATTTAAGGGAAAAATCAAAAGGAATAGCAGATCTAGGTCGCATGTTCACAAAAATGTAGGAAAAAAACTGTTTCACCTCAACGGAAAGACCAGCGCGGGAGGAAGGTGACCGGAGCTAGGGAAGGGGGAGAACTCCTCTTTTTCTTGCAAAAGTGAGGGTCAAGTACACTTCTCGCACACTTACTCCACTTTTCGCGTGTAGCTGGGAGAGTAAAGTTTGGAGGGAACAAGACACTGTGTGGTGGCAGAGATTCCACACTTTCGGCTCCATCTCTCGAGCAACCAAACGGAGGAAGTGAGAAACTTCTCCGCAAAATCCAGACACTTCCCTCAAAAACCACCACTTCCCGCACACTCCTCTCTATCCAAATAGCCCCTAAGAGCATCTCCAACCCTATTGTGAGTTTGGAAAAAATAGTTGCCACATAGGAATGACAAGCATTTTTTTCAAAAGTACTTCTCCAATGCAAATGTAAAATAAAGTATGGAGTTGACATGGCAATGACATGGCAAGGAGAATGTAAAGTTGGTTGTCTAGATCTAGATAATGCACTTCATATGACTTTATGTCCACATCATCAATTATGAAAAAAAATATTTATATAAAAAAAGTAGAAGTTGTCTTGGAAGTTGTAAAAAAATACTTTGTATTGTCTTCTCATTACTTTTGCATTGGAGAAAACTTTTCAAACTCATTGTCTTTTGTAAATGTAATCTTGTCACCTATAGAAGACATTGTCTTGTGTCCCATGCCACCTAAGAATCATAACACAAAATAAGACAATAGTGTTGGAGATGCTCTAAGCTAAGTGCCAGTTAGAAGTGAAGAATGTCAAGAATCTTCTGGTACCATGGCCTTCTTAGTAAATTGTAACTACCTATATTTAAGGACTGCCACATTCTAGCAGCATTTAGGACTGCCAAAAAATTTGGCAGTCCTAGCAGCATGTAGGACTGCCAATAAATTTGGCAGTCCTAAACTGTAGCAAGTCCAGTTTAGGACTGCAAAAAAATTTGGCAGTCCTACATGCTACTAGGACTACCAAAAAATTTGGCAGTCCTAAAATGGACTGACTGTAAATTTGGCAGTCCTACATGTTCAATGGTTTATGTAGGACTGTCAAATTTTTTGACAGTCCTTCCAATTGGTAGGACTGCCAACAATTTTGAGAGTCCATCATCGTCCTCGTTGCGACTGTGGACGAATTTTTGAAGTTTGTAACTCTAAAATGGGTTCAAAATTTCGAAAATCCGTCTAGAATTAATATTAAATCAAATTTTAGTTACTAGAAGATGAAATTTAGGCATGAACATGGATTGAGAGAGATTTGGAAGAAAAAATGTTTAGAGTTTTGGAAGGGAGAAGGGAAGAAGAAGAGAAAAAAAAGGACTTATATACCAACATTTAGGTAGTCCTGAGTAATTTTTCAAGTGACAAACTTGTAAATACAAAAAAAAATGTACTAGCCCTGAGTAGGATTGGAGTGCCTTTATAATTTGTCTTATTTTTTCTTAAATTATAAGATGCGAGTATAAGCCAACTTGAGTATATGTCGATCAAAAAAAATTGATCCAAGTTTAAATAAAGGAAAAAAAAAATATTTTATTATTATTTTATTCTCTTCTACTCTTTAGAGGTGAAATATAAAAAAGGAAAAATACTCCTTAGTCTAATTCAAATAAAGCTAATATTTTTTTCCCATATCTCAATTGCTTAGCTAGCGAAATCATCCGCCCACATTTCAAACATTAAGAAAGATGGAAGGGGTAAAAATCAATTGGCACAATATTACTATGAAGACCAATGGCTCATAAAACAAATTTAGTATTTAATTTGTGTAAATTTAAGGTAGATTTAAGGAACTTGTATGAAAAAAAAAAAAAAATTATCCCATCCTTTCTCGGGATTAGTGTAGAAAATCTCATTTCGCTTTGGCATCCCTCCTTTGTTAGATTCTGACATTTCCTTACCATTTGGTTGTATGTACCATCATGTTTAGCAACCAAGGTTTGTGAGGTAACTTATTTTGTATAGAAAAACTAGTCCCACACCAAATATAAAAGTAAATATAAAAGTGAAAGTACGAGATATAGATATATGTAACTGGTCGACAATTTAACAAGGTAAGTATGAGATATAAATTTATGTGATTGGTCCTCGATTTAATAAGACGTTTGCTTTTTGAGTCACTACTATATATGTACGTATTTCATAGCACTTGAAAAGGACAAATAACAACCTTCTGAATTTTTTTTCTTTCTTTTATAGGTAATTATAAACTATCCATGTTTAATTTAATAATCAATTCTAATTAGTAAACATAGATGAGAGCATTTTTGGAACAGAAACTTTCACGATGAAACCTACTTTTCTCATTATATAATACTAGTATATATGCACTTAGGAAGATTAAAAGACACTTGGAGTGGATGATGTTGATGAGTTAGTTAAACTCTGTTGCTTTTAATTATATAGGTTATATGTTAAATCTTTCGAATTTTGTGGTAACAACTTAAAAGTCTTAGCAAGTAGCATGAACCCTTCGATTTTCGTATACATTAAAAAAATCCCATAATACATCTTTTAAATTGTTGTCGGTAAGATTTATTTTATTCTTTTAAATTAGTATATATATTGAAAGATATTTCTTGAAAAAAAAAAAACTTTTACGGTGTAACCTACTTTTTATTATTATTATATAGTAGTATAGATTATAGATGGCAAATCTAATATCATGGCTCATTAAACATGAACCAATTCTATTAGTTCCATCAAGTGGTATCATAGTCCAATGTAACAGTTGGATTGAACTGAGCATTGCAGTTCTTAGAGACATTGTGCTGAATTGTTTATCGCACACAAGTCAAGAATCAGATGGGGGTGGTCTAGGAAGGGACCCAATAAGGTTTGAATGTCTTGAAATATGTTGAAGCGCCTGTGAGCTTGTTTGGTTTAAGGTGAGCACGAGTCCTGATGGGAGCAATTTGGATTCTAGTTGTGTTTCATCCTATGTCATTCCTTTCGGAACACTTTTCAAACCCGCCATTCCTTTGTTAGGAGCTCAAATGGGAATCTCCGAAACAGTAACCCAACAAACTTTCATTCCGAAATGAACTTTTTGATGCTATAAAACGTAACTAAAATCCAAACTAGCCCAAGCTCATCTGGAGACCTTCAATGCTCCCCTCGTATACAATAACACTGCAAATACTTGAATTCAAATATTGGTTCAGCTAAAAAATTGAGGGTTCTTGAACCTATGCACTAGCTATCAATCAAGTACTAGCCTTGAAAATTGGCTGAAATGTAAACAAAGAAACCTGGAAACTCAAATACAACCCAACCTCAGTAATATCCTGAGAGCAAAAACATTACTAGTTATATACATCAGCCTAGATTATAAATCAACCTGGAAGAAATGTAATGGCTCAAAATCAATCTGGAAAAAAATACACAAATTTAGATGCACTTTAGACATTAATGATATGCAGGGTATTACTATTAACCGTCACATTCCCAATAGCAGGCAACTTTATACTCGTGCACAATACTAACTAGTTATCAATCATACAAAATGTGAACGGCTAAATAACATAGGAAGTTAACATGTATCCTTAACACATCGATCAATGTGTATTTTACATGAGTACTCCACCAACAAATCAAATAATCTTTCACTTGAAATGTGCATTTATCAATATAAAATGTGCATTTATCAATGTGTTGGTAGATGTACCCGTATAAACTACACATTTATCGATGTGTTACATGTGCCCTTGGACATGCATAAATAGTAACCTTTGGTTAAATGTTGGCGATCCAAAAATGAACATTAAGTTCCACTTTCAAGTATGAACCATTCAACTCTCGGTAGAATCACTATCCTGAATTAAATAAGGGGAGTCACAGTGAAAACCAAAGTCAATTTACATGAATACATCTGCTGTCTTCTACAAATTCTTACTAATTTGTTTGCTTTCCACAGGCCCAGTTTCATTTCATGCCTCAGAGTATTGAGGAAACAGACGGCTTACAACTTTTCCACATTCTGGCATGAAATTTATCAGGCATGTTGTATATACTCCTTACTTGTGACCGGATCTCTTCAATCACTCACTGCGCACTGAGTTGTATTTCTCGGCAAGAGATGCAGTATGTGTTATGCTATTCATTAACGCCTTGAATTTCAGGCTGCAATCACCTCCACTGAAGAGATTGAAAGAAAATGATTCATTAGAAGAACATGGCTAGCAAAATAAATGTTAGATTATAATGTATCAAGTAGAACTCGTTGCAAGCTACACAGGTGCAAATACTGACTTCCAAATGTCGATGAAAGAATACTTTCACAAGTTCACACCAACCAGTTATACATCATTCAGTCAACTCCTAAAGCATGCTCCATAAAGTAACATGGACTTGTAATGTTTCATATTAGAAAGAACATATAGCAAGATATAACACTGGAGTTCGTGCTGCAATCTAATTTCCAACTGCATTCTAAATTCATATGATTCCTTCAATACACTTAAATGAGAACCATATTACCAAGCATACAAACTTTGTACCAAGGGGTTTCCTCCAACAATAACTTATTCACATACTACTTATACAACCAACTGTAAGAACTCTGTTATTAAGCCACTATTAACATACACAATTAACTAAAATGACCACAGTGAGCTTCAGTGTTCAAATTTATTATCATCGCACTATGACAAAGAAAATGGGGAACAAAGTTATGGCTAGTTACATACTCAACATAAGAGTACATTAAGTGCATTCACCACTAAAAGCTAATAGAAGAAAACGGGGAACAAAGTTATGGCTAGTTGCATACTCAACATAAGAGTACATTAAGTGCATTGACCACTAAAAGCTAATCGTTCTCTATTCTCATCAACTAGCACAATATCACCAGTAAATAAAAAATAAAAATTGAATGCTTGGCCAGATAAATCATCTTCAAGATAGCTATTCGATAACCAATGCAATGATTGAACACACTTCAGAAAGAGTTCTCAGGCAGTAACACAGCTACAGTCAAACCACAGCAGCTCATGTTCTCTTAAATCACAAGAGAATAGAGCAAAGGAGATGAAAAGGACCATGAGTAACCAGAATATGGCAGGGCTGAGCAAATAACGGTTTAAACCGACCCGAACTGATCCGAATTACAAATCCGGGTCGGTTTTAAGAATATCGGATCGGATTTCGGTTGTAAAACAGCATGAAAACGGTTTTTCGGTTCGGGGTTCGGGTTTGGGAATCGGATCCCGACCCAAACCGAAAACCGATTAACTAAAATTATTGTGGTGCCCTCCCCTATATATTCTCTCAATTTCTAACATCCTCAGCAGTCAGCCTAAAGTTATTTCTGCCGCCCCCCTCTCTCTCTCGATCTCTCGAGAGTGGAAGATTGGGAGCTCTCTCTCTCTCTCCTCTCTATCTTCTCTCTCTCGCGCGAGATCTCTCGACCATCAAGGGTTCAGAGCTCTCTCTAGTAGGCCGATGGTGGGGAGGAGGGATGTGAAGAGGAAGAGGAGGCGGCGGCGGACTGAAGACATGGCTCTCTGGACTGGAGGGAGTGAGGGAGCTTCAGAAAAAATTCATTCCCTGTGGAGAAGGGGGCAAGAGGGAGTCTCTACTCCTTTTTCCCTTATATAATCTCAAATATTTAATGACATCCTTGCTGAAGCTTGGCTTGACCGTTGGTGATGGTCCTAAAAGAAGAAAAAATGATGTCTACAAACTTCATTTTGGGTATGGTGTAGTAAAACTGAGAGTGCAAACTTCCGTTTCCTGATGGAAACTTTCCTCTACATGTTGTTGGCATGTTGCATATAATCTACAAAGTTACACATAATGGCATATCATATACATGAGTTTTTTTGAGTTGATGAATTTATTATTGTATTGATAATTTGTACAGGTTGCTGCTGCTGATCAGCGCTCGTTGGGGCGTGAATGGTGATCGGAACGGGTTCTCACCCCTGCGATATCGGGTTCATGAGACTCTCTCTCTCTCTCTCTCTCTGGATTCTCGTTTGATTATGGGATACGTTGCACGGACATGACAAACGATTGTTGCGCTCGTTTGTTTCGACTCTTTCAGTCTAGTATTATTTCTCAATCTAGTTGAATTTTTTTACTGTTCTTTTTTTGTATTAAATTTTGTTTTGGAAAGTCCGACCCGCTTGGCCCAAGGAACCGAACCGAACCGAAAACCGAACTGTTAAATTCGGTTCGGGTTCTCTGAATACAGTTTGGTTTTCGGTTTTTCAAAAATCGGTTTTCGGTTTTTTCGGTTTTCGTAGAATCGGTTCGGTTTGACCCGAATCGAACCGTTGCTCACCCCTAGAATATGTGGAGTCAAATGTCTCGGTAAATTTCGAGCATGGAAGCACAAAAAAGTTTAATAGCAGTTACAAGAATGTGGCAACTAGCAACCCAACATAGAAGGAGGGCTCCAAATTTTGACTAAGCAGTAATAAAATATTGGATAGGATAAGAAATGGGTGTATCCGTTTAATGATTGAGGTGGCACCAACTGAGAACATGATGAGAGAAAATCGACTTAGGTGGTTTGGACATGTGCAACACCGACCAAGAAGTTACCGTAAGGCGGAGCAATAAAATAGTAGTTAATGGAGCTACTATGACTAGAGGTAGGCCTAGACAAACATGCTTTGAAGCGTTAAAGAAGCATATGGATTTGGTTACTGTACAGAGGATATGGCCCTTAACAGAGCCGAATGGAAGAAGAGAATTCAAACACCTGACCACAGAAATTTGGGATAAATGCTTTGTTGATGTTGCAGCATAAATACTGGATACAGATCGAGTTTATTGTCAGGAATATGCAATACAAGGGCATCCAAGATGTATCTCCAGGCCAAAAGGAAAGATATCCATACACTCAATGCTTGAATCATAAATGGTATTCTCTCAAAAATATAATAAATAGTAACATTTTGTGTCATGACCCATGAGAACTATAACTTGTAATAAAACACCTAAAACCTAGTGTAGGGCCCAGTGTTCTAAAAATCGGCCTAGGCGGCCGCCTGCCACACCGAAAACTCCCAAATCGGCCACCTAGGCGCCAGTTCGGCCCTAGGCGGGCCTGTTCGGCGTCTAGGCGGGCCTGTTCGGCCAAATCGGCCCTTGTTCGGCCTGTTCGGCCAAAGCGGAAAATTCAAAATTTTGAATTTTGAAATTTCTGAAATTTGAAATTTCAGTTTTTAAAATTCAAAAAAAAAAAATCAAATTCTAAAAAAATAAAAAAAAACATTAAATTTAATAATAAATAAATAAAATTTCAAATTTCAAAAAATTTCAAAAAAAATATCAAAAATTTTCAAAAGTCAAAACCCGAAACTTCAAAAAAAAAAAAAAAAAAATTGTTTTTCTGTGCGGCCGCCTAGGCGGCCTAGGCGCTAGCCGCCCCTTTGCCGCACCGAATCCGCCTACCGAAATTTACAACACTGGTAGGGCCACTGTTCTAAAAGGCGGTCTAGGCGGCCGCCTAAGCACTACGTGCCGGGTGCCCGCCTGATGCCCCCTAGGCGCCCGCCTATGCGTATTTTGGGATTTTATGGATTTTTTCTACAATTTTCAGTAGGTTTTTTGGATTTTTTTAACCGCCTAGATCTAGGTGGCCGTCTAGGAGGCCGCCTAGGCGGGCTAGGTGCTAGGTGGCAGATACCCGTCCGACTAGCGTCTAGCGCTTTTCACAACCTTGTGTAGCGCTAGCGTGCTTTTGAAAACTCTCAATATAAGAAATTATGACAGGTGTTAGCATGCCCTAGTTTGAACACTTTGATCAAGTTTGTGCCCCAGAAAGCTATATAAATCTACACCGTTCTTAAAATCAATTAGTAAGAAGGTTCATGACCCACTATTTTCTTTGGTCACTTTTTATTCACTCCTTAATTTCTGTGGCCAACCAGGTTTACAAGCTCCGGATAGTTAGTAATCTATACATTGTTTGACATATAGATCAAACCAATAGTCGAATAGGGAATGATAATATATAGAAGCCCATGAGTTAGCAGGTTACATAAAGATAAGAAATTATGACCAACAAAAAAAAAATCCATAGAGCTTTTAACGCCAAATATTTAGGATAGGTAAGAGCCAGCTTTAATTGCTCCATTCAAACTCCAAATATGTCTATAGTACATTTCTCTCTTTTGCAGCTCTGTATTCCATCTTGTCTCTCGTCTTGCTTAGTTATGAAAAATTATAAACTTGTCAAATCACCATTTCTCTGTATTCTCGTTCAATCTTTTATTGCCGCTCTTAATTACCTTTGAGCCTTCATTCCTTTTAATGGCATTATATTTAAATATGCAAACCATCATAGGAAACTGTATAAAGCGAAATGTTTTCATACACACAAATATAAATGATTCTTGATAGTCTATCTCCATCCACAATCCTCCGCACTAGTTCAGGGAACATTCCGTATAAAAATCTATCCATGTTTCCTGAGTTTCCCTCTGTACATTAGGCTGTACAATTAATATATTCTGGTAGATACATTCATTTTTTGGTATTTGCTCCATAATTTAGTGGGTCACCGGGTTCCTAATTGGACCCACCGTTTCCTTTGGTTCTGCTGCTCTCATTTTTGCCTAGAATCATTGATTTCTTTCTTTTCATATAAAAGAATCCTTACGGGAACACATGGGGGCAAGTTAAATGAGCACTGAAGGTTAGGCACAACAGGCCTTTATTGATTTGTGCAGGTTTTAATTTCACTAGTATTGTGGTGTTTGAGTTGAAGGATTATCATGGTGGTTTTGCTAAGTTTGCAAAAGAGAGTACATTTTGAAGCCATTCATTTAATCTCCATGGTGGAATATTCATGTTAATGGGCTTTTTGAACACAAAAAATAGGTTAGGTTAAAATTTGGCTAAGTTAGAGAAACTGATGTTATTTGCTACATTTCTCTCTTCTACAACTTCTCGCTCTCCCATTTGTCTCTCCTTTTACTTGCTTATGGAAAATTATAAACTTATCAAACCACCATTTCTCTGTTTTCTCTGTTTTCTCGCTCGATCTTCTATCCCCTCTTAGTTACCTTCGAGCCTGCTTTCGTTTACTGCTACTATCTTCAAGTGTGCAAAAGAGTGTTTTTTTTAAGCTATATATTTCTAATCTCCATGGTGGGGATATTCATGTTAATGGGCTTTTTTGGGCACAAAGACGTTCAGCTAAAATTTGGTGAGTTGTCTTGCAATTATTGATGGATACGGTAGTTAGTTACTGTTCTAGTTCTACTCTCTTTTTACCATTTTACTGAGATTTAAAGGTCAGTCAACCAATGGAGGAACCACAATGCCCTACCCACACTCCCCCCCCCCCCCTTCCTCTCTTAAAAAAGGAAAATATTTTCCACATCTGATTTTCCTCATTCCTGTGGGAAGAAGCCAAAACAGAATAGATAAATAAAAACATCATAATCTTTTGCAATTAAACAAAAATTTCGAAAATTTCCACATATGCTCCTTTCTTTCCATTTAAATCATTAGACCCAAAAAAGAAACGCAAACATCTCCATATATGATTTCTTCCCTTCCATATAAATCCTTTATAATTAGTCTAGTTAGACCTATAAAACAGATATAAGTTTTCTTCCCTCCCATATTTTCACCTTTAGGTATCGATCCCCTTCTCTTTTCTCTTCCACTCCTCTTTCTTCTTTGTACTGTAACTTATACCATCCATATTGAAAACAGGTACATTTGAACATTTTAGTCGATGACAGACACCCCTCTTTTTTGTTCCTAGTTACCTACAGTTGGTATTTACTCTGAAGCTTTCGGCTCAAAGAATATTTCACCTTGGAAGTTGACCTACAATCTATGTCGTCTTGGAATGATGCAATAACCTTTTTCTTTGAGTACAAATAGAATTAGCCGGAACGTTACATGTTTCATTGATTTTTCACATAATGGACAAATGTGAATGCAATTTTCTTTTGGCGCAGTACGTACAGATCAATGCTCACAATGTCACATGGAAGGAGATGAATGAGGTGAAAGACATGTAACTAGAAGCCGGACCGAAGCCGACAACTGGGACTTCTATAATACTCTCCGACATTCAGCAAACAGGGCCCTTGATATACGAATCCATGAACAGGGATTCCAAATCTAAGAAGTAGAAGAACTTTTTATTGAAATATAGAATTTCATTACAATTGACGCTTGGTCCTTTAAAGAGGAACTTAGGGCCATAGTATATTCATGTGGTTGCCTAACAAAATCCTAGGGAAAAAAGGACAAAAAAAAACTAGTGTACAAATATCCGCAAACCAAGAAGCATTGGACACTCCAAAATTCATGTTGTATATCTATCGTGTCGGACACATATCGGACATGCACGGTACTCCAAAATACACTAAGACTTGTACATGCATGCCAAATCTGATATCTGTATCGAATCCATGTTCGTGCAACATAGGCCGCAAATCTTGGCATAGACCAAATCAAATCATCTTGGTGAAAAGGAAACTTGTAGGACAGGTTCAAATCAAATCTTGGCACAAAAAAAGGGAATATTTATATGGTTTACTAACAAAAGATGAACTCCTACCAAAAAATGAAAAAAATACTTGTGTACCAGGACCAACAAATCTAAAAGATGAACTAGCAAAAAAGAGAAAAATTGCAGGCCAAGATCCATAAATCTTGGCAGAAAAAGAAAGTAGCAAACAAGATTAATTAAATCATCTTCGTGAAAAGAGAACTTTCAGGTCAAGATGAAATCAAATCTTGGCAAAATAGGAAGGATATCTCCTATATTAGGTCGTTCACCCTCAAATGAACTAATCCTCTAGTTCTTTTCTGAAAATTGAACCCGACCCTTCTACCAGAAGTTAGGTTGTTCACCTTCAAACAAACTAATCGTCAAGCTCTTTTCTAAAAATTGAACAGGACCCTTCCACCAGAAGAGATACTTGAAGTATATTGTGACTTTCATTCTTCTGCCTACAAGTTTCACCATCTTATATTCAGGAACATTATCTTCAAATCCTCAATTTTGTATTAGCGTTCGAGCTCGCCACAAGTGTCAATGAGAAACAAATCTTTGTCAACAATCAGCTATGCTGAATCATGACAAACATCGTTACTGGATTGCCTGGAATAATCTGTGCCAAAGATAGCTTAATAGATGATTCCTTCGGGATCACCTCCATGCGCTTGTCTCCTGCAATAGCTACCTTGCTAGTTGTCATCGTATCTTTGCTAAGCTTTCCTCCTTCCACGATCAATTGGCTTTTCCTCCACTTTAGAAGTTTTGGGTTGTTCAATTCCTTCATTCCTCGTAACCATTGTTGTTGCCCTCTTCAATCGTCTCTCTTTTTTAAGACAAACTTAATTGCATCTTCAACGGTTGGCACAAATTGTAAAAGAATGTATATTCTTGAAAAGATGAATCTAACAAACTTATAATTGACTTTTCCTCCAGTTTAGAAGTTTTAGGTTGTTCAGTTCCTTTATTCCTTGTCCTTTATTGCTCGTAACGACTGTTGTTGCCCTCTTCAATCGCCTCTTCTTTAAAGACCAGCTTAACTACAACTTCAACGGTTGGCGCAGATTGTCAAAGAAGATATATTCTTGAAAATATGAATCTAACCCATTTATGATTCTTTCCACTTTCCACTACTGTCGCATGTCTCATTTAGATCGTGAGAATCCCAAAATAGAAAAACAAAATAGTATATTCTTTAATAGATTTACCATTTTCAGTGCACTCTTCTAATCCCTCAAGATCAAGATATGTGTCGTAGTCAGTTTTAAGAACTTGTCGATAAGGCTCTATTTGGTTTGGACTTCAAGCTCTAACTTCTTTTTGGGAGATGGATGTTGCAAGGTCGAGGGGAGCTCGAAAGGAATGCTGAAGGCCTGCCTAGAACCGGATTAAGACAGGAGCTATGTTAGACAGGAGCTAGTGTTAGCTTTGGTCGAGGTAGTCAGAGTACCTTAGCAATGCATGCTCCTAGAGGCCATGCAAAACTGCCTGATAATTAGGTCGAGTCGAGCTTGGCATCAGTTGTTGCTTCTCTTATTCATGGCCCTTGTATAGGCCTCGAACTCACCATGGTTGATGGTGGTGTTGTCTCTTGCCATTGCAACCAATGTTGTAATGCTCTAATACCACATTTGGCACAGGGCGTAGAATCGGCGCTTAATTAAATCACAAGGAAGACAAGTGAGGGCAATGGTAACTACAGTATGCGGTGCGACCGAAGCCGACAACCAGGACTTATATTGTAGGGTTGTGACGCCTTCGAATCGAGCGAACGCGACCCTTGGCGTCCGTTTCCACGAACAAGGATTCCCACATGAAGAACATGAATAACTTTTCATTCAAATGAATATCATTACAACTGAGTCTTAGACCTTTAGAAAGGAACTTAATGTCACAAGTACATTTATGTGGTTGTTTGGCAAAAGGGAAAACTTACAGACAGTTCCATAAATCTTGGCAAAAAAAAGAAACTAAAAGACAATATCAAATCCTATCATCTGGGCGAGAAAGGAAACTTGCAGGCAAAGATCAAACCAAATCTAGGCAAAACTAGGTGGATGTCTCTCCTACACCATTTTCCCCTCATATTTTCATCTTTAAAAGATATTTAACTTCTTTTTTAAAAATTAAAAATTAGGATGCAAATTTCTCATAGTTGAATACTCTGATTTTATGTGGAATTTTTCTTTTCTGCTTTACTTATACTTTGGCCCCTACAATGTAAGATGTTTGGTTCCACCACTGCACTCAACCACCCCCATGCCCAGGCACTTAGCCTTGCATATCAATGGTCCCGGCTAGCAGGCTCCCCCACCTTCAGCTTTGGCTTACAGATATATTCAAGTTGTACAGACTGAACTATGTAATGTTATGAGGTAGACCTAGTATTTCTAATCATATATAATCTATTCATAATAAGTAATATGTCGACCTTTGGAGTTTGGAACCCTATTAGTCAATCTTGCCGTAGGCATGAGGTGCATGAAACATGTGCCTCAAAAATAGGGCAGAAGGTGCATGCCTCAGATGAGCCTAGGTGAATGAGCCTCACCACATAGAAAACAAGGCGCAAGGGTGAGCCTCGCGCCTAGGCGCACAACTCACAGGCATTTCAAAACCCTGGAAGGAGTTTCCATTTCAGGTCTCACGAAAAGTAAAAAAACGCAAGAAAAATGAGTACAGAAAAAATTACACTTCCAATCTTTGCCTGTTTAGTAGTCGAGACTCGAGACAAAACATCTTCCACCTAAAGCAGTGCCTTTTAACTCTTTCTTTCAAATCTATCTCAGTTGTAACTATTGAATGTGATGCTAACAAAAAACATGTGCGATCTTCGCATAATTTTTCAACAACTTAAATTGTGCACGACACTTGCACCTGACCTAGTACTGTAAAGACGTTAACTGGGTCGAACAAACGTCAACTCTACTGCACAGATCGCTTTTTGACAACCATTGAATTAAGAAGCGCGCCTAGGCGCAAGGCGCAGGGACAACGCCTAGGAACAAGCCAGTCGCACCACCTTAAAAAGCGCGCGCCTAGTGTAGAAAGGCGCAGGCTACAGGCGCTCAACAAGGCGCGCCTAGGCGTAAAGTTACTTTTATATATATATATATATATATATATATATATATATATATATATATATATATATATATATATATATATTCCAACCTTCTATATACATGTTATATAGTTTATGGGCTTTATTGGAAAGTATAAAAATTATTGTCATTAATATTATTGTGGGTTTTAGATTGTTTTCTAAATTAGAATGTACTTCTATATTTAAAGGCTTATATATATGTGGTTTGTATATTATATGTATATAGTTTGGGTTATTTATATCTACTGGGCTTTTAGATTGTAATATATATATATATATATATATATATATATATATATATATATATATATATATATAGAATAATTTTGTGCCTATAATTAGTAATATTTTCAAGGAATTTGGACTTCTATGTAACTAAGTTTTTAAATGTAGATATTTTTTACATATAAAGAAAAAAGTGCACCTAGCTTTCAAAAGGCACGCCTTGAGCCTTGCGCCTAGCGCCTCAGGCTCCAGGAACCTTTGCGCCTTGGTGCGCCTTTCGCCTTTTAAAACTATGTTGACAACTTAAATTGTTATATTAGTGCTCTACACTCTATTACCTATATGATTCTATAATAAACTGAAATTAGAATAAGGCTAGTTTCAAATATTTAGGATTGAATGAGAACACAAATTGAGACCTTATGCGACTCAAGGAAGCAATGGCACGTAGAGCACTGCGGATCATATCTTCATTACGATCTACTTCTTGCTTCACAGCATCAAGCTTTGGTTTGTGATTAATAGTCCTCTCAAGTGGATCAACCAGTGAGTCCAACACTGCAAAGCAGAATTAAGTTTATAAATCAAGTAGTAGAGATTTTAATTTCTTAAATTCTGATAGGTCAATATGTTGTTTATTCACTTCATAAAGTACCAACCTGCAAGAACAGCCGAAGGGCACTTGTCTGCAAGTTTTGAGAGAATAAGATGGCAAGGCATCTTCACATCATAATGATCTACACTAGCAAAAAGAGGAAACATTAGAAGAGACACCAGCATGAGCCTTCAATGCTCATAATGAGTTGCAAAAGAGTTAAAAAAGATAACACACCACCAGATTCAAACAACATAATGCATAATAAATCATTGCAACAAAAAACGGAACAGTGCAGTCAATGTGTATCCCCTATAAGAGGTGGCATCTTTAGAAAGGAAAAATACCAACTTGACATTCATCAATATGAACCAATTAAACGACCCACCCAAACCCCCAATTTTATAGGACCAAACTACAATTTGCTTTTCATCATAGATTCTACAGACAGTCGCATACTGAGCACTCACCTGCCAAACCAGATATAAGGTAAGGAACAATAAAGGAAGATGGATTCACTTGATCAAGACAGCTGTCAAGCAATGTGTCAACACATTCAAACGCAGCTTTTCTAAGCTCAAGACCATCATCGACAGTGTGCTTGAAAGGACCAAGATCCACTGTCCTTATCAATTCTTGCTGCAATAACAAAATTCATTAGTTTTATATTTGTTAATTACCTAATATATCACACTTACAACACATTAAGTAGAGGCAATAATATGGACTTAAGCACCAGTATGAAACAATAATCTAAGACAACACAATTAGACATGGTTTCGAGTTTGAATGAGATTCACTTCAAACTCCATCCACCCAATAAAAAGTACAAAGTCCTCATATTAGTCACAAAGTTCCAAAGCTTCAATATAGCTGCGGGCATATGACATAATACATGGATCCATACACAAGAAATCAAAAACATTAATATGTAAAGATTGCCAAGTCACAAATTCTAATGAACATGGCAAACTCCAAGAAATTTTTAAAGGAAATCTCAGAAATAAGGGCCACAGAAACAGATTAATTTTGTACAAGGTCCTTAATTATTAGAGAATGAAGCAGAAGGGCGGCTAGGCAGAGGCAGAGACTGAGCTGTTTAGCAATTACTATGCTGCCAACAATTTTGACCCAAAATTATCTTTAAATTATTCAACATAGTGCATAACATGATAAACTACAGAAGCAGCTAACCTTAACAACAGTCTGATCATATAGAAGTGGCAATAATTCTGGGAGGAGTCCTTTAATAAGATTTGGCTTGTTATGAGCAGCTGTACTCAGAGCCAAGACAGCTGCGCGTCTAACATGCTGCAAAGCAAATCAAAGAGAAATTACATAATGAATAATTATAATTGCAGAGGCAGAGGAACATCTCAACTAATCAATAGAGACCAAGTTTATACCCGGTCACCATCTTTGATGAGCATCAAGAATGTGGAGATCTCAGGGAATATTATTTCATCTATTTTCTCAGGTCGTTCTACAATGGAATATTTCACCGCAATGACAACTGTTGCTCTCGTAAAAGCAGTTGGGCTACTTGCTCGCACCTATAGAGCAACAAAGAGGTTAAGAAATCCAATAATATGCATGAATATATGCTTTCGAAATAGGAAAGTACTGGTAATATACCTTGAGTGCAGGAATAAGCTTAGCAGGTTCAATGAGGGCAATTTTACCCAAACACTCGGCTACTACATTGCGAACTCCCTCTTCATCACTTTCACAATGATTAAAAAGTAAATTTAAGATCTTTTCAATATTTGAATCTTGAAGCTCGCTGTGACCAGCTTTATCTACAGATTGCCTTGCAATGACCTATGATATTGCCAAAATTATTACAGGGACTGAAAGCACAAAGCTTAAAAGCACGAAGGTTATAAAAAAAAAATTCCTAGCTGAACTACATACCTCTTTTAAAGAATGAAGCAGAAGGTACTGTTTCTTCTGCTGATTATCTATTTGATCCAAGATAAACGGCAAGTACTTTGATAGATTGCCCACAGCAATATTTCCGAGGGCATAAGATGCTGCTGATTTTATCTCTTCAAAAGGAGACTGGAAGGATTCGATAACAATATTTTCTATGTTGGCATGCATGCTTAGATCCTTCCTTCGTCCAATTTCACCAAGACATAGGAGTGCCAAGTGTTGCTTCGCCTGCACACGAAGACAAAAGTAATTGATAAAGGAAACCATATCATCTCTCATGTGCTAGCCAATGGGCCTGGCCCTCATTGACAGAACAAGCAGACATCATTTATTGGCTACATATACCTATATAAAATGGTGTAAACCATATATACAAAA
Organism: Iris pallida; assembly: GCA_029216955.1. Taxonomy (NCBI): domain Eukaryota; kingdom Viridiplantae; phylum Streptophyta; class Magnoliopsida; order Asparagales; family Iridaceae; genus Iris; species Iris pallida. Next base: position 30,027 of record JANAVB010038416.1, on the reverse strand, counting down.
AAGCTTTCAAGTTAATGATGAGCATTTAGGATGGATAGTATTAAACTGTACATCAGCTATGACTGATAGTATTAAACTGTATAAAACCATGCAAATGGCCAGAAATGTCAGAATATAGATCAAATCATGGTGCATGTTACCAAGCCATACATAAAAACAAACAACAAATGGATAGGATGCCAATACAACAATCCCTATATATACCGGTCTAATATTTGAACCCCATAGTCATTACTCATGTAATACCTAATGCAAATGGCACCAATTATGCAATGTAATATGACTAAGTCTTCCATAAATGAAAGGAGATTCTACAAAAAGCCCTGAAATCAAACTATGACGTATCATATATGTTAAATGCATCAGATATTATTTAATTAATACAATTCCAAGGTATAGAAGTCCTAATAAAATTAAAATAGGTTTTCTTCATTAAAGAGCGAAAAGGAGTTGCCAAACCATATAAATAAATGAGTCCCTCCATAAAAAGGTTTCACAGTACTAAAATCAGCAGTAATATGGTAGAGTAAATATAAGACTAAACAAGAATAAATTGTTAAAATTGTAGCACAGTATCACTAGGCACATCGTACGTATAGCATAAAAGAGAGTGAAAGCTGCCAATAGAAATTTGCACAGGCTTTTACGACTTGACAACAAATTTTACCATTAACAGATAAAAATAAAATGCATGACAAAGTGAGAACAGAGAATTAAGAGAACTTTAAATACTACTTACAGTGTTTGAACTGTTATCATCTATCAAAATGCCTTTAAGCATCTCAACTGTAGATGCACATTTGAGATCGCCAGCAGTGAGACAAAGTACAGCAACACACTGTGCTATAGAGTATAGAGCTTGCTTAGCAAGGCCACCAGACTGAGGTGATGATTTAGCACTTGAAAGCAGTGAATCTAACAGTTGATCAAAGCTTGTATTGGCAGACAGAACTAGTGAAGCAAAGAATTTCTGCAGTGCCTGAAACATTGAAGAGAGCCATCTAAATATGTGTAAACTGTAGGTCCATATGCAATCAGCTTAAACATATGTATATATAACATACTTGCAGAGCTTGACCCTGCAACAAAGAGCTTCTGATTAATATGAGTGCTTGTGGAAGAACTTTATTTCTAACAGTCAAACCAACAATCATGCTCGACTTTCTGTCAGTCATAAATGTGCAACAGAGTTCCAAAGCAAGAGCGGTCATATGCAGGTCTGTGTCACTGTAGAACAAAAAGAAATTATCATAATGATCCATAAAATGTTGTAAACAAGCCAACTCTAACAGAAAACAACCTGATTAAAGCTGACAGTTCAACAATTATAACTTCATATGCAGATGGGCCAATTTGATTGCCGTATGCAACTACTAGGGAGTTTAACGTTCCTAATGTTGCTTGCCTCAATGGCCTGTTAGCCTGTAACAGAAGACATTTCAAATTGCACAGCAATTAACTTGGCAGTCAATAACATAATTTCAATGCATGCTGATTGTCCCTTTATGATCAAAGGTTAAACTTTAATGTACCTTCCGCAGGAATGCTGTCAACTCTGAGAGAACTTGCTCCAAGACACAAGAAAGATCTATTCGCAACGGTGAATTAGCTATTACTCCAAATGCCTGGATTAAAAAAAACATTAGCTTTGGTAAAGCAGATAAGTGAGAGGCAAGGCTGCTAAATCTAATTAGTCAATAAAACTTGATAACCATTTGAGGAACTTTAACAAGAGAACAATGTTAAAGAGAATTTCACGAGTAATATAGGACAAAAGATGATATCAGTATGTACCATTGACTCCCAACTTTTTCTAGGAATCCTTTTTGTAGGATCTAATTACTATAGTTAGAGCCACAGACATAACTTATAAACAAGTCATGAAAAAACTGTTCCGATAATACTATAAGAGACCCGCCACCCTTGAAAAATATAAGGAAAAAGAGAATAGTAAATGAATATGGTCCTAATTCTTTTTCCAAGCAAGAGGTTGTTACAAAAAAATTGTGAGAGAGGGTTCAAATGAAGATATCTCTGGAACATAAAAATAAAACCCAACTACGAGCATGCAAGGAATTACATACTCAGAAAACAAGTGGAAATTAATATTTTCCCTGACACATGGCATGGATATTCTTGTTATAAACTTATGAAGCATCAAAACATCTAGGCTACTAACGTTTTCTGAGAATAAACCTTGTCGATAACAAGTTTTAGTATATCTGCACGTGTGAGCTGTGAGCATGTGAGTGTGTGAGAGAGAGGGAGAGAGAAGAGGGGGGGGGGGAGGGGGGGGAGTTCCAAAAAAGAATCAACACGCCACCTTATAAGCAAGGTTCAAAAATTCAGTTTCAGTATCGGAGTCCCACTGAGTTAGTGATTTTTACAGTTTAATTTCAGATTGGAATACGCATTGAAGGAATTCAAAACATAATAATAATTTGCAGATCATAAATATTACAGTTTTGGCATTATTTTGCGCACTATTTATTACTTTATTGTTCTCTGTGAGACATCATTGAATAGCAGAATGACAATTATATTCTTGCTTATTAATTTGTTTTAATAGCATACATTAAATTATATAGTTTGAATATATTCAACACAAAAGTAAAGCAAGAGCAAATTAGTGCCAAATTATTAGCAAGAGTTGCATATGTTTTTAATTATTATTTATCTTTATTAATATTATTCATAATTGAATAGCACAATGACAAGAATATACTTGATTATTAATTTGTTTTAAAATAATATATGTTAAGAGTTATTATTGTTATTTATCTTATGTGGGTACAATGAAATAATTGTGGGTGTATTTATCATCATGCCTATTAATATAAATACACATGAGGTGCAACCTAGGGATTAAGTCATTGCACTCTATTTTCTTATTTTTCTCTCTTCTCTTCTCTTCTCTTCTCTTCACTATTCTCCAAATATGGGCATCGTTTGATGGTTGCATTTCTTCTATTTTTTGTGATTCGTCATTCGTTGTTCGTGGTCGTTTGTGATTTATTTATGAGATCTAGGATTTCTATAGCTCTCGTGTTCGTAGTTGATATTCGTTGTCGGTTGTGAGATCTAGGATTTTTATAGATCTTCATTGGTTATTCGTTGTCGGTTGTAGTTCGTTGTGCGATCTAGGGTTCCAAAGACCTCGTCTTTCTGTTGCATCTGCAAGTATGGTGGGGCTCAAATCTTCTGGCTAGGTTAATAGTTCTAGTACCGGTGGTGGTCCTCCTTTTATTGTTATTCACGATTATGAATTGAAAAAATCGAATACAGCGGTGAAACTCAATGGTGCAAACTACCTTACTTGGTCCAAGTCTATCAAAATAGTATTGAGGGCGAATAATAAGTTAAAAGTTTTTAACGAAAGAACCCTCGTCCGAATCGTTCGTTGAGTACAAAGATTTAATGAGTACAGATGCATATGTTATATATTGTGGTTGTGGCATAGTATGAAGCCGCATATCACCTCTAATGTTCGGTAGTATGAATCTTCCAAAAAGATTTGGACATCTCCGGAAGAATCATATTCGCAGAAGCGAAATGTAGCTTGTATCTATAAGTGTAAGAGTTATTATTTAATGTAAAACAGAATGGAAAGCCTATGAATGAATATATGGCTTCAAAGAAGACTTTGTGGAAGGAACTATTACAATATCATCATGTTACTACTGATTTGAAAGAAGCTCAGTGACACAAGAAAGAGTTTCACGTTTCACTTATCCCAGTCGGCTTAGCTAGAACCTTATAAGGCTCAAATATTTGTTGGAGAGGAGTTACCTACTATGGCAGATACTCTTCTGTCTCAATCGTTCCTATCTAGGACATAGTTATGTGGTGGCGAGTAATGACTCTGGTACCTTAGTTACTAGTGTTGTTGGTCGTTGTGGTAGAGATGGTGGTCGTAATTTTGGTCAAGGAGGTGGTCGTGGTCAACCACGGTGGAATACTCGATTACATTGAAGACTACTGTTGGGACAAGTAGGGTAAGCCAGAATATGCACATCAAATGCATGATAAAAATAAACCGTCACCACTTCCGCTCATCATCTTCTGGTTTCAATCACATCATCTCCACTTACACAAATCCTTCAGAAGTTGAATGTGCTTGCTAGTACCACCTACCAACCTATTGCAACCATAGCATAGGTAGGTAATCATGCTCCTGCCTTTATGGCAACCTAGTCATCATCCACCTCTTGGATCATCGGCTCAGGAGCAAGTTCTCACATGTCTGGTATAAACTTCTTTCATAATCGTCGTCCTGTGAAACATAAAATTATCTTGGATGATAGGTCTACTCGTCATGTGCTTAGGAAAGGTGTCATTCACCATACTAAATCGTTGTCATTATATGTACCCAACTTTTCTTTCAATTTACTATTTGTGAGCCAATTAACCAAATCTTTTCAGTGTTCTGTAATATTTTCTTTCAATCCTTATGCTTTTCAGGACCTCGGAAAGATGATGATGGTTCGGGACATGAAAGAAATGGGTTTTATTACTTGAATTTACTTGGAAAGGCTTTTACTTTAGTTTCTACTTCTCCATTGCAGTGACTTTATCGTTTGGGTCATCCATCTTTGGTTAAGTTGCATCAAGTTGTTTCTAGTTTGAGTCATGTTTTGTTCTTGAATCTGATGCTTGTCAATTAGATAAGTATCACCGTAGTTCTTGTCATCGTCGTGTTGAGTCTTCAGTTGTAGCCTTTTGAACTTGTTCATTCTGATATTTGGGGTCCATCTAGAGTCAAAAGTCCGAAAGAATTTCAGTATTTTGTTATTTTTGTTGATGATTATTTCAAAATGACTTGGTGTTATTTAATGAATGAAATATCTGATTTTCCAAATGTGACATCTTTTATAATGAAGCTTATGTTCAATTTGATAAACGCGTCAAAATTTGCGTTCTGAGAATGTTTTGGAGTATACACAATTGCCAGTGAACACTATATGTATTGCTCGTGACATGATTCATTAAATAAGTTGTGTCCATACCTCTCAGCAAAATGGTATAGTCGAACGCAAACATCGACACCTTTTAGATGTGGCTTAAACTCGCATATTCAATATACATGTCCCTAAACAGTATTAGACAGATGTCGTTCTTACTGCATGTTATCTAATTAATCGCATGACATCATCTGTATTGAATAACCAAGTCCAATTCTCCATGTTACATCCAGATGTCTTTCCTTTTTCTTTACCTCCTCGAGTTTTTGGGTGTGTCGCTTTTGTTCACAACTTGGAACCTAATCGAGACAAGTTGACTCATCGATCTCTGAAGTGCCTTTCTTGGTTATCTCCGTACTCAAAAAGGTTATCGTTGTTACAGTCCACGGTCGCGTAAGTATTATGTCAGTTCAAATGTTACATTTTTTGAGTTTATCCCTTTCTTTCCCTCAAGAGATCGTTGTATTCCATTCCCATCAAATTTGATATTTGTCATACCACTTCCGGTCATTCCTTAATCAGTTTCTATCTCCATTTCTCCTTTACAGGTTTATCAGAGATACATGGACATACAAGTGGTTCTGCATAATTTAGCCCTCAGCCAATCAGTTTGTGTCCATTGTTTTTTCTCCCATCACTACAGATCTAGGTGATATTCCTATTGCTCTTACGAAAAAAAAACGTCTTCGTACCACAGAAAAAACATCAAATCTCTAATTATGTTTCCTTACATCGTGCTTCTCCATCTTTTCATACATTTGTTATTTCATTGTCTTCTATTTCCACTCCCAAAACTTATAAACAAGTTGTGTCAAATCTACTGGTTGAAAAAGTGCAATATATGAAGGAATGTGTATTTTACATCAAAATCAGACTTGGAAGCTTACACCACTTCATGTTGGGAAGCAAACAATAGGTTGTAGATGGGTGTACGCTGTTAAGTATCATTCGGATGGTTCAGTTGCAGTTGGTTGCAAAAGGGTATACTCTGACATATGGTGTGAATTATATGGAGACTCTCTCCATTAGCTCAACTGAATCCAATTTGTATTCTTATCTATGTGACAGTTAAACGTCAATGGCCTATGTATGATCTGAACATAAAGAATATTTTCTTGCATGGTGACTTACAGGAGAAGATTTATATGGATTAACAATCGGAATATGTTGTGGCTGGAAGTAGAAAACTCCTACATTGATTGAAGAAAGCATTATATGGACTGAAAGAGTCACCTCGAGCATGATTTGACAAGTTCTCATTCAGTATGGGTTTCGCCGCATCACATCAGATCATTCAGTATTTTGCCATTCTTCATCGGCAGATGTTATTGTTGATTGTTTATGTTGATGATATTATTATAACGAGAAGTGGTCATGTTGGGATTGTAGACTTGAAGGCCTACATTAGTCGTCAGTTTCATGTTAAGGATTTGGGTCTCTTTCGATATTTTTTGAATCGAGTTTGCTCAATCTAAGAAGGGTGTGCATCTATCGCAAAGCAAGTATGTTCTAGACTTGCTCTCAGAGACTGGAATATTGCCCAGTTGAGACTCCTACGGACTATCATGACAAGCTTGATGCTGACATGGGAGAGTTATTTGAGGATGTTGGATATTATAGACGGCTAGTTTGAAAAACTTATATATCTTATTGATACACGATCAGACATTGCATATGCAGTTGGAGTGGTTAGTCAGTTTATGCATGCCTCTCGGCAACCACATTGGGAGACTATCTCTCGCATTATACGATATTTAATTTTGATGGATGCATCTGGAAAGGGTTTGTTGTACAAACCTTCCCAGTTGCTCACAGTAATAGAGTTCAATAATGTTGATTAGGCAGGTAGTTGCAGTGATATGAGGTATACTTTTGGCTATTGTACATTTGTTGGTGGCAATCTTGTGACATTGCACAGTAAGAAGCATAACGTTGTAGAATGTTGTGGCTCGTTCTAGTGCAGAGGCCGAGTATCGTGCGATAGCTCATACAGCTTCTGAAATGATATGGGTGTACTCTTCTTCATGAAAAGAGGATTATGGTTTCTATCCCTATGGAGATGTATTGTGACAACCAATTGGCAATTTTCATCAAAAGTAACCCAGTGTTTCATGAGCGTACTAAGCATATCGAGGTGGATTGTCATTTTGTTCGTAATTGTTGCTGAAGAAACAAATTGTCACTCCATATGTTCGGTCTGAGGATCAGTTAGGTGATATCCTTACCAAACCACTTGCTCGTGGTCCATTTTCTGACTTATGTAGCAAGCTGGACATGTCTAACCTCTATGCTCCAATATAAGGAAGAGTGTTAGTTATTATTGTTAGTTATTTTATGCGGGTACAATGAAGTAATTATGGATGTATTTATCATCACGTATATTAATATAAATACACATGAGGTACAACATAGGGATTAAGCCATTGCATTCTCTTTTCTTATTTCTCTCATCTCCTCCTCTTCGTTTTCCTCCTCTCCAAACTTCACTATATAACATCACAATATATAGTTTAAACATATGCAACAAAAAAGGTAAACCAGGAGCAAATTAGTGCCAAATTATTAGCAAGAAGTGTATATGTTTTTTTAATTATATTTATTAATATTATTATTATAGTAGTAGAGTAATAAAAACTATTACCAGTGATATCGGGCCGACAATAGTACTTAGTATAGTGAGTATTATTACCATTATTGGCAACAGATGCCTAAAATCTAGTTATTACTTATTTGATATAATCCTTTTTTACCGAGTGTAAGTTTTACAGCTTCTTAGTTTTTAGGCTAAGCAAGGTTCAAAAACTTGATCTCGGTCTCGGTATCAAACTCCAATGAGTATCTTTATTAGTGATTTAGACTTTTTCTGAACTCAAAAGAATAATTCGCAGATCATAAATATTACAGTTAGATGGTTTGGACATGTGCAATGCAGAGTCGTAAACCCATCAATGCTCCCATAAGGAGCGATAGTATAATAGTTAATGGAGACGCTAGGGCAAGAGGTAGCCCAGACTAACATGGTTTGAAGTGTTAGTGGACATGGCCCTTAACTCGGCCCTTAAGAGAGCCAAATGGAAGAAGAGAATACAAATAGCCGACCCCCAGAAATTCGGGTTAGGCTTTGTTGTTGTATAAGTATTACAGTTAGGCATCATCTGTCAATTATTTATTTACTTTAGTGTTTATCTATGTGAGATAGTGGTCGACATCATTGAATAGCACAATGACAACAAAGTTCTTGTTCATTTGTTTTAAGAATATACATTACAATATATAGTTTACACATATCCAACAAAATAAGCAAATTGAGTAAATTATTGCCAAATTATTAGCAACAAGTGTATGTGTTTTTATTCATTATTACCGTTATAATATTCTTACTATGGTAGTAATGTAATAAAAATTATTATCAGCATTAATAGTACTAGTATGTACTGCAATGGTGAGTAGCATTGTGAGTACTATTATCATTCACGGCAATAGATACCTAAAATCTACTTAGTTAATACTATATAATCTTCTTCTTTTTACGTTGCATAAGTTATATAATTTCTATCTTAGTTTTCAAAATAATTATATAGCTTTAGTATTTATATTTTACTGTATTATGCCTGATTTGGTATTGCTTCCGTTTTTCAAAATGCAGAAGCAACTTCAGAAAGCCCCCCCCCCCCCTCCTTCCCCCCAATTTTCAAAAGTTGTCCCAAAAATGAAGTAGCTAATAAAAATATATACAGCTTTTACTGCTGCTTTTTGAAAACAAAAAGATAAATAGAAGCTGCAAATAAGCAGTTCCCAAACAGTCTCCGTGTAGTTTACTCTATCGAGTATAGTATAAGTTAATAAATTAATTTCAAAGTTTATACACCGACTGTTTTCACTCCACATTCTCTCTATAGACCTTGTGGCCCATTAATAGAAAAATATTTTAGAAAAAAAAATTAGAAAAGAAAAGAAGACTTTAGTTGTAATAATAAAGTTAACCAATATAAAGAGTCATTAAACATCTCATGGGACCCTTCTATTCACCTAAGGACAAGAGAGATGACAACTGCCAATAACTCCCTTATGAAAAATAACATAAAATCTATAGGCCCTGTTACCAGGTAAGTTTATCACCTAGTTTAACCCCATTAAGCAAGAAGCAACCTCCAAATTATCCAACAATATCTGGAAGAAGATAAAATTGCTATACAGATCTCTGAGGAACTTTATAAGCTGAAGAAACTTATCAATATATTTCTTGATTCATCTCCATACTTAATATTTATGAGTTAACATGTGCAAGGCACAAATTATCATTCAGGTTTGCTGCTTGTTTCGGTAGTTACACATATATCCACCTTTAATTGCCCAAAGATATGCAAAAGATGATGTTATGGCAAATGATAGTAAATTGGATTCATTCGTCTGGTAAAAATACTATTTTCAAATATATATATATATATATATATATATATATATATATATATATGGAATATATATATATATATATATATATATATATATATATATATATATAAAACCATGCCATTGGCAATTAAAAAACTTGCAATGTCTGACACTAGGTGCCTGCACTAGAAAAAACTCCTTTGCCTATCAACATATCACAGGTTAGTCATCTCATAACTGTGAGAATGCAACAACGTGACCTAATTATATATCCTAATCCATCGATCTAAGGTCTACATTTACTAATATGAGTCAGTTTCTATATATTCTGTCAGTCGTTTCCCAGTTTAGATAACTACAGTACCAAGTACCAACACTCTGGAGGCCAAAAAGAGTTTTCACTGCTAGTCTATTAACCTGGCAAGGGATTGTTCTTTCATCTCAAATCCATGAAAAAGTGTGCAAGTCGTCTTTGTAAGATTATTAGTTTAAAAGCATAGCACTAGATTTTGTTGCACTGGGTAGCATGTAGTGACTGGATTTCAATTCTTTCCAAAATAACCGAAAAACACGCAGAACCTAGCTTATGAAAAAGAATTTTGAACTTGAGTTTCTTCATTAGAAAAACAAGAGATGTATACTTCCGGCTGCCTTCTCCAAAAAACTAAATTACCTTAACAGCGGTCAGCCGTGTTATCTCATTCCCCATTCGGTCAACAAGAATAGGAAGACATGTTGATAGCTCCGGCTGAAGGTTATCACCAAAAGTAGATATCACAAGGCTCATACATGATATCGCACACTCCTTCACCTCCTGCGAAGAAATTACTATTAGATAAGTAAAAAAGTTTATGTAACCATCGATGATTGTTTGACTGACCTGATCTTGATCTTGATTTGCCAGGCGTGTCAGGATGGCATTATAAGTTGGGCGAACATATGGTCTGAAATCAAAGGTGCATGTCTACATCACAAAGAACCGCATCTCAGTAATGGTATTAACAGTACAAGCAAGTCAAAAATTGATAGGCCATCAATTACCTCAAAATTTGGGCGAAGAACCCGGACTAATTCTCCACAAACTCGCAATGCTTCAGCAGTCACTTTATAGTATCTCTCACGAACAGCAGACAGAACAGGATTAGAGAGAGCCTGTTTTATATTAGTGAGCATCAAGATGTCCGGAGAAATAATTCAATTGCTATAGAAAGACTTTAAATTAAAATTAAGTCAAAAAACGTAGAACTATTAGAATATAAACAATTAGAAGATTCATTAGTTTCAATTTGATAAACACAACCTAGTTCCCATAAACAGCATAATATGTAACAGACAGAAGTTACTCTTTAAAGAGATCACTCAGACAAGATGAGCTATTTCATATAAGCATAGAACCATTATGATAGAATAGGAGAACAGTTCCAGGATTTAGGCCAAATCCTGAAACTGAGATTCCTTGAATTCCAATTCTTGCAATCAAAAAGAGCCTAAGAATAAACTTTAACAAATCCTTTCTAATTTTCTTGGGAAAACAAAGCTAAGTAGTTATATATTCTTCCCAACTAAAAGCTATAAACTAAAACCTTTGCTGAATAATCTATGGAAGACTCTTTATTTATTACCTCAATATAGGGGTGGAAAACAGAAGGTGAATGTGAGATCATAACCAATCTAGTAAAAACCAGAGCCTCAATTTTCAGATTTGAGGTTGAGGATTTATCCTGTGAAACAAATGCAAGGATAATTGTAAAGATATGACGAAACCGGAAAGGCAAACTTCATTGCAAGAAATAAAATATCTAACTCACATTCAAAGCCTTTTCAATTCCAGAAACAAGTGAACCAATGTGGTCGGCAAGGCAGTCTGGTAAGACAACCACGAGTTCTTTTAGTACTGAAAATGCGCCCACCTGAAAATATATAAGATTAGATATTGCAGCTACCAAAAAGCAAATCAGACAAATAAAGAAAGTGTCCCTTACCTTGTCTTGATGGATTTTTCACGGAGCTGCCTGTTGACTGACTTAACAATTTTTGGTACTTCTTGTTTCAACAACCATCGTGGGCTGCATTTAATTAGAAACTATCATAAAGGTGTTTATGATCACATACGAACAAATGCATTTGGAGTTCAGAGTCGAACACTAAATGATTAACTCTTCTACACAGTAATAAGTTGACCATAGCTTTTGTTTGATATTTCATGCCTTGTAAAGGTGTTTATTGTGTACTTCCATAATGACGAATGATTAATATAACTAGAAATAACACTTGAATTTAATAAAAAAAAAAAAATTGAAATAGGGCAAAACAATACAATTACAATAAGGAAATGTGTGTGGTGTTCACTGTCACAAATGAGCCATCGCCACATACATTGACTGTGCAACTTTTTTTCATTAGATTTTAGATGGCTGTCGCTGGCCCTCTAAATCCCCTACTGTATGTAAAGAGATGATTTGATCATTCAGTGGATCAAGGAAGACCTTTCTTTCAAATCATGGCCTTTAAATTGTTGGTTGGAATCACTGATCCACTTCTAACCCATCCCCCCCCCCCCACCACACACACACCAAAAAGGACTATCCTACTCAGACCCGATTCACAAGGTTCACTCAGCAGTGTAAGGTAGTAATATTCTATCTGAAACACTGTTCTAGAAGGCGACCACCTAGGCGCCTGGTTCCAGCACGATGCCCGCCTAGGCGCCCACCAAGTTTCCCCCGACGCCCGACTATGCATGTTTTGGGGTTTTGTGAACTTTTACTGCAATTTTCAGTAGGCTTTTTGAAGAAAGAAAAAAATTCTTTGGACCGCCTAGGCGGGCTAGGCGTTAGGCGGCAGGTGCCCGCCCGACTGGCGCCTAGCACCTTTTCACAACCTTGATTAGAAAACATAAAAAGAAAGACACCAAGATGGAGTAGCTAGAATCCGAAGACAAAAGTCCAATTATGTGGATGTGATCAACCCCCACTGGAATCCAACGGTTTAATAAAAAATAACTCCAAATTTTATTCCGTGAAAAGTAAAAAAACAATGGTGATTACAACCTCCTACATGTTGGCAACCCAAAACGAAAAACATAAACAAGTACATAGAATTCAACCTAATCTAATATTCCCCAATATTGACTCAAATATTATCAAAAACTAATCCTAAAACTAACCAAAAAAACTTAGAAACACTTCAACACAAATTAGGAAACCAAAACAGGAAATGACCCAACATATATCCACCAAAGTTTGAAACTAGCCAGCCTAGACCTGTCCGCAGTGAATTGCTTCCAGGCGCTGCATAATGCTTCCAGGCGGTGACAGAGTACTGTTGTCACCATGGCTAGGGTGGTGGACCCAACTTTTATTTCTCAACAAAGGAATGGCATCTCCTTTTGGAACCCTATGTTTACTAGAGGTAGTCAACGCCCGACCTACCATTAAATTGGTATTCTACAGTGTGATGCTTGCTGCCTCGCTTCATTGCACCTTGAGCATACCCCAATCTCCCCTGCATCACTATCCAACTGCTTTCCTTTGCAGGTTCAGTCTTCCTCTTAACCTCCCAATTGTCTTCTCTCATCCATCCTCCCCAAGCACCTCTCGTTCTTCCTTGGATATTGATTCTTTTGAAGGTCTTCGGCGAACACAGGGTAAGTTTTTGAAATTGCGACAAATTTTGGATAAGGAAAAGTTCTTCAATTTTTCGACTGTCCATAAATAAAATGAAACACTTTACTCGTCCCGGTCGTTTGGATAACAAGAAAACAGAATATCACCTTCTGTAGAAATTTTACTTCTCAGTTTCAGTTATTGTGAGGCCAGAAAAAGAAATGATCACTGTTTAAAATTCTTTTTCTATTAAAGAATTTGTCCATTGTACCAAAACTAGAATATTTGATTTTTCAGAGAAATTTGGTTTATGGCTCTGCCCCATGCAACCATTTGGTTCCATTGACGAAGTAATTTATTTCAAATGGAGTATATGAAGTAACAGTTTACCTTGACTCATCTGTGTCGATTTGTCCCTTTGTCACATTTCCAGTTTGTCGAAGAAGCTCAATGAAAGTACTAAATACATCCATCTGAAACGTGAGATGTTTGACAAATTTTAGAAGTCAATTTAAGCATAATTAACTTCTCCCCGCATATAATCTGACACATCGTACCTTTACATTCTCCTCTCTTTCCCGAAACCTGTCTATCAACTTCGGACATGCCTGCACAAAACCATAATTATCCTTATATACTTCATACAGGACAATTTGATATTTATGGAACTGACTTCATTCTAACAAATTTGAAGTTACTATAGTTTTTGCAGTGATTGCTAGTGTTGTATTAGGCTATTAGCAAAAGCTAATACGATACATGGTACTTCACATGCCTCTGAATACATCTGTGAGAGCATCTCCGGACGTGAAACAATAATAGCAGCTAAGCACTTTGCGGCTGCTCTTCTAACTTTCCAGCTGGCATCCTCGTCATCCGTATATTCATCTGCACTTTCACTGCCAAATTGTGATTAAAAATATGTGGGCATAGAATAAAATTAGCTATATGAATTATGCTTAGGAATACTCAGTAACATACTCGTCTTCCTCGTCCTCATGGCCCTCGTCATCGGTATCCTCCTCCATGTTATCAGTAAAATTTGGATCATAGCTCAAATATTCCAAACTAAGATTTTAGAATATTGTCGCAATACACACAGATATCCCTGGGGCACCTAAGCAGAAAACTCTCTAATGCCTATACAAGAAAAAAGTTATGTCAATCCTTCACGGTATAGGCAAAGAAATAGCTCATATGTACCTATAGTTAAAAATCAATAGTTACAGTATGAAGCCAAAATACCTGTAAACTATATTCGCGAAGTTCATCGTCAGCTTCTGATGCACTTGTACAATAATTAATGAGCAATGGAACAGTTTCTCCAAGATGTGGTCCAAAGCGGTATCCAACTGAACGACTGGAAATCACATATTTTACCGTCACTCACAAGTGAGAATTGTTTATATTACAAAAGGAGAGGAATATTGTTCACAAAAAGGAGAAGAAAAATATAAGAATTTGTTTAGGCGTGTTAACGAACCAATTCGCGAGTAAGCTCAAGCTCGGCTCAATGAAAAGCTGGCGAGAGCTTTTTTAGCTCGAGCCTTAGGACGGGCTCGTTAGATAAAGTGCTGGAACACGATCTTAGAGGTATTCGGCTCATGAGCTCGCAAGCCGGGTCGTATTTATTTATATATTTATATAAAATAAAATATCTTACACTAATAGACTTTCCCAATTCAATATGAAGTTCATCTAAACAATTCCAGTTGGATAGTATGCTTACTGAGCTAAACTTCTTGTTTGGGACAAAGCTCACAAGCTCATAAACAAGCTAAACGTTTGGTTTGGAACAAACCTCATGAGCTCATAAACAAGCTCTCTAAGCTTAAGCGTGTTTATAATTCAAGCCCATCAAGATTTTTGAGTTTAAACGGACAGCTCACAAGCCATGCTCACACTCGCAAATATTTAGAGAACCGAGCTTGAGCTAAATTTTAGGTTCATCTTAAACTCGAGCTCTATTTTCCCTTAGAGAGCCGAGCCTGAACAAGGGGGTGGTAGCTCAAAGCTTGACTTGTTAACACCACTAAAGTCGGTTAATGGTTACATGTATGATTACAATGTCATTGTCAGTCGTCACCTTTAAGGGTTTCAAGGCTCTCAATGCCACAGTGTGAGGCAATATTGTGAACATGGAACCGGGCTAGGTGGCTAGCCATGGTGGGCTATTGCCTAAGGGTCTAGGCAGGACTTACGTGCCGGCCTAAGTGGCATTAAGCATATTCTTATATCCAAATTAAACAAAGGAAATTAAGCACATCATCGGCAGAGTTCCAAATAGACAAACTAAAATTTTAAAAGATGTAAGGAAAAAACAGTATATAACAGTATTAAAGCTAAAAGAATCTGAACTAAAACATTAAATAGAAAAAGAATCAAGCTAAAACAGAAAGCATGCAAGTTAACAAATGAACTAGTTCTTTTCCATTTCCGTGAGGCAAGAATAGGCCTAGGTGGACACCTAGTACTTAAATGGGCCATATTATCTCCTAGAGACGTGTCAGCTCTAGGTGATACAGCTTCCTGACTGAAGGAGGATCGCTCTCCAGGTTTCTTAACAATAATTTAAGCTAGCTTTATACTTGTACTCACTATTACATAATCATATTGACGTTAAGAGGAATCAGGCAAGTTGGCTTGTGCGTTAGTATGAAGACAAATTTATACCGCACCCCGTACAAAGAAAAAAAAATATCCGCACCTACCAAAATGCCTAATGAAGCATGTTAAAGGAAATATGAAATATCCTCACCTACCAAAGTGCCTAATGGAGCATGCTAAAGGATTATCTGTATTGTTGATAATCATCCATGTCTAAAGAAGTCTATCCACAAATTAAAGTTCTTGAATTTTGAAGACTTCCAAACCATGATTTAAATAAACTCTAAATTTCAGTTTTTTTTTAAAGCTGTTCATTTCTCGTTACATGATTCAAAGATTGAATGTTTTTGAAACTTAATTTTTCATTTAAGGATGTTATATATATATATATATATATATATATATATATATATATATATATATATATATATATATATAAAAATGATAATGATGATCCTTCGTACCGTTCAGTAGCTAGCAGGGGGGTTGGCCTAGGGTGGGTCCGCCCCTGGCAGGTAGAACAGAACTTTTTTTCTATTATTAGGGAACTGCAATGAAGAGTCTGTTGTTACATGATTCATACAATAATATTTAATAACTCAACTTTTCATTTATATACGTTAAAATTATAATGATCCATCATCAACTTCAGTAGGTGGGACAAACCCTGTTTCCGTTATTAGCGATTCAGGGAACTACAGTAGAACAACGGAATAGTGATCTACATCAAAATTTTAACCAAAAAAACATGGTTTCATAACTAGGCAAATGCAAATAAATGTATCACATTATCAACATGTATAAATGTAGATAAATACTATACAACTTTCTACAAAGGGCCCATTAAAGTAGACATGCAATAGGTAGAATGCAAAATTACGAGATAACCAGCATAAAGTACATATGTGAAATAGGGACACGTAATGTGGGAAAACAGGATTGAGATTGATGGTTGGCATGATGACTGGTGGTTCTCACCTTAGAGCTCCAATCATTTGAATATTTGTCCGTGTTATTTCAGGCTTCAAGTTCTTTCTTTTCAACAGTTGAACAACTTCAGAAGTTGCCTTTGCCAATAGATCATCAGATAGACTTGAGGCAAGAGATGCTACAAATCAGAAAAGATTTTTAATATTCACATCCATTCCAACACATCCAGATATCAAGAAAAAAATGTCTTGGAATATAAAACTGCATAGATAACCGGAAGTGAGAAAAAAGATATGACAATCGTGTCATCTCACCTATACAAGAAATCGACTTCTTTCTGATACTAGCTTGATTGGAATTCAATTGGGACAGAAGGGCATTTAACAATTTGTCATGATCTTTCACCATCAGATTGCCAAATTTGTTGAGCATGTCGCATAAAATATCAAAGTTGTCACATTTAATTTCGACATGGATGCCCTAGCAAAACAGAATGAATTTGAGCAGTAAACCTACAATATCCAGAATTCTTTGAAACAGAAGTTACATAGGATCATGGAAGAAAAATGTCCAGCAAGCAAGTAAAAGCACTAATTGTACACAACAGAGAACTTTTGAAAGGTTACTATGATTATGACTAAAATCCAAGAAATGCGATCACATCCATTAATATTATCTTTATTCACCAATGAAGCCCAGTGACTGAGTGAGGTAGAGAACAAAAAACAACAATAATCAATAACCAATTGCTGAATGGACTAAAGTACTTTTTGAAGCTTGTTATCCAGAACATGGAAATGAATACCATCAATGTGCGCTGGATTTAGAAATAGTTGTCAAATATTGTCAAATTGCACATATAACAACCAAACAATAAGTTGAAGTCACCCAATTATAACAAAATTAATAACAGAAGATCACATAATTTAGTCAAATTCAATGGACAGTAGGGCATTAAAATAAGTACCGATATTGGGGTATGGTTCTTCATGTTGGATATGGCTCGTGTATGGAGAGCTACGAGCACCGTCTAAGAAATCGGAGAAGCTCATGACGTGAAACTGGCGAAAACAGGGTGCTTGATGTCTGGCGGCATACCGACGGTATACCGGCTATCATCGGCATGCTTAAAATGCCAAAAACGTCAAAAACATCAATCAAATTTTGAGCATTTTTTTGTGCTCATTAAGTATACCGGCACTATGCCACTCGCATACCACTGGGTCGGGATTGTTTCAAGTTTGGGTGCGATTCAGATTTAAAGAGTTTATTTCGACGGTCCAGATCGCTCCATGACTTAAGGTCAAGTTAAGGGGGGATTTAATATCCTCCATCAGCTCTATTGAGGTTTAGTTTGTTGCTTGAGGCCATTCATTGCTAAAAGGTACGATTTTTTAGGGTTTGCTAAAGAGGTCATTAAATGAGTCATTAAGAGAAGGAGAGTTCGACGGAGATCTTGGGAGGAAAAGGTTACTCTTGCAGTGTGCGGTTGTAATCTTTTGTAAGGTTCTCTTATTTGATTCAATAAAGTTTTCTTCCATTTTTTCCATGGTGTAGATCGATCTTGACCAAACATGTACATCTCTTGTGTGCTTTTTGTTATTGTTTGGATTTGTGCTTTGTTAATTTCTCATCATTATTATGGTTATCGTTTGTGTGTTCGCTTCCGTGTTGTGCACAACACTTCAATGAAAGACTCATTAATCTCTACAAATTATACCAGCAGCAATCGTTTAACACCAGCGCAGCAGCAACCTCCTCCATCCGACCAGGAAGCAACAGAATGAGGATGAGAGCAAGGAGAGGAAGAAGAGTAAGGAAGAGGGAGGGGAGTCGCTGCTAACACATAAGGAAAGAGTGAAGGAGAAGAAGGAAAGGGAAGGAAAAAAGAGGAAGGAAGAGGGAAGGCTACTGCTACTCGTGTGTTGTTGACTGTCTCCTCCAAATTGGGAGGATGAAATAGGTTTTGAAATCTTTGAAATTAGTTTAAGAGTGTAAATAGTATTTAATCAAAAATAAAATAAAATAAAATTATGGACACTTTGTCATTTCCATACTAATTAAATGGTTTTAAAAGAAATGGACTGCAGACGAAATATAAAATTGTATAGGTTGTGGGGTATCCTGTAATTTACCTAAAATACATAATTTGTTAATTAAGACATATATCATAAAAATGAACTAGATCTAATAAGCAGTCTACATACAATAAACTATGCCGAGAATAAACATTTCATGAGTTCTGTTCTGTGGAAAATGTCTTCTTATCCCTACAATGATATAGGAAAGCAAAAGCAACTTAAAAGAAACTTACAGGACTAGTTATGCCCTTTATCAATTGCGGTCCAAGAGAATCTTGA
The DNA here is from genome assembly GCA_029216955.1 of Iris pallida. Lineage (NCBI taxonomy): Eukaryota > Viridiplantae > Streptophyta > Magnoliopsida > Asparagales > Iridaceae > Iris > Iris pallida. The sequence continues at coordinate 11,172 of JANAVB010038416.1, read as the reverse complement.
ATACACTGAGCAAGAGATGGTGTACTAATTTCTGAAACTATTGTCCTTAGAGCAATACTGTTTATATCACGATGCCGGTCCTTTCCATTTAATAATTTATGACAGAGCTTGTTAGCCATTTCCAAACCCTATCCTCGCTAACCTTCTTGACTATCGGTGGCAAACTGCAATCAGAATAAAAGGAACACAAAATTAGAGGTTCATATAAAACTTAAATGCATATTTTGAACATTTGGAGAGCAGCTACAACAACAGAACCACAACAAAAAACAAAACAATATGAGAAACCAAATGGTCATGTGTCATACTGGAAAAGATGCAACTTAAAAACAAAAAATGATGATTAATCATGGATATTTAAGGCTATAATGTTTTTTTGTACATTCCATTGAATACAGAATACAAAAAAGATTTATATTATAATACTCAAAGTATAATCATACATTTCAATCTGATCCTCGAGATTAAAACTGTATTCCTAAGAATTAAGAATTCTAAAAGTGGGCAATTGCAGTATAGGGACAATTATACATTAAAATACCTTATGTCAAAAGAGCTCATGAGATCAGTAAAAAATGTAGATCTATGCAAGAGCAGATACACTCAATACTCAAATGGTGTGATTATTGGCAGTACACCTATAAATAACATCATCACTCATGAGCAGGGTGGGCTGGATTCTGAAGCTTCAAATTAAAAATATCAGGTAACGGCTCAATATAATTAAGTACCTCTTTTTTTAGGGAAAAGAAAAGGTCTAAAAAAAAATCAAGTCTTAAAGTTCCATCTTCAAGTTCCAAAATTACATCATTGTATATGGCATCAGCCAGCCACCCTAGAATCTTTAAAAGTAGCATCTTACATCTAAACCAATTGGTTAACAACTTGACCAGATATCCACTATTTTCTAAGGCCAAAAGAACTACTACAACTTTAATCTAAACCAAATGATTCCAACTTCAATCATCTTGCTTTAATGCTATGAACATCCTTCTCAACCTCATTGATCCAAATAATACATATACAAATACATGTACATGTACATGTACATACACGTGTAGAGAGAGAGAGGGCGAGAATTTACTGTAGTTAACTTGAAATGTAGTACGAGCAGCCAGCAAAAGAAAAGTTCAAAGGATCAAGTGGCATGAGCAGTATGGAGCATACCATTTTACAGCTAATCCAGAAACATCTCCAGAAGCATCTTCAAGTTGTTGAACAATAGTATTGGTCAATTTCAGCTCCAAATCAGTATCGGCTTTAAATCCGTCCTTGTTTAACTCATTAAGCAAGTCTGAGGTCGCCATATATCTATAATCTTTGTCTTTACCTGTCATCTGGCAAAAAAAGAATATATTGACGTGTGAATATCTAAAAATTGCAGAAACAGCAAATAACCAAACAATGAAGTTCAACTCTATACCTTTTCTAAGATGGTGGTTACAGTTATACCCGACATACTTTCGGACTTCCAAATTTCAATATGATCTAAATTTTTTTTCTTTTATGCCTGCAGTTATAAAAATTCATCAGGTCCAAGTTAATTGCATAAATGAAGGTGCAAACTGCATAAACTTGAAACAAGCTGTTGTTAATATTGAAAGCACTTTAAACTAAGAAAAAGAAGAACATGCAATGAAGTTTGGACGAAAGTGCAGACCATATTGGAGGAAATACATGGAAGATTTTAGATTACCGTGTAGAGAAATATGATCACAAAATCAAACCATACCAATATACTCCTAGTTTTCCACCACATTTATATTCTACAATTGCTACCTAGCATAACAAAAAAACTGCTATTTCTACGCAGCAAATAAGCCAAAAACAGTTTCAACTTTTTCGTAGCAGCAACTATTAAACAATGAGTCCCATAGTCAACTTAATTAAATGTAAAATTAGGGGATAATTAATTTAAACTGTGAAATTTATATGCAGGATAGATATGCAGGATAGAAGTTACTTTTCTGTGCCTACTTTTAGGGTATTACTTCTATGACTTTCAGGGAAATAGTACATTAGACCTGCAATCGAGACGAGTCGAGCTTTGCATGTTCATGCTAGGCTCGCTTAGGCTTGGTCCTTATCGAACCGAGCCCTCAAGATTGAATTAACCTTGTAAGAAGATGTTCAAGCTCGAGCTCGCCGTTAGAGCTTGAGCCAAGCTTGAATCTTGAGCTTCTTGGTCCATGGTCATTTGTAGTCCAACCACGGTAAGTATGAGAGAGGCTTTGACCAACTTTATATGTACTAGTGTTCCCATTTGCGTTTTAATTTCTAATCAATGTGTCACTAAAAGTTATGCTCTGCCATAAATTTCTTGACAGTTTCACATCCAAATCTAGAAACTCAAAATATTATATAAGGGTCAAGTCGTGTCGAGTCAAGTCAAATGTCCGAGCCAATTACTCATTGAGCTTCTTCACGAGCCGAGCTTCCTATGTTCCAGCTCAGCTCGTTAATGTAATTGAGCTCATTTTCATATTCAAGCTAGGCTCGTTTGTGGAACCAAATTGAGCTAAGTCGAGAATTGGGTTGAGCTTGCAAGCTGATATGTTCATTTGCGGTCCTATAATAAAGGAACTCAAATCCGAAAGTTTGTGCCAGGCTGTGCTTGGAGGTTTGCTAGAATAAGACATGCCCTATGGTGCAAATGGAATATATCACAACAAAATTTGTTTCAGGTTGTCACCATTGTTCTAAATATTCGCGTAGGTGGCTGCCTAGGCAGCCGTCTAGTGCCCCCGACCCCCGACTATACATGTTTTGGGATTTTATGGACAATTGCTGAAATTTTTAGCACGATTTTTTGGGTTTTTTTTGTTAATCGCCTAAAACTAGGCGGACTAGACGCTAGGCGCCCGGTGCCTCCCCCCCCCCCCCCCGACTAGCGCCTAGCGCCTTTTACAACCTTGGTAGTCACTAGTATAATTTGGATTATTTGGGAATAGGAAGCACCGACACCCCAAAAATCAGTGTAATGTATGTGTTGCGTCATGTCAAACACAACACATACACTCCAAAATACACTAAGCCGCACCAAAAAGAAGTTTCGTGTAGCCGTGTTGTATTCATGTCCCTTCAAAAATCAGCGTAAGTTTATGTATATGTATGAAGTAATATATTTATGGCTAAATTTCATCTTGATACCCTCATCTTTGATAGGTACTAACTTAATACCCACCCCTCATCCTTGTCCTACCAGTGTTAATCAAAGAAGAGAAAAGACAAAGATACCCCCACATCCATTCTCTCCCTCCCCTCTCTCTGACGCCGGCAGCCGAGGGGGGGACGGCACAACAGCAGCAGCCGAAGGGGGGAGGGGGCTCGGGTCGCACAATGGTGGGCGCACAACCGGAAGGGGGGTGCGCACGCGGTCAGAGTGGGGGAGCGCACGGTCGGAGGCAGGGGAGGCCCCCCCTCTCTCTCCGGCGCCGGCATCCGAGGGGGGGGGGGATAGGCAGCAGCAACCAGCAGCGGCAGTAGCCGGAGGGAGGAGGGGGGCTCGGGTCGCGCGGTGGGTGGGCACACGACGCACGCGGCCGAAGGGGGGAGGGGGCACGGACGGAAGGGGGGGGGATGCGGCGGGGGTGAGCTGGATAGGGGCAGGAGTGGGTTGGAGAGAGGGGAGGGGTATTTAGTCCATTTTTCTTTTTTTTCTAACGTTAAACTTAACGCTGATTGGCGAAGGGTATCAAGATGAACATTTTAAGTAGTTGATGGTATTAAGTTCATTGTTCATACCTATCAAAGTTGAGGGTATCAAATTTAAAACCAAAATAGTTGAGGGTATCAAGTTGCAACTTAGCCTATATTTATATTCATTTACAATCCGAACGAGATCCGAATATTTTCGGGTTTTATATTATGTGCCAGAACCCGACCTGAAATTCATTCAGGTTTTATTTTTTTGATCCAAACCCAATATTTTAAGTAAAATTTTGGTCGGGTTATAGGTTACCATTGACAGCCCTAGTTTGGAGGAGAAGGAAAGGAATAAGAGATTTTAAGAAATCTCCCATTATTGGTTTCGTCGGTGTCATCTTTGCCCTTGCCACGTCAGTTCACCTTCTAAGGTTCAACTCGTCTCTACAGCCCAACACCAGAGAAATAGACACTATTGCAATCAAACTGTGGATTTATACAGGAAATAAGAGGCTAGGTTTTCATCTCCCGTGGAATAGGTTAATAATCTAATTTTGCCAAGATTCGCATGTTTGATTACCAACAATAGTTCAGTTCAGATTATACTGGGTAGGAAATTACAACCCAAAATCTGGCCCATGTTTTGGCTTACCCGGTCAGATTTGCGGCATAGTCAACCCAATTTCCAGACCATAGATGCTGGTCGAATACAAATTTGAAATCAGACAGGATAACATGATGCACCATGAATTGGGTTTAACGTCAATACCTAAAATTAGGATCATATGGTCAACCAGAGATGCCTAGAAGTAGGATCATGAGCTTGAGTGATACAAGGGTTGTCGATAAGTGGTTTTGGTTTTGATTTTGATTAAAAATGGATGGTAAATTTTGATTTTAATTGCAACATAAATTGCCTTGAGCAACACATTGAACAAGATAGTTTGGCTTTCGGAAGCATGGACACCCAAAAAATCAGTGCCTTGCAAAACACATCGGACATGACATGGACGCAACATAATAAACTTGGACACGTCCAAAATCAGTGTTGTGCATGTGTCTCCGCGTCAGGATCTGTCGTATTTGTATCCATGTTGTAATGCCTGACATTGTTGGATTACGTCGTTGCACGTTGAACTTACCGCTATTCTTCATGAGTTCTCGACCTTCGGATAGTATTATACCGCCACAAAGGGGACCACTTTCTATATGCTAAGTCCGAATTGTAATATATATATATATATATATATATATATATATATGTATGATGGATATTGCAGTCCATAGAGGACAAATTATGCCTCTTTTCTGGCGAGTTGATCCGGTGATTTCTCATCTCATTTACGCCGATGATCTGCTTATATTTATTGAGCCGGCCAGGAGATCGATTGAGTCATTGAATCGGGTTATGCAGGAGTTTGGAAGACTTTCGGGTCTTCAACTAAATAGGGACAAGAGCCGGGTTTATTTTAGCAGAACTTGCAAGGATACGGAAATGTGGTCGACTCTTCTACAAATTGAGAAAGGGCAGTTGCCGGTGAAGTACCTGGGGCTCCCGTTATCAGTATCATATGCTCGGGACGTTGACTGCCAAGGTATCATTCAATATACTCAAAATAGACTTGAGGGTTGGCAGTCGCAGATCCTTTCTTTCGGTGGGAGAGTGGAACTGGTTCGATCGATTATTTTGGCTATTACGGCATACTGGCTACAAGCCATTCATATACCTGATAAGACTATCAAGAGTATTGAGACGCTGTGTGCCAATTTCGTTTGGCGTGATGGTTTACACCTTATCTCATGGAGCGAGATGAGTCGGAGAAAGGAGGAAGGAGGAATAGGATTACGTTCCATACGAGTGCTGAGGGAGGTGGCGGTTCTTAAGTTGGCTTGGAAATTCTTGGTAGGTGATTCGCTTTGGTCTCGATGGATGAGGAGTAGATACTTGCGGGGTTCGAACTTCTGGACTCTAAGGTAGATAACAACTTCTCGGTAAACATGAAGAATATTCTGAAGGCTCGTCCGCGATTGAAGAGTATGATCAGGCGGGTCATCCATACGGGGGAGCATACGAGTCTATGGCTCGATCCCTGGCTCAATGGCCAGAGTTTTGTTGAGCGCCTGGGTTGGCACGTCTACGAACTGGTAGGAAGGAACGATCGGGTAAGTGCTATAATAACTGATGGGGACTGGAACTTGGCCGCTAGGCCGATAGCGTTGGAGTTTGCTGAAGAAATAGCAGCAGTACCTCTGGATCAGGAAGTTGCCAGGGACCATTGGGTGTGGGATGATACGCTATTGGAAGGTTTTGATAGCAAGAAAATTTATGAGCGGATCAGTCCTCAACTTCAGAAGGTTGAGTGGGCGGAATTGGTATGGGCTAAAGATAGTGCAACTAAAATGAAGTTGTGTGCCTACAAAGCTATACGAGACAGATTGTTAACAAGGGATCGTCTACTGCGGTTCGGCGTACAGATCGACAGTGCTATGTGTGTGTTATGCGGATTGGAGGCAGAGTCGCGAGATCATCTGTTCTTTCAGTGTCCCATCTCAAGCCACATCTGGAGTTTCCATCTGTAGTAGGGTTGGACTCAATATCGGGTCAGGAGTGGGATTACTAGAGATAGTTGGAGAAATCCTAGCGCTGGAAAATCAAGCGAAAGAGAGGTTCTATCTGGCACGGTCATGGCTACTGTCAGTTGTATGGCATGTGTGGCGGGAGAGAAACAGGAGAATTTTTGATGGGGCCGCCATCTCCATTGCGGGTATCATCAACAATATTATACGAGATGTGGAATGTCTGCATAGTAAATAGATAGATGTGATAAGATTCGAGTCGGGTGGCTTGTAAGATTGACTGGTTATTTTTTCATCAATAATATTTACCATTCCTTCAAAAAATAAAATATATATATATATATATATATATATATATATACTCATCTGGACTTGGCACAACAAAGCAACTCACAACAGGGTTGCTTGTCAGCTTGATCGAGCTCTGGACAACGGGGAGTGGTTCCGTCACTTCCCCAACTCTTCGGCCGAGGGTCTGGCAGCTGGGACGAGCGATCACTCCCCCATCAGGGTTGGCTTCTCTGCTCGATCTCTTGGAAAGTCCCGTCCGTTCAGGTATAACAACAGTTGGTATCTCTCGGAGGGCTACCTAGAGGCTGTCGCAGAGGGGCTATTAGCGGTCAGGAGGGGACGGCTCAATTCCGATTGGTTCGTCGTCTTAAGGCCACGAAGAGAGCTCTCAGGAGTTGGGTGCAGGGGCTGCCCAAGACCACACTAGAAGAAAAGGAGGCTGAGTTGAGATCTTTGCAGCAGGATTTACAAGCTGACATGCTTAATGGAGATCTGGCGGCTAGAGAGAAGGAGCTTATTGGAGAAGTCAACACTCTGAGGCTGCAGAAGGAAATTAGCTCGGCTCAGCGAGCCAAATGTTCCTGGCTGAAGGATGGAGACCGGTGCTCCAAGTTCTTTTATGACGTTATCCGGACTAGACAGAATCGGAATCACATATCCCAGCTTCTTGATGCGGATGGCACTCTGGTGGGGACGCCGGCTGAGATACAGGACGAGGCTGTCAGGTACTATTCTGATTTATATTTCCAGAGACTACCTGTCCGTGTTTCCAGAGGTTGTTACGAAGCGGTTGGTGACTCCATTTGGGAATAGCATCCTACTTGCCCCTGTCACTTTGGAGGAGGTGGAATCTATTGTCAAGATGGCGGACCCCAACGGCTCCTGGTCCAGATGGCTTCAGCAGTGGGTTCTTCAAGCGCCATTGGGATATTCTGAAGCTTTAGGTATTGGAGGTGGTCCAGGAGTTCTTCACTAAGGAAAACTTTGAAGGAGCTGAATCACACTTTCTTGACCATAGTGCCTAAGAAGGAGGGCACGACAGCATTGGCAGATTTCAGACCTATTGCATGTTGTAATTATCTTTATAAGATAATTACGCACCTTATGTGCCGGCGGATGGAGGGATCATGCAGGACTTGGTTTCTCCAAATCAGGCTGCATTCATCAAGGGGAGGTCGATTGCGGAGCATAGCCTCCTGGCGCATGAGATGGTGAGGAATTCAGCAGACCTGGTGGAGAGAAAGGTTGTGTTAAACTGAACCTGCGGAAGGCGTATGACATGGTCAATCGGGACTTCCTCTGCCATCTGATGTCTGCCATGGGATTCGCGGATCACTGGGTTGCGTTGATCAGGAAGTGCATCACGTCCCTACTTTCTCAGTTCTCATCCAGGACGTTCCTTATGGTACTTCCAGAGCAACCGTGGGCTTAGGCAAGGTGACCCATTGTCCCCTTACCTGTTCACGCTCGTGATGGAATACTTTCTTGTCTGATGGACCTAGCAGTGCACCGTGGACGGCTGGTACCTCTGTTTCGGAGGATGGACCCCCCAGTTACCCACCTTATATATGCTGATGATCTTCTGGTCTTCATCCAGCCTTCGACGATGGGGTTACAGACACTTGCGGGTATTATGGAAGACCTGAAGTCCTTCTCGGGTCTCCAACTGAACAGGGATAAGAGTCGGGTATACTTCAGCTCCCGTGTGTTCCCAGAAGGAGGAGGGCTGATGTCCTGGGTATCGCGAGGAGTGATCTTCCGGTGCGTTATTTAGGCGTACCCCTCACAGTCAATTATCGCGGGATCAGGACTGCCAGGGCCTGGTAGAGTATGTCCAGCGGAGTGTAGAAGGCTGGCAAGCCGCCGGTCTGTCTTTTGGCAGTCGCATAGAGCTGATCAGATCTGTGATCTCGGCTGTGGCCCACTTTTGGCTACAGTCCATCCTCCTCCCGGTGGCCACTATTCGCGCGAGTGGAGCGTCTATGTGCTGATTTCCTTTGGAGGGGGGCATGCATGCGATCTCGGGAGCAGCTCTGTCGTCCCAGGAAGGAGGGAGGTGTGGGGATCAGGCCGTTGCTGGAGATCAGGGAGGCCTCAGCGCTCAAGTGGCTTGGAGATTCATTAGCGGGGGTCTCTCTGGACGGACTGGATGCATAGCAGATACGTGAAGCAGGACAATTTTTGGACGTGTTCTCCTGATAACAACCATTCTGTCACGTTCAAGACTGTCCTGCGACACAGGGGTGCTCAAGTCTGCTATCCGGAGGGTCATGAAGGATGGGTCGGGTACGGACCTCTGGCGGGACCCTTGGATAGATCGGCATTCGTGCTAGACATCAGGGGATCCCCGACTCATTCGGAGGACAGGCGAGGTCTGACGTGTAGTCGGATCTTACGAGATGGCGAATGGAGGCCGGAATCTTATAGGTACACTGAGGAGCTGGGAGGGCTCATTATGTCTACCGTCATTGATCCGGCTGCGGATTGGTGGATCTGGGAGCCGACTGGAGCATCTTCGGCTCGGGGGAGTTCCAGTTCCGGAGTTGCTACAATCTTATCCGGCACACTTCCCCTCTGAGTTCTGATTACGATTTCGTCTGGTGTAAGGGTCTGGCCAAGAAGATGCAGTTGTGTGTTTACAAGCTTCTTCTGGGTCGCCACCCAGAAGATCCCAAATGTGTGTTTACAAGCTTCTTCTGGGTCGCCTCCTAACGAGGGATCGCCTGAGTTTTCGGAGTGCCAGTGTCGGATCCCAAATGTGTGCTTTGCTGTTTGGAGCCGGAGTCTATTAAGCATATCTTTTTCGAGTGCACTTTGGCATGGCAGATATGGTCGGAGCAGAGTCGGGTATTGGGAGTGTGCGCCTCTGGTAATAGCATTGGTGACATCATCCAGGTGATACGTGATAGCAGGGGTCGAGGTCAGGACTGGTTCCGCACAACCAGAGTTCGTCTGGCGGCTTCGGTTTGGCATGTTTGGCGGGAGCGAAACCGCCGGATCTTTGAGGGACTAGTCACGCCTCCCGGTTGGCATTCTCCATATATCGAGTTTGATGTGAATGCTATGGGAATGGATGAGTGTGAGTGTGTGGTGGGAGTGGAGTCCCACTCAGCTTGTATGTTGTATGATTATGACTTCCATTTGGAATAAAATTTACCTTTTTCCAAATATATATATATAATATATATATATAATATATATATATATATAAATATAATACATCAATCTTCTCTAGCCCAAGTGGCTAAGAAGGGAGGCATCCCCCAGAGGTTGCCGGTTCGAGCAACGAGGAAGCACATTTGGAATCATGTGAGGTGGATGCGGTGCAGGCCGAGTGCGGATGTGGTGCAGGTGCGGCACTGGTGTGGAGGCCTTTGGGGCGCCTTCGGGCTATGGTTGCAAGGCCTTTGGGCTGTGTTTGTAGGCCTTTGGACCAAAACAAAAATTTACCTTCTTTGAATATATATATATAATATATATATATACAGAAATGCTCCAAAACCAGCTGGTTTTGCATTATAGAACCATCCTATGTTTTATGGATTGGATTGGATTTTAGTGGTTGAGATTAAAAGGTGTAGACCCACCACCTTTTTAAGTCATTTAATCTCAACCATGCAATTCCAATCCAACGTGTATAACATAGGTTGGTTCATAATACAAAACCAGCCGGTTGGTTCTAGAGCACTATATATATATATATATATATATATATATATATATATATATATATATATATATATATATAATCACAGATTTTACTTCCTTAAGGATCCCCGATGTTAAGCATTCCCGAATGCCCCGTTTTGCCCGTCCTTAGGCTACCCAATTTCTCGCGATATTTTGAACTAATTTGTAAGGTCAAAGAAGATAGATAACTATTGCTATTTTGGGAACATTCGGGATGCTTAAAACAGGTAATCCTATATATATATATATATATATATATATATATATATATATATAATCACAAATTTTTCTCTAGCCTCCGCAGTTTACTTCTAAAAATATGAAAACAGTCATAGAAGCACAATGCAGCAACGATCGAATTAAAATCAGCTAAATCTGAACAATGCAACAGTAAAATTAGGGCTTAAGCAAAAAAACGAATTTCTTATATTCCCTTGCAAATTTAACCACCTAGGGGAGTCCACCCTACCTAAATTCCAACAAAATAAAAACCCTAAGTAATTTCTACGATCAAAGGAACTCGATCATCTGATGAATCGAGAAACAGCAATAAGAGTCGAGGTGGATGCGTCGAAACCCTAGGGGAAAAAAATTGAGCAGATACTTACTTTTTTGGAGGACTCGCAATTAGGGTTTTTGGTAGCGATCGGGAGGAAGTAGAAGAGGACTGATGAAGTCATTTGTGGAGTAGAGCTGGTCCTTATATGCTGTGTTGTGGGCATTTACGATTGTGTCCTAATTTTTTGGAAGCTATTACTGATATGTCCAGCGGGTGGAGGAAGATGCGGGGGCAATGGGGAAATGAGGCGATGCATGAAGCAAGGGTGGTTCATTTGGTGTCCGGTCAAGGTTCCCGGGGTTATATGAGACCTGGTTTGGGATTGCTTTTGTTTTCTTTAAAAAAAAAAGAGAAATTTTGAGTCGCACCCCACTTAACTTACCAAAATTCAAGGTGCACCCCACTGCTTT
>JANAVB010038415.1:0-21346 GCA_029216955.1 Iris pallida | reverse complement strand
TTCTAAAGTCACAAATATCATAAACATAAAGGGGGTTCCCATTACAGAATTGAAATCAGGAATTAAATACATTATAGGATCCGTTGTGTTTCTTTTTTTATAGTATGCCGCCACTCGGACTCGAACCGAGATGCTCTAGCACTGCTTCCTAAGAGCAGCGTGTCTACCGATTTCACCATGGCGGCTTACTTGAAATAATAATAGTCAATCCGTGTTAAATCGTCGAGATTAAAGGATTCCATATGGTTTAGGAAACATTAGAATTGATGAATTGAATAAAGGCTGCTTGAAATTTATATTTGAATCCTCAATAAGCCTTAGTTAGTATCTTCGTAGGTTCTGTTTTAACAATCTATTTTTATGTACTATATACTAAGTATTCCCGGAACAGTTGGAATTTCAAAGTTTTGTTCTAAATCAAGGTATAAACTCCTGAGTTTCCCCTTTTTCCATTTTTTTATTATTCATTTTAAATCCATGAAATCGGATAAATTAAATGAAAAACGAATTGAATCGTAAAAACAAAAAAAATAGATTTCCTCTTATCAATTAAAAGAATGAAATAGCATAGCTAGGATTTTATTTTATATGTATCACAATACAAAATCAAGGGATTTTTCTAATGATTTTGATACCTTAGTATCATTATCATTAACTATATGAGAATTTATTAAGAATTCATATTTAATAATTAATGAATATTAATTAATATATAACTATATTAGTTAATATAATGTATAATACTCTTTATTGTGTACATAATATTTCGAATTTATGATCAACCCAATGAATTGCCCTTTTATTTTGAATTAAGCATATAATAAAACAAAAGAGTTTCCATACCTATCGTAATTTACTGTACTTTTCTTTTCACAATAGAAATCTATTGTGAAAAGAAAAGTACAGTAGTAGGGAAAACCATATCACAAATGAAATCGACTATAATAAAAACGAGAATGCAAAAAAAAAATAATATTTAGAACCCAGAGTAGACGGAAAAATTATTATTCTACATACCACAGCAACTAATTCTAACTACTATATAAGGAATTCAATAAAGTTCAATACATTAGTTAATGGAAATTTTCCATCTTCTAAAATGGGAAATTGTTCGAGCCGTGAAATTTTAGATTACTCCAAAATTTTTTGACTTGTTTGTCGCACAAAAAAACTGTTCTGTCTGGAATACAATCAAGAAGTTGAAAGTACCAGATATTCCTAAAGGCATACCATCAGAGAAACTTCCTTGACCAATAGGATAGATCAAGAAAATCGCAGTAGCAGCTGCAACTAGAGCTGAATATGCAACAGCAATCCAAGGGCGCATACCCAGACGGAAACTAAGTTCCCATTCACTACCCATGTAACAAGCTACACCAAGTAAGAAGTATAGAACAATTAGCTCATAAGGACCACCATTGTATAACCACTCATCAACAGATGCTGCTTCCCATATCGGGTAAAAATGCAAACCGATAGCTACAGAAGTAGGAATAATGGCACCAGAGATAATATTGTTTCCATAAAGTAAAGACCCAGAAACTGGCTTGTTTGCCATTAAAATCGTTTGATTGCAAATCTTAATACAAACAGAACAGTGTTACAATATAGGACTTAGAAGTAGTCCTAGGAGTACACTTTTGTTTAATCTGGGTCCTAAGTGCCAATGGAGCGAGTGGTAATGCGTTGACTCCGTTGACGGGCTGACGACGGTTATCGGTTCTCTGAAGGTGTAGATTGCTCTGGGTGCTGGAGCTCGCTGAGAGGAGGAAGACGTTGAGTGTCTGTATCTGCCTCTCTGGTGATATCTGACTGTATTGTCCGTATGTGTAGGTCTCTGTGTGTGAAGAAGGAAATGATTCCTCTATTTATAGCTGGGCAGGTTGGCTGCTCATGCGTGCATATGTAGGATACGTCGGTACGTGGTGACGCCACGTGGAGACTGCTGATGGAGGCGCATGGATGATGCGCCCTACTCGAGGGGTTGAATTCTTTATGCTGCTGTTGTGAGCCAGCACGTAGCAGAGGAGAAGATCTTTCCGTTGCTGAAATCTTGGATGAGTTGAGTCAAAGGACACGTATCGTCGACTCATGGCTCGGAGATCTCGGATCTGATGGGGGGATGATTTGGTGGGATGCATCTTGGATTGGGCGCATGATGAGACTTTGGCTCGTGACCTTTAGGAGTCACGAACGGTTCTGGGCGTATGGCTTTTGAGGCACATGCAAGCGACTTTCCTTCTGTCTTTCGGGATCAGAGGTCAGTCTGGGGCGCATGGCTTTTGAGGCGCATGCAAAGCTTCAACTGGAGACTCTTTTTCTGTCCTTAGGGATCAGTGAAGGATCTGAGGCGCATGGCTTTTGAGGCGCATGCGGATGGTTGGGTGGCCACGTGGCAGTAGCCGTCGGGGTAAAGTCATGATGATGCTGACGTTGTGGACGCTTCGTTTTCTACAAAAGCTGTCCACCGTCCAGACTTGGGAAGGCGTGCTGCCAACTCTGTCAGTCCAGCATTTAATGTTTGTGACATTCGATGGACAGCTGAGTAGGCGCGTCGGTTGACATTCCACTAAGCATATGGGGACGTATGGGGGCGCATCCCCTGTGATGCGCTCGGTTCAGGGCGCATCTGTTGTAGGCGCTTGATGTTTGAGGGGGTGTGATGCACCGTCCAGCCGGTGCATCCGACACGTCTTTAATGATGCGGCTGTTTCGCTTCTCGAGTGCCTTTAAATAGCTGTTTGGCTGAAGTCGAGGCGCCCGGTTCATCCATTTAATGTGAGTTCATTGCACGAAATTCGGAGAGCCATCCACTTAGCGCGTGGGTTTGATCTGCCCGGCCTATAAATGGTGGCATGGAGAGAAGGTTTGCTTCTCATTCCCTCACGTACCTCCAACATGAACTTGGGTATTCGGGTGCATTCTGTTGACGAAGTGTTCCCGAGGGTGAAGATGAGACGCCTTGTCGTCGTTGATGCACTTTGAAGGTGACTGTTACATCCAAAAGACGGAGTCGAGGGCTTCTGAGGCAGGCGGAAGGTGCCTGTTGCATCCAAAGATAGGGATGCTCGGGCCTCGTCTCCGTTGTTTCGGAAGAGCCGTAGATCGGAATGGCGGTGCTCGGCTCTCTCTTCCTTCAAAGTGGGTGCTGCCCACTCTGATTGTGTTGAAAGCTGCTCCTTTCGCCGTGATTTCGATCACGGTCTTCCTTGGTCTTTGGAGGCTCTTTCGAAGCCTCCCCTGGCCACAGATTTGCGGTGCTCTTCTCTTTCTTGGTTCCAGCCAGAGGGTTAAATGCTTTGTGTAATCGAAGCACTTATCAGGTGACCCTGGCTGGAAGATCGGCACATAACTGGGCTCCTGCTCGGCCAGGTGAGCCTGGTTGGAAGAGTGGCACATAACTGGGCTGCTGAAGGGATGCACATAACTGAGCTGCTGAAGAGATGGCGGGATGCGCCTGGTTGGAGGCGCATGGTGACAGCTGTGCCTATCTGAAGGCGCATGGTAGCTGCTGCGCCTATCTGGAGGCGCATGGTGGCTGCTGGCTGTAGACTTAGGATCTTTCCTTTATAGAAATTCTCCTTTGTACAACCTTTTCTAGACATGTAATAGACTTTTATATATAAATAAAAAGTCCTTCCTCAAATGTTTATGGTTATTGACTTTGCTGTGAAGTTCTGTTCGAGTTCCGGTGCATATAGTGTCTGGCGCATGGGCTTTCTGGTTGTGAAATTCCATGCTTCTACAAGACCCCCTTTAAAGTTTTCAAAACTTTTGAATAAGTTTTGGAATACTTTGAATAAGAAGCATGGCGATCAGGGCGCATGACTGTTGGGGCGCATGCCTGTTCAGCCGCATGCTCTTTTTAATTAATGAATATGATAATGCCTCGGTAACCGAAAAGATTAATGACGATCTTTTGGTTTTATCTGCTGTTATCTTCACAAGACCCGAGGCGACGGCTGAGATCACTCGTCATCGGTTCACGCGTGCGACCACGGCCTATAAATAGGTGAGAGGTGGAAAGAGAGAGAGTTCTTCTGCTCTGTGCCTTTGCCTCCTTTAGAGCTCTTCTAAAAACCCTAATTTCTTCCTCTCTGATAGAATGGCTCCCAAGACTCCTCGCGGCGGTGCCGGCAAAGGAAAGGGGAAGGAGAAGGAGCCCGTAGAGGCTGTCGTGAGTGACATTCCTCGCCCGCCTGTCGAAGTTCGGCCGACGGTAGTCGGTGAGCTTTTATTGTCTCCTATCGATGTTGAGAATTTTCCCGCCGACGTGCATAGGCTCAGGCCTTTATCATGCACCGTGGCTTTAATTGCTGACGCGCATGGGTTTTGCACCCTGATGATGCGCCGAAGCCTTCACTGACGCGCATGGGCTCACGCCTTGATGATGCGCCGAGGCTCTACCGCTGACGCACATGGGTTTACACCCTGATGATGCGCTGAGGCTCCTTTTTCAAATGCGCTTGATACGCGCATCTGACGAGCATGAAGCTCTGATCTCTGTGTTGTCTCTAATATTTTTGCATTTTTTTGTCAGTGTCGATGACTATCCCACTCTTGAACGAAGTGCTCCTGGACGCTGCGCTCTGCCAGATGGGAGTAGATTATGATGAAGAGGTGATAAACCCTGCTCAAGCGGCTATTATGTTGGATCAGCATCCCGAAAGAATGGTTCAAATTCGGGAACAACATCACGGGTTCCTTAAACGGATGATGGAACGTGGCGTTCTGAAATCTGCCACTTCCGATAAAGTGACCTTCTTGAAGCCCGAGTTCCTGTTCGGAGACCGCCTTTCTTCTACTGAAGCCAAGGTGCTGAAGGTCAAAGAAGATTGGTTCTTTACAGCCAGGGGTGTGCATATGACCGTCAGGCAGCTTGAACGTCAATGGCCTTTGTTAACTTTCTGTCGTCTTGCTTCCAAAAGGAGAATGTCCTGGGACATTACTCCATCTCAAGGAGGAGCGGTAGCAGGCGTCATCAGAATTGATTCTTCTTCTGATCAGAGGGATACTCTGGCCGCCTCGCGAACTGGTCCCTCTTACACCTGGCGGACTCTTCGTCCTGGGAGTATTTATAGCGATGTTCCCGTCAATACTTTTGCCTTGGGTGCCTCGACTTTTGCTCATCGCATGTTGTTGATGGAACAATCATACCCCAAGGGAGAATTTTGGGTAGAGGGTTGGTGTCATTATGTTTCGAAATGGGACAAACTGACACACTGGATCCTGTCGCGGTTTCAGACTGAGCTCCAAGAGATTGGGCTGACTGCCGCGATCCGCGCCACTCAGGCAGGTGTAGAGATTAACAGGCACATGTTCCTTGCGCTTTTGGAAATGTTTGATACCCATACCGGGACCTTCTTCACTCCAGTGGGGGAGCTAGGGCTCGCGCTTCATGAGATGTACGAGGTATCAAAACTCCCCTGGGGATCGGAACCTTACGAGGAGTACTTCCCGACCAATGAAGAATTCCAGGTCTTGGGAGACAAAGCTGATGAGATGATGGCTGTCTTCAAAGAAGTAGCGAGTCATCACTACTATATGCAGAAGAAGGACAGGGGTGGGACGCAGCCTCATGTGACTGCTTGGAGAGATGACATCTTTAGGCAGGACAAAGAGGATCCTTCTCATTTTTCTACCCCGCCGGCACTTTCTCGTAACGAGGTGCTTTCTGAAATGAGCAGGTTAGGCGAGAAGAATCCCTTGGAGAACGAGGACCAGTAGTCGGATGAACGCTCCTATAGCTGTTTTTGGCATCTCACCTATCGGATGTCACCAAAAGCAGTGTTAGTCGCGTATCTTATGATTTGGCTCCGGGACCACGTCTTTTCAGGCGGGTCCGGCGCTGTAGAGAGGGTGACTCGGAACTTAATTCTGCCGGCCGTAAAGTTGGCCTTCGGCCGTCCTTTAGCTTTACTCCCCGCAATGGTGTGTAACCTATTGCGGGGTCTTCGAGAGTTTGCAGGAGATGTCGTTCACGAGCGGGGCAAAAACAACAACTTCCCGCGTGCCGAACTGCCGTTTCATTATTTGATGGGGTGGTTAATTTTATACCATCCCAATGTGATGAGCCCGGGTTCGGAGGAAGACTACAGGTTCGGAGATGCATTCCTCCGACGTTTCCACCGGAGGAATTGGTTACACGCCGGTGTTCCTGTTTGCAGGAAGTTTTATCCCATCTTCAGGGATGGGAGATCGCCAAAGTTGGTCCTGTCTTCTCGGATTTTGAGGCCAACGAAGATCTGGTGGACTCGGGTGAGGACGCCACCACTCTGTCTCCATGGGGATTTCGCTGGTTGTAAATTATCCGGCCGTCCCATTTGGTATATCGGAACAGGAACCAGTGTTACCTGGAACCATATCTGCCGAGCCGCTTCGCGAGGCAATTCGGGTATGCCCAGTTGATGTTGGATAATCCCAGTATCACCTTGGGGTACGCTGGAAGTTTGCTGGATGGTGCACGAGCTTGGCATTACTATAATACCGGATGTACTGGAGCCCGCTTTACGCTCCCTGTCCAGAATCCGCGGCCGCCGATTCTTTACTCAGCCGCCAGATTTTACTGTGCTATGGCTGCTCCGCCCACCGGATATGATAGGGAGACCAGTTTTATTGCAGGCACCCATTTAGCGGCAGGTGTAGATACTTTGGCGAAGGCTCAGTCGTACCGTCCGCCCGAGTCGGGTTATCGAGGCGCCCCCACCGTATCTATCGGGGGTCAGGCAAAACCCTCGGTTGATCAAACGAAAAGGGGTGCAGATACAAAGGTCGACTCTCCTGTATTGAAAAAGCAGAAGAGGGCGTCGTCACTGACGGTGTCCTCGGACTCAGCATCTGCAGAGGTAAGATATCCCGTAAGGTTTATTTTCGAGTTCAGCTTCTTATGTAATCATGCTTCTCTCTTTTTCTGTAGGAGCCGCTGAAAAGAAAGCCCCGCACTCCAAACTTTGGTGGGAGCAGGCCAAAGGAGATGGCGGGCTCGTCTGAAGTGCGTATTCCGCCTACTATGATATCTCCTATGGAGGAGAACACCGAGGATGTTGCTGTAGAGACTCCAGCATCTCCGGATTATGTCAGACGGGAAGCTGAGGATGCAGCAGCTTCCGAGAAGATGAAGGCCACAGCGTCGGCCTTGGATGACGTTTCCGCAGATCCGCAAGAGTCTGTTGCGGGGGCAACAAATATAGTTGGGACAGAGGAGAGGGTTGATTCCCCTCTTTATCATGATGAGGGGAGGTCGGCTGTATCATTGCCGAGTCTTACCCCAGCTTCAACCGTGGAAGTTGAGGCGGCTACCGATCAGGGGGTAGCGATAGATTCTATCCCTGTTGAGGGACTTGATGACGAGACCCGTCTGGCGGTCACGACCGCTGAGGCGGGTCAAGAGACAAGTGATAATCTCCCTATTCTGCCAAGGGAGGTACCAGCTGTTGATAGGATGTTGGGGGAAGAGGTGGCCGTTGACGTCGGTGGTTCCTCCGGGCTTGAGAAGGGCGAGGGTGTGGAACCCTCTGTTGCCCCTCCTACTTGGGGTACTATTTCGACGCCTGTGCGGGCTTCCTCTGTTCCTTCGGCTCCTCGGGCTAGCAGTCCAGCCCCTGTTGATGAAGATCCCATTGATGCCGAGGTTCAAGCCTCGCAAGTTGAGGTTGGCGGATCTTCTTCCGGTCCGCAAACTGTAGTAGCTCCTCCAACTCCTACTATGACGCCGCAGGTCCTGGCAGATGCAGACGAATATGTGAAATTCCTCGTCGAGGGGGTGTACAAAATGCTGCAGAAGGGTGTATCTGCTGTGATGGATGCCAACGGAAGCTTTGTGACGGCAAGAGCTCTAGCAATGCCCTGTATCGAGCTGATCCGCATTCACCAAGGCCACGACCATATGGCCGAAATTCTGGAGGCTTCGGTGATCGAGCTGGACGAGCGGCTCGCGGAACTTCAGCGCATCCAGCGAAACGACCTCTCCGTCCTGATAGATGCGGAGAAGGAGAAGTCTTCATACCAGGCCACTGTGGGCAGTTGGGAGCGCGAGGTGGCTGAGACTGAGGCTGCGGTAGAGCAGTTGTCTCAGTCCATGAAGACGATGGTGGAAACTCGGGCTGCATTGGATGCTAACATCGCGGAGATCGACACCCAGATGCGCCGCCTTGAGGACCAATGGGCCTGACTCCAGTTAGATGCCGAGCGTGTCCGTGCTGAACACGCAGCATTCAAGAAGGAAGAAGCGACTTTTACTCAGCGTACTCTTGCCTTGGCGCAGCAGCGACAACAACTTGATGAGAAGCATGAGAGCGATACTTCCGCTGGGACTGTTGAATTGATGCGTCAAGAAGCTGAGCGACGAGTCCTGGCGATTGTGGAGGCCCGTACAGCCGACTTAAGACTTCGAGTCAGGGAGCTCTCAGCCCACCCTGGGGAGGTTCAGGGACTGTAGCTTTTTCCTTTTTTATGTTCTTTTGCAACCCTTTGCTGGGGGATAGTATAGTTTTTGTACTCTCTCTTTCAGAAAATAAAGAAGTACGCAACTTTTTGTGGTGTGTTCATTTTTGGTTATTATGAACTTGATGATTTGTGTGGACCTATTATCTTTTGCGCACCTTGGTTTTTAGGCACAGATAATAAGTTTGAAGGAACCGACATGTTTGCTCAGAGGTAATGTGGACGTGGCAATCATTAGGGTTCAAATGATAGAATTATCCTACTCAGAGGTGTGATGGACGTGGTAGGAATGATCCTGAGGGATACGCTGAACAACTCAGAGGTGATGTGGACGTGGAAGTTCTGCGATCAATGTACGACAATGCAGGGGTTGTTCGTACGAGATGTTTACTCAGAGGTAATGTGGACGTGGTAAACATGAAGGGTAGCGTCGGCTTACGTAGCGTAAGATTTCGCTTTGTAGGGTGTAGAGGAACAACTCAGAGGTGATGTGAACGTGGTTGTCTTTCTACTGAAGGATGCCACGGAACAGCTGGGTTCCAGAAGCGTATGAGTTTGTGGAAGGAGATTGTGTGTGAGCCCTGATGATTGGGCCCACAGGTCCCCTTTTGGGGAAATACATGCCTGAAGGATGTCAAGAATAGTACTTCTTTAGGAACTTGCCGTTGATGGGCATCATAAACAAGTCCCCATTGGGTTTGGCGAGACGGTAAGCACCGTTTGAGTATACTGTTTCTATGATGAAAGGTCCTTCCCACTTGGGCTCGAACTTTCCTGGTGTCTTGTGAGTTAACACCATTGGCCTTCTGACTGCTAAAACCAGGTTGCCAACTTGGAAAGTCCTCTGTTTGACCTTCTTGTTGAAAGCCTGTGATATACGGGCTTGGTAGAGTTCGATGCGTTGTTGAGCCAGGAGACGCTTCTCATCGAGTGCCTCCAGTTCCCGCAGACGACGACGTTGATTGTCCTCTTCTGTGAGTTTGTTTGTTATTGCTATACGGAGTGAGGGTATCTGGATCTCGAGAGGCAGTACTGCTTCACTCCCGTAGACCAGGGAGAATGGTGTGTTGCCTGTTGGGGTCCGTACCGTTGTGCGGTAGGCCCAAAGGCATTCGCCAAGCTTTTCGTCCCAGTCGCGTTTGTTGGATGACACGACCTTTTTGAGCAGCCTGACGATGGTTTTGTTGAACGCCTCTGCTAACCCGTTTGCTATCGGATTATAGGCGGTGGATGCCACATTTTGAATAGGATTCTTGTCACAGAACCTGCTAAAAATGTGGCTGATAAACTGAGAACCGTTGTGATGAATAATCTGCCGGAGTACTCCAAAACGGTAAATGACATGGTGTTTGATAAAGCTGACCACCCTGGAGCTCTTTACTTCCGCGAGTGGGACTGCTTCTGCTCATTTGGAGAAGTAATCGGTGATGGCCAGGATGAAGCGGTGTCCTCTTGATGAAGGAGGGGTGATTGGTCCCACAATATCCATGCCCCAGGCTTCGAAGGGCCAGGAGGCGACTGTAGGATGTAGCGGTTCAGACGGTATATGTATGAAGTCTGCATGAAGTTGGCATGCGTGACACTTCTTAGTATATTCAACAGCGTCGGCGGCCATGGTTGGCCAGTAGTAGCCCATACGTCGCAGTCGATCCTGCAACTTAGGACCGGGTTGATGAGCTCCGCAAGTTCCGTCATGAGCTTCCCGAAGAGCTTCGGCTGCTTCTTCGTTGGACAGGTATCGAAGGAGGAGCCCATCGAAGGAGCGTCGGTACAGCATTTTCGTAGCTGTATCGTAGTAGAATCGAAGAGAGCATCTTCTGACTGAGACAGCTTCCTTCGGGTCCTCTGAAAGGATTCCGTAGACAGCAAAGTCGATGAACGGGAACCTCCAGTCTCGAACATTAACACCAGTGTTCGTTGGCATGGCGTGAGCCACTCGCAAGCACAGGTTGTTTCTAGGACACATCAAGTCTCGACCTGTTACCGTGACATAGTGTTGAGTCCCAAAGGGCGCTGCCAATGAGGCTGCGAGGCCAGCCAGAGCGTCAGCCTCCAAGTTTTGTAGACGAGGTACGTGTTCGATGAAGAACCCGATGAAGGTTGAAATGATATTCAATGCAACTTCATGGTAAGGGATCAAATCTTCATGGCGAACCTCGTACTGTCCCCGAATTTGGTTCATGACGAGTTTTGAGTCACCGTGGGCTTCCAGATGGTCGACCCCCAGCTGTTGTGCGAGCTGGAGTCCCATGACGAGTGCATTGTACTCGACAATATTGTTGGAGCACGGCTTCGAAAGGGAGTAAGCACGCTGGATGACCAGCTGATCGGAGGAGACTAAGACTACCCCCACTCCTGCGATGATTTGGCCTTTGGGGCCTGTTCTTGAAGCGCCATCGAAGAACATCCGCCAAACGGAGCTTCCTTCGGTGACGTTGGATTCTTGGACCTCATTCGAGATATCTTCATAGAGCTTTCAGGATTCTGGGATGGGGTGTACGGCTAAAAAGTCAGCCAGAGCTTGACCTTTAACAGCTTTTTGTGGGACAAACACCATATTATACGGTGTTAGCAAGATCGCCCATGTGGCTAGCCGGGAGTTCAATGATCCTGGCTTCGTCATGAGGACTCTGAGCGGATTGACTCGGGAAATGACATAAATTGTCTGGCTCGAGACATAATGACGAGTCTTCTGGATGGCGAATACCAAAGCCAAGCACTCCTTCTCGACGGGGTTGTACCGGTGTTCGGCCCCGATGAGCGTTCGACTGAGGTAGTAGATTGCTTGCTCATAGCCTGTATCGCTGTTTTGAGCCAGCAGAGCGCCAAGAGAATGATCCATGGCACGGACGTAGAGGAAAAATGGTTTACCGGTGACTGGTGCTACCAGGACTGGTGGGCTCGTCAAGTAGGTTTTGATGTCGTCGAAAGCCTTTTGGCACTCCTCTGTCCAGACATAAGAGACTCCCTTTTTCATGAGCTGAGTAAAGGGTTGACATTTATCGGAGAGGTTTGCTATGAACCTTCGGATGTATGCCAGACGTCCCTGTAAGCCCCGAAGTTCTCGAAGATTCTTCGGAGGGTCCATGTTGAGGATGGCTTTGGTCTTCTCGGGATCAACATGAATGCCTTTCGCCGTGATGACAAAGCCCAAGAATTTGCCGCTAGAAACCCCCAGAAAGGATTTAGCGGGATTCATCTTGAGTTGATGTGCCCGCATGAGATCAAAGACTGTCTTCAGGTCCTGTAAGTGATCTCCTTTGAGGCGGCTCTTGACCGCGATGTCGTCAACGTAGCATTCGACTGTCTTGCGAAGATGTTGACGGAAGATGGTGCTCATAGCTCGTTGGTATGTCGCACCGGCATTCTTCAAGCCGAAGGGCATCACTGTGTAGCAAAAAATGCCCTTTGGAGTCCTAAATGACGTATGTTTTGCGTCGTCGGGGAACATCTTGATTTGATTATAGCCTGAATACCCGTCCATGAAGGACATGCGTTCGAAGCCACATGTGTTGTCGATCATCACATCGGTGATCGGTAGCGGGAATTCGTCCTTCGGACAAGCAGAGTTGAGGTCTCTGAAGTCGATACAGACTCGTATCTTCCCATTCTTCTTAGTGACAGGCACGACATTGGCTACCCAATCTGGGTGCTGTTCCTCACGGATGAAGCCGCTAGTCAAGAGTTTGTCCACCTCCTGATCGATGGCATTCATGATGTCCGGTCGGAAACGTCGCTGTTGTTGT
Organism: Iris pallida; assembly: GCA_029216955.1. Taxonomy (NCBI): domain Eukaryota; kingdom Viridiplantae; phylum Streptophyta; class Magnoliopsida; order Asparagales; family Iridaceae; genus Iris; species Iris pallida. The sequence goes on along the minus strand of JANAVB010038415.1, from coordinate 9,158 downwards.
TTGATAGGTTTGGCATCAGGTAAGATGTTCAACCTATGCATTGCGATCTGTGGATCGAGTCCTGGCATGTCTTCGTAGCTCCAGGCAAAGACGTCGATATACTCTTTAGCCAGCTGGATTAGAGACTCTCGGTCTTCTCCTTCTAGGCTTTTGCTGATGAAGATGGGTTTGGAAGAAGATCCGTCCCCAAGGTCGATCTGCTCGACTTCATCTTCGGTGGGAGGTTCACGTAACTCAAAATGCGACTCCCATTGTTCTCCTAGGCGTTGAGCCCAGGGTTCTTCTTCGAAGGGTTCCGGCGCTTGGTCTTCGCCTTCACCTTTTTGAGGTTTTGCTGACGTCATGTTAGCTGACAGCACTTTCCTGAAAACTGATCCGATACTGGTATCAGAATCCCAAGTCGACGCTTCGGACGAGTGGGAATGTTCTACGTCTTCTGCGTCTGAACTCTCTGGAGTTGATGGTGGCGTGACATAGCCTACCCCCCATCGAGTTTTGTTGTAGTAATCTTGCGGCTTTCCTTTGGGGGTTGAAAACCGAAGAGGGAGATGTCGACCGTTGCCGTAGTTTAGGCCTTTGTTGCTTTTTAAGTCGTAGCCCATCTTTTGGATGATGTGCTTTGCCGTATCCGTGTACCGATAGACTTGTACTCTGTCGGTATCAGGTTCTGGCTCGAGTGGCGGGAGATCTTGATGACGCTCGACTTTGCCCAAAATGATGGATCCTTTGTCTCGACTTCGTGGAGGGGTTATGAAGCAGACTCCTTGAGACGGGACTACTTGATTTACATGGACGGTCGTTATTTGTGTTTGCTACGACCGTAGAGCATTATCTAATATATACATACCATTCCAGTGTGGAAGACAAGAATAATTAAAAGACACTCTATTATTGATAAAGTACGAGATCTTATCCCGTGGGATTACATTGTCTAAGGAGGGTGCATCTATATCAGCAGAGATATATTCGCCGAGCTCCTCATCTGTAAGCACTGGGGTCGGATCAGGAGAATCCACCACAGCTTTGACTTTGGGGTCTGAGAGGGCGATGTGAGCCTTCTCTGGCATTTTGGATGACTGCGGGGGCTTGTCCTTAAGACGCACCTTCAAAGGTGCCTCAACTGCGCCTCCTGTGAGTGGTGCCTTCTCCTGTAATTTTGCCACCAGGGGAGCCGATGTTTGAGGCGGCTTTCCCTTGAGGCGTATCTTCAGGGGAGCCTCAGGAGTCGGTGCTTTCCCTGATAGCTTGATGCTCATTGGAGGTACCTTCTGGGGTGGTTTGCCCTTCAATCGGATCTTCAGTGGGGCATCTGGATTCGTCTCAGGCTCCGTGTCCGGCTCAGTTGCCGTCTCTGCCTCATCATCAGCATCGTTGGCTTCCTCCTCGTCAAGTGGCTTGTACAAGTCGGAATCGGTGAAGTAAGCTTCAATCCCTTTGAAAGGATCGATGTCTGCGAACTCCGTCCGGATGACGCCGTTGGTGGATACATATTTCATGCATTGGTGGAGCGTGGAAGGCACCACCATGTACTCATATAGCCATGGTCGGCCGAGCAGGATGTTGTAGTTGACCTCGGCATCCACCACATAACAAGTCACCTCGGTTTTGAGGTTGCCTATGTGACACTTCAGTCGGATCTTGCCCAGTGGCTCGCTTTTGCTAGCGTTGAAGCCACTGATGGTTGTGTTGGAGGGCGCCAGCCGGTACATTGGTATCCCCAGTTTTGATAGCAGCGCCTTCGGGATAATGCTGAGGGAAGACCCCGGATCGATCTGAGTCCGGCTCACCTTGACTGAACCGATGTACCCTGTGTAATACAGCGGTCGGTTATGTCGGTGGTGCTTAAGCAGCATGTCCTGTTGGGTGAAAGTTATGTTTGGGATAACTTCCTCCGCACAATAACAGTGCGCACAAGTAGTTGGGAGGTCTTCAGGCTGCTTGACCTGACTGAGAAAGGATTCAGCGTCCTTCAGAGCTTCACAGAGAGCTTCTCGGGAGTCTTTGGAAAGACGCAGGAGCTCAAACAAAGACAAGCGTGCAGGAGTACTGGCCAGTTGTGCCAGTATGTCAAAGTTGTGGGGCTTGGCTAGCCCCGAAGCAGTCTCCTTCTGTAGAGGCCTGTCGAAATGAGCCTCCACCTGCTTCTGCTTATTGGCTGCTGAGGGTTTAGACGGGCCCTCCTCAGGGATGGTGCCAGGAGGCACCACCTCGGCGGCAGCTTCGCCGGGCTGAGCGTTCTGTTGTGCACGCGTCTGCACTGGAAGTGCCTCTTCCGTTGAAGAAGAGACCGTACGGCAAGACTTGATCTTCCTGCCTTTTGATTTGGAGGTTGAGCGTACCTCCGGTTGAGTCACCTCGGAGACGAGGTCGGGATGAACCCAGAGGACCTCTCCTCGAGATGTGGTGAGTGGAATGAGTCCACTCGCATTGTCACAGGTAGGTGGCAAGTTCACCACCTCCATTGCCGCCTTAGGGATGGGGACGACGCCATCTTGTGTAGTGGTCGGCGGCAAGGTACCGAATTGGAGTGACACCACATTGGCTGACACCGTCTTCTCTTCGTAGTCGACGGAGATTACATCCGTATTGATCATCCGCTGGATGTAATTCTTGAGGACGTAGCAGTCCTTGGTCGGGTGTCCGATAAACCGATGGTAGTGACAGTACCTCGGGTTGTCCACTTTTCCGACTTCATCGGGCCGCTTTGGGTCCGGAAGTTTGATTTTGTCACCCTGCTTCAGTATTTCAAAGAGTTGCAGGGTGTCTTCGTCATTGAATGAATACACCTCCTTGGGTCTCGGCGCCAGTGAAGGTTTCTGAGTAGGCGCAGATGCGCCCTTCGAGGCATTAACAGTCAATGCCTGTTTCCCCTTTGCTTCTCGCCCGGAGTTGTTGGCTGCTGACCTTTTCCCCTTATCATCAAAGGCGGGGAATCTGACACCCAGAAGACGTGCATTGGCCGCCTTCTTTTCTGCGGCTTCAGCTTCGATGATCAGGGAGCTCCAGTCGGGAGGGGGAGTAGAGTTGAGCCAGAGCTTCACTGCGGGCAGCATGTTCATGCTTCAAGAGGAGAGGAGCGCATGTTCTGGCATGCCTGGAGGTAGCCTGAAGCAGGCTTGTCGAAAGCGTTCGATGAACACCCGAACCGTTTCTTTCTCCTTCTGGCGTATCTCTATGAGAGATGCCATCGTCATGTCCTTCCCGCCGTCGTAGAAGCGATCAAGAAAGAGGCACGTCAAATCATCGAAGGACGATATAGAATTGTCGGGGAGGCTGCAGTACCAGTCATATGCTACCCCTTTTAGGGCCCCAACAAAGATGCTGGTGAGGAGCGCGTCCTCCTTTGGAAGATGCCCCATTTGTGACTGGAAATATGTCAGGTACCGACGCGGAGAGTCCTTCCCATCGTACGGCGTGAGTGTTTGTTGTTTATATTTTGGAGGATAAACCACCTTGTTCCACTCAAGGGGATAAGGCTGGGGAATGCCCATCTTCTGGCGCTCCTCTTGCCTGTTTTTGGACTCGAAGCGCTCCCGCAAGTCCTTGATCATTTCGACCACATCCTCCGTGGAGCTAGGAGTCGGGGAAGGTGGTACTACCTGGAGCGGAGCGTTTGAGGGTTCCGACGTCCGAGGTGCTTCTGTGTCGGAGGGTGCCCGTTGAAGGGGTACACTCGACTCCCCATTGACTCCTGGGTCGGGACCGGTTGAAGGTGCTCTGGTCAAGGCCGATCGTATATCAAACACCGCTTGAGTCAGTGCTTGCATAGAGGCAGAGAGGGTTTTGAGTCCTCCCTCTAATGAGTCTATGCATTGGACAATGTCCTGCGGTGGCGCATCAGACTCGGCATCATCCCCAGCCATGTATACTGTCCTGACACGGCCAGGAGTGGATGGATTGGTTGAGGCTTCGCTCTCGGCCTCACTTTCATGTGGGGGAGTCACCTCTCCTGGTGTTTCACCTTGGCTACCCCCAGCCACATTCTGGAGGTCATTCTCGACGGGCGCATCTGCAAGGGCCTGATTGTCCTCAGCTCCGTCTTGAAGGGCCTCTTCGTCTCTACCCCCAGCTGTGTCCTGGGGGACATCCTCGTTTCGAGGGGCTTATGGGAGGCTGACTTCGCCTCGAGGATGAAGATCCGCCGTAGCTGTGCTTTGGACATCTTCGTCTTCGGAAGGAGGCTCAACAAGGGTCTGACTACCCCCAGCTTCCTCTAAGAATTTCTTCTTCGACCGAGTGCCTTCGAACACCCCAGAGGTCGAGACTGCTGCCTTGGTTTTCCTTGGCTGGCTTTTGGATGAGGAATTACCAGTCGTCTTCCGGAGTGATGAGGAGTTGGAGACCACATTGCATGAAGCAACTCTTGGCTCCTCTTCTGTTGACACCTTCTCCCTAAGGCGACGTCGGAGGGGTGTCGATGACTGCAGCCGCTGGAAGACTGACTGCCTTGGTGGTACTGCCGCCTTGCAACAGCAGTTGATAGTGACCACCGCACAAGTATGCCCCGTGAGAGGCTCATTGTGCTTGTTGGTCGACTCTCCTGACCGGCGCTTGTAAGCGATCACATTACGCAGGTCGTTGGAGGAGAGTGCTACCTTCACACCCCCTTCAGGTGCATGGCAAGACCAAACGCCGGGGCGGACAGGTGAGTGTTGCAACCCCTGATCTAATACCAAGCAGGCATCATGATGAGTAGTGGGGGAACAACAACATTTGAAGTGACTTGAACGGACCTCAAATGTACAACCAGAGGAGGCGCGGGAGTTCAAGACCACTGAATTTGCCGCACTCGACTTGGTTGTGCACGCAGTAGATGCGCCCAAGTGAGATGAGGACTTTGAAGATCGACTCGTTTTTGGTGCCGAAGCACCTGAGTCGACCTGGTACAGCTTGCCATCGGCAGCGCGCGTGATTGTGAGCACGTGCCTCTGGCCTGCTGCTGGCATAGCACGTTTGTGGCGCATGGCCCGTGCCGCCTTGGATTTCTTTATACTAGCCCGCTGGGGCGCATAGTACTCAGCATCCAAATTCTCCTCGCCATTACAGCGAGTGAGTCTGTCAAAGACAGAGACTTTTTGTGGCGCATCAGAAGTGATGCACGGGGCATTGGCTGCGCCCCTGCTCCGTCGACGCATCTTCCTCGCCTGAGAGGAAGATGGCTGGAGAACGTGGTCAGCCGCACGCTTCCCCGAGAGATGCACTGCATCAGCGGGCGCACCTTGGTTGCTGAGAACGTCAGCAGGAAGGGAGGGCTGGATTGGCGCATCCCCTTCAGTGGTGGTGCCCGAGGCGTCGACTTTGCGCACCCAGACACGGCGGGTCTTCTTCGGCTTCGGCAGCCGCTTCGAAGGACTCGCGCTTCCTTCAGAAATAAACTCCTCGTATGCCTGTTGATTGAGGTGCACGACCAGCGTCTTGTGGGAGGAGCCCACCTTCACGTCGTCGGCCTATGACACGACTTTTTCGGAAGAGGAGAAAGAAATCCCCAGCAGAGTCGCCAGCTTGTTTGCCATTAAAATCGTTTGATTGCAAATCTTAATACAAACAGAACAGTGTTACAATATAGGACTTAGATGTAGTCCTAGGAGTACACTTTTGTTTAATCTGGGTCCTAAGTGCCAATGGAGCGAGTGGTAATGCGTTGACTCCGTTGACGGGCTGACGACGGTTATCGGTTCTCTGAAGGTGTAGATTGCTCTGGGTGCTGGAGCTCGCTGAGAGGAGGAAGACGTTGAGTGTCTGTATCTGCCTCTCTGGTGATATCTGACTGTATTGTCTGTATGTGTAGGTATCTGTGTGTGAAGAAGGAAATGATTCCTCTATTTATAGCTGGGCAGGTTGGCTGCTCATGCACGCATATGTAGGATGCGTCGGTACGTGGTGACGCCACGTGGAGACTGCTGATGGAGGCGCATGGATGATGCGCCATACTCGAGGGGTTGAATTCTTCATGCTGCTGTTGTGAGCCGGCACGTAGCAGAGGAGAAGATCTTTCCGTTGCTGAAATCTTGGATGAGTTGAGTCAAAGGACACGTGTCGTCGACTCATGGCTCGGAGATCTCGGATCTGATGGGGGGATGATTTGGTGGGATGCGCCTTGGATTGGACGCATGATGAGACTTTGGCTCGTGACCTTTAGAAGTCACGAGCGGTTCTGGGCGCATGGCTTTTGAGGTGCATGCAAGCGACTTTCCTTCTGTCTTTCGGGATCAGAGGTCAGTCTGGGGCACATGGCTTTTGAGGCGCATGCAAAGCTTCAACTGGAGACTCTTCTTCTGTCTTTAGGGATCAGTGAAGGATCTGAGGCGCATGGCTTTTGAGGCGCATGCGGATGGTTGGGTGGCCACGTGGCAGTAGCCGTCGGGGTAAAGTCATGATGATGTTGACGTTATGGACGCTTCGTTTTCTGTAAAAGCTGTCCACCGTCCAGACTTGGGAAGGCGTGCTGCCAACTCTGTCAGTCCAGCATTTAATGTTTGTGACATTCGATGGACAGCTGAGTGGGCGCGTCGGTTGACGTTCCACTAAGCGTATGGGGACGTATGGGGGCACATCCCCTGTGATGCGTTCGGTTCAGGGCGCATCTGTTGGAGGCGCTTGATGTTTGAAGGGGTGTGATGTGCCGTCCAGCCGGCGCATCCGACACGTCTTTAATGATGCGGCTGTTTCGCTTCTCGAGTGCCTTTAAATAGCCGTTTGGCTGAAGTCGAGGCGTCCGGTTCATCCATTTAATGTGTGTTCATTGCACGGAATTCGGAGAGCCATCCACTTGGCGCGTGGGTTTGATCTGCCCGGCCTATAAATAGTGGCATGGAGAGAAGGTTTGCTTCTCATTCCCTCACGTACCTCCAGCATGAACTTGGGTATTCGGGTGCATTCTGTTGACGAAGTGTTCCCGAGGGTGAAGATGAGATGCCTTGTCGTCGTTGATGCACTTTGAAGGTGACTGTTACATCCAAAAGACAGAGTCGAGGGCTTCTGAGGCAGGCGGAAGGTGCCTGTTGCATCCAAAGATAGGGATGCTCGGGCCTCGTCTCCGTTATTCCGGAAGAGCCGTAGATCGGAATGGCGGTACTCGGCTCTCTCTTCCTTCAAAGTGGGTGCTGCCCACTCTGATTGTGTTGAAAGCTGCTCCTTTCGTCGTGATTTCGATCACGGTCTTCCTTGGTCTTTGGAGGCTCTTTCGAAACCTCCCCTGGCCACAGATTTGCGGTGCTCTTCACTTCCTTGGTTCCAGCCAGAGGGTTAAATGCTTTGTGTAATCGAAGCACTTATCAGGTGACCCTGGCTGGAAGAGCGGCACATAACTGGGCTCCTGCTCGGCCAGGTGAGCCTGGTTGGAAGAGTGGCACATAACTGGGTTGCTGAAGGGATGCACATAACTGAGCTGCTGAAGAGATGGCGGGATGCGCCTGGTTGGAGGCGCATGGTGACAGCTGCGCCTATCTGAAGGCGCATGGTAGCTGCTGCGCCTATCTGGAGGCGCATGGTGGCTGCTGGCTGTAGACTTAGGATCTTTCCTTTGTAGAAATTCTCCTTTGTACAACCTTTTCTAGACATGTAATAGACTTTTATATATAAATAAAAAGTCCTTCCTCAAATGTCTATGGTTATTGACTTTGCTGTGAAGTTCTGTTCGAGTTCCGGTGCATATAGTGTCTGGCGCATGGACTTTCTGGTTGTGAAATTCCATGCTTCTACATGGCTCACGAATACCATCAATATCTACTGGAGGGGCAGCAATGAAGGCGATAATAAATACAGAAGTTGCGGTCAATAAGGTAGGGATCATCAAAACACCGAACCATCCAATGTAAAGACGGTTTTCGGTGCTGGTTATCCAGTTACAGAAGCGACCCCATAGGCTTGTACTTTTGCGTCTATCTAAAATTGCAGTCATGATAAGATCTTGGTTTATTTCATTTTCAAGGACTCCCAAGCACACGTACTAAACTATAACTAAAAATGAGATAGATAATAAAAGGCTTGTTGTTTCATAGTATAACATGCCTTATATGCCAATGTCAACCAACCTCAGATACATATTTATCTGACTAAATGCACCAAAATAAGCACCAGAAAAGTTTGTAATTTGAAGTGGGTGAAAATACAAATTTTTTTTTATATTTTCTGTATGGGTTGCCCGGGACTCGAACCCGGAACTAGTCGGATGGAGTAGATCATTTTTTCTTGTTGCAATATAAGAAAAAGATCCCTCCCCAAACCGTGCTTGCATTTTTCATTGCACACGGCTTTCCCTATGTATACATATAAAAAAACTTACATACGGAAAAGAAAGTCTAAGAATTTTGAAAACTTCAGTGAATTCAACCACTATGGCACGAGCATTTCAGAATGAAAATGAATGCATTTTTTTCCCTCTTGATCATTTCTAGAGTCTATTCTATTTAGAAGGTCTCATGATAAATCATTCATGATTTACTAGGTCGTTAATACGAATAATATCTAAATACCAAATACGTTCTTTCTTTGATCCATAGAAAGTAAAAGGAATTGTTTTTGGTAAGATCAAAGAAAGAACTTGTTCTTCTTTTGTAAAGAATTCTTCTAATAATCCAGAACCTAATCTTCGCAAAAAAGTGCATACTGTACTTTTACGTTTACGAGCCAAAGTTCTAGCACACGAAAGTCGAAGTATATACTTTATTCGATACAACCCCTGTTTTTTTGAGGATCCACTGTGATAATGAGAAAGATTTCTATACATCCGACCAAATCGCTCAATAATTTCAGAATCTGATAAATCCGCCCAGATTGGCTTACTAATAGGATGTCCCAATACGGTACAAAATTGAGCTTTAGACAGGGATCCAATAAGAAAAATAACTGGGACTACGGTTTCAAATTTATTAGTAACAGTATCTATTAGAAATGAATTCTCTAACATTTGATTCTTTACCGTCGAAGAATTTTTTAGTAAACTTGAAAGATAACCCAGAAAATAGAAAGAATAGTTTGATAATTGGTTTATATGGATCCTGTACGATTGATACCAAAAGTGAAAATAATATTGCCATAAATTGACAAAATTATATTTCCATTTCTTCATCAGAAAATGAGTCCCTTTTGAAGCCAAAACCGCTTTTCCTTGACATCGAACATAATGCATGAAAGGATCCTTGAAGGACCATAAGGTT
>JANAVB010038414.1:17500-20528 GCA_029216955.1 Iris pallida | reverse complement strand
CAGGCTCCCTCTCCGAATCGAACCCTAATTCTCCGTCACCCGTCACCACCATGGTAGGCCACTATCCTACCATCGAAAGTTGATAGGGCAGAAATTTGAATGATGCGTCGCCGGCACGAAGGCCGTGCGATCCGTCGAGTTATCATGAATCATCAAACGACGGGCGGAGCCCCGCGTTGACCTTTATCTAATAAATGCATCCCTTCCGAGCGGGTTTGTTGCACGTATTACTCTAGATTTACTACGGTTTCCGAGTAGCACGTACCATCAAACAAACTATAACTGATTTAATGAGCCATTCGCAGTTTCACAGTCTGAACTTGTTCATACTTACACATGCATGGCTTAATCTTTGAGACAAGCATATGACTACTGGCAGGATCAACCAGGTAGCACGTCCTCGTCGACGCCGGCTCCGCCCGGCCGCTCGCGGGGCGAGGGACGTTGGCGGGGCCGGCCGTCGTGTCGTCGAGAGCGGCGTAGAGTAAACCGTTCGGGTCCGGGGCCGGGGGCGGATCGCCCCCGAGCCCCTCCGCGTCCACCGCATCCGCGAGCCCTACACACGCGCGCACCGAGTGCCCAGCCGGTCCAGACGAGCCGACGTAGGGCCGTGACTCGGGGGCATCGAGTGGCGCGAGTTCGGGTGCCCTCCCGTTCCCGCACGAGGCGGAAGGGACGGCTCGGAACATACTCAACGGGGCGTTTCCCGAATGCGATCGGGTTTGCTGCACGGGCAACTCGGGTGTCGCCGGCGAGGCCGGGAACCGACTGAAGGGGCCGTCGCATCGGCAGTTGGCTGCACGGAAGCAGGGAGCCTGCCGAGGCTAGCGGGTCCAATACCACTCACGTGCCGACACGGCCGCACCCGGGGCTGCCGCACGCTGCCCGAATCGTACCCCCGCGGGGAGCCGTATGGCTCGACCCGCGGGAGCACGAATCGGGTCAGCTTCGCAGCTGCCCCGGGCGCTCCGCCGAGCACGACGAGGAAATTCGCTCGTTTCCAGCATCTCGTGGTGAGGCGACGGGTCGCGCTGCACCGTTGAAGGCGACATCGGTAAGCTCGCTGCACGAGGGTCCACGGTCGCGGGGCGGGTCGACCTGCACCGGGCGAGGCGACGATAAGCTCGTTCGGACGGCATCGCATTCCTGCTGCGACGCAATTTTTTTCGCCTCGCACGGGCAGTTTCTGCCGCGCACAGCCGCGTCCCGTGGCCTCGCACGGGACCTTCGCACAAGGGTCCGTGGTGCAGCAGCGGGCCTTGCTGCACCGGGCGCGTCAACGATAGGGTCGTGGGGGATTTCGTTCGCACAGCATCCCATTTTGCCCGCAAAGCCGCACCTACTCAAAATTTGTTGCGCCGCCCAAATTTCAGCTCAACTCGCTTCCCCCTATAATAGATTTGCAGTTTTATTGTTGGGCTGACTCCGGGGTACCAAAGTGCTTGAGGAGCTTGTCATTTTTGGGGAAAACGCGCCCAACCTCCCGCTCGGTCGGGGGGGTTCGAAACTGGCACGAGTTGCGGCAGATTCTGTCGCACGGGCTGAGAGCTGCGCGCCGCGCGCAGAAACAGCTGCAACGCCTCGCCTCGCGCTGGGACGCGAGCGAGGCGGGCGGCCCGTGCAGCCGTTCGATGCGCTGGTCGCCTCAGCGCGCCGCCGCGAGCCCGTGCTCGCCGATGCAGCCTGTCAGGCCCACGCCGTGGGCAGAAACTGCCGCGCGACAGAAAACGTCGCGAACCGTCGCGCACCCAAAGCCAGCAAGCGCCCGGTCGCTGGATCGCCGCGCGCGGGCAGCCGTTCGACGCGCCGTGCACCCCCCGCGCGCACGGGATTGTGGCGCGCGACGAACATCCCCCCCTTCACCACCTACTCCCCTATAATAGATTTGCAGTTTTATTGTGGGGATGACTCCGGGGGACCAAAGTGCTTGAGGAGCTTGTCATTTTTCGCGCGCAGCCGCAGGCCGCGCCCGTGCTCGCCGATGCAGCCTGTCAGGCCCACGCCGTGGGCAGGAATCCGCCGCGGGGCAAACGAAGTGCCGCGAGGCACACAAACCGCAGCATATGCGCACCCGGTCGATCCCGTGCAGCCGATAGGGCCTGTCAGGCCCACGCCGTGCACAGAAAATCTTCGTGCGCGCTGAAACTGCTGCAACGCATGCGTTTCTGTGTCCCGTGCGGCCGACAGGGCCTGTCAGGCCCACGCCGTGCACGGAAATTCTTCGCATGCGCAGAAACTGCTGCAACGCTTGCATTTCCGTCCCCCGTGCGGCTGATAGGCCATGTCAGGCCCACGCCGTGCACGGACACTGGTTGCGTGCGCAGTAACTGCTGCAACTTGAGGGTTCCTCGATCCCGTGCGGCCGACAGGGCCTGTCAGGCCCACGCCGTGCACAGAAATTAATCGTGCGCGCAGAAACTGCTGCAACGCTTCCATTCCTCTGTCCCGTGCGGCCGATAGGGGCTGTCAGGCCCACGCCGTGCACAGAAATTCTTCGTGTGCACAGAAACTGCAACAACGCTCGCATTCCTCAGTCCCGTGCGGCCGATAGGCCCCGTCAAGCCCACGCCGTGGGCAGAAATTGTCGCGCGACAGAAAACGCCGCGAATCGTCGCGCAAGCAAAATTCGCAAGCGCGCGCATCGCTAAATGGCCGCGAGCGTGGAGCCGTTCGACGCGCCGTGCGCCCCCCCGTGCGCGCGCGCGACGAACATCCCCCCTTCACCACCTACTCCCCTATAATAGATTTGCAGTTTTATTGTGGGGATGATTCCGGGGGACCAAAGTGCTTGAGGAGCTTGTCATTTTTCGCGCGCAGCCGCAGGCCGCGCCCGTGCTCGCCGATGCAGCCTGTCAGGCCCACGCCGTGGGCAGGAATCTGCCGCGGGGCAAACGAAGTGCCGCGAGGCACACAAACCGCAGCATATGCGCACCCGGTCGATCCCGTGCGGCCGATAGGGCATGTCAGGCCCACGCCGTGCACAGAAAATCTTCGTGCGCGCAGAAACTGCTGCAACGCATGCGTTTCT
>JANAVB010038413.1:30000-31213 GCA_029216955.1 Iris pallida | reverse complement strand
CCGCAGGCCGCGCCCGTGCTCGCCGATGCAGCCTGTCAGGCCACCCGTGGCAGGAATCTGCCGCGGGGCAAACGAGTGCCGCGAGGCACACAAACCGCAGCATATGCGCACCCCCGATCCCGTGCAGCCGATAGGGCCTGTCAGGCCCACGCCGTGCACAGAAAATCTTCGTGCGCGCTGAACTGCTGCAACGCATGCGTTTCTGTGTCCCGTGCGGCCGACAGGGCCTGTCAGGCCCACGCCGTGCACGGAAATTCTTCGCATGCGCAGAAACTGCTGGAACGCTTGCATTTCCGTCCCCCGTGCGGCTGATAGGCCATGTCAGGCCCACGCCATGCACGACACGGTTGCGTGTGCAGTAACTGCTGCAACTTGAGGGTTCCTCGATCCCGTGCGGCCGACAGGGCCTGTCAGGCCCCCCGTGCACGGAATTAATCGTGCGCGAAACTGCTGCAACGCTTCCATTCCTCGGTCCCGTGCGGCCGATAGGGCCTGTCAGGCCCACGCCGTGCACAGAAATTCTTCGTGCACAGAAACTGCAACAACGCTCGCATTCCTCAGTCCCGTGCGGCCGATAGGCCCCGTCAAGCCCCGCCGTGGGCAGAAATTGTCGCGCGACAGAAAACGCCACGAATCGTCGCGCAAGCAAAATTTGCAAGCGCGCGCTCGCTAAATGGCCGCGAGCGTGCCCGTTCGACGCGCCGTGCGCCCCCCCGTGCGCGCGCGCGACGAACATCCCCCCCTCACCACCTACTCCCCTATAATAGATTTGCAGTTTTATTGTGGGGATGACTCGGGGGACCAAAGTGCTTGAGGAGCTTGTCATTTTTCGCCGCAGCCGCAGGCCGCGCCCGTGCTCGCCGATGCAGCCTGTCAGGCCTACGCCGTGGGCAGGAATCTGCCGCGGGGCAAACGAAGTGCCGCGAGGCACACAAACCGCAGCATATGCTCGCCCGTCGATCCCGTGCGGCCGATAGGGCATGTCAGGCCCACGTCGTGCACAGAAAATCTTCGTGCGCGCTGAAACTGCTGCAACGCATGCGTTTTTGTGTCCCGTGCGGCCGATAGGGCCTGTCAGGCCCACGCCGTGCACAGGAATTGTTCGTGCGCGCAGAAACTGCTGCAACGCTTGCATTCCTCTGTCCCGTGCGGCCGATAGGGCTGTCAGGCCCACGTCGTGCACAGAAATTGTTCGTGCGCGCAGAAACTGCTG
>JANAVB010038413.1:12500-20000 GCA_029216955.1 Iris pallida | reverse complement strand
GCGTTCGGACTTAGCCTTGCAACGGCTTGCTCGGAGACATCGCTCAGGTGGGGTAGTTTCAGTGAACTCTCCTCATCTTTGCCTTCACATAATAAATCGTGTTTTCAACTTGCACAAGTTAGGCTTGATAATAAAAGCTACGCATCCACATAGCTAAGGGAATAATCCCGACGGTTTGAATCGAGTTAGAACATGGAAAACGTCCCACGGTCGGCTTAGAGTTGGTGCACGTCGTACTTTGAAAATGACACTCAGTCATTCGTCCCGTGGCTTGGGAGAAGGAAAGTTGGTCTTCGGTGCAAAAGTTGAGAGTTAGCCTAAGTCATAGGCGTCGCCCGCACAAATGCTTGCTAAAGCATGTACGGTCCGGTCCCGCAAGGCTTGGCATAGCCTTTGCTCGTCCCTTGGGTTAAGTTGTAGGCTTGAGTGAGTTAGGCAAAGTAATGTCGGTCGACCTAAGTTATTCTACGTGCTGTCCCGCTCATTCTGCGGTTGTCAAGTTAAATAGTCCCACGATTCCAAGGCCCGTCATATGGAGTATGACATGGGCGACAGCGTTGCGTCGAACACGAGTCGGTTTAGAGGCACGAGCCACGGTTGGTTCAGTGGAAAGTTAGCCACGGTCGGTCGATACTCAAGAAAACATGTTATGTTCAAGTTAAGTTGGAAGGCTATGCAGTAGCCGTTCCCTGAGTTCAAAGAACGTTAAGTCTAAGCGATGGTTAGTCGCCGAGGCAACCCTGGTTAGGGGCTCTGCAAAGGAAGTATGAAAAATGGAAAGAGTAAAACAACCAAGTAAAAGAATTGATCACATAACAAGCCCAAACTGTATTCTAAAACACTCCATGTAACCCTTATGAACTTGGACACTTGTCGACAAGGGGTGGTTTCTTCGAGCGGCGACCCGCGGCCACGGGACCGTCTCGGCCTAGGAAGAAACAAGTTGTAGCCGAGCTGGGTAATAGGCAACGCTGGTTAGGCGATCGGTATGTCGGGGACTTTCATCGGGGCTCGCTACTTGCGTTGAAAGGGTCCCGAGTACCAGGCTACGTCCAAGGCGGCTGGTTAGGCCAATCCCATAACAAACACTTAATAATAATTGTTTTCAACTAACATGGTAAGTTTGGTGTCGGCACGAGCGGCAATCCGTGTGTGTGACTGGTGGATTGAGTTGAATATGTATGAGTTAAATAGACACAATGTCGGAGCCTAAGATTTGGCTACAGCGAAGGCGACGTGCTTCGGCACGAGATGTGGCGTCGAGTGTTAAGTTGCGAGTTAAGTCAAAAAGGGCCGTAGGGCTAGTTGTATGAAGTTATGTCGAGTTATTGGGCTCGGCCTCGAAATACGAGGCACGGCCGCGTTGTCACAACACAAGTATAGGCGAGACTAAGCAAGGAGGCACTGCCTCGGATATATTGAAGCACGGATCGAGTTATGGCACGACCGAGTCGTTACATCCCAGAGTTTGGCACGAAAGATAAGTATAAGTCGGTGCGTCGACAATGCAAGCACGAGAAAGGTCTAGAGGCAAGGAAATGGAGTCTTTCGTGTAGCTGCGTCTCTGATTATGGCCGTAAGGCGAACACGACTTGATAGGTTAACGTTGTGGGCACGAGGAGTGGTCTAGTGACAAGTATGAGTTAACGTTGACATTGCAAGCACGAGATGGTTCCGATACACAAGTTGCGCTAAGGCGCCGGTCCTAAAACTGATCTTAAGGCA
Organism: Iris pallida; assembly: GCA_029216955.1. Lineage (NCBI taxonomy): Eukaryota > Viridiplantae > Streptophyta > Magnoliopsida > Asparagales > Iridaceae > Iris > Iris pallida. Next base: position 18,275 of record JANAVB010038413.1, on the reverse strand, counting down.
AGACTAGAAAGACAATCGAAAGGAATTAAAATTGCACAAAGTAAATGAACGTGTAGGTTTTGTATGGGTGGGCGAGAAGCTCACTCCACCAGTACAGTGGTACTGACACCCACACAGTGTTTCATGTGCAGGCACAGGTAGAAGCTCGTGGTGCGGAGCTCGCTTGGATGCGTCGAGGCACGGAGTTCCTTGGCGAGTCGAAGCGTGCGGCCGCGTGAACTGAAGACTTATACAGGACATAATGTATGGACATCGCTTTCCGAAGCTTCCGCTGGATCCAAGTATTGTATCGAGAGATGAGAGAGAGCAGAGTGAATTGTAAATGAGTGAAAAGTGAGCCTGAGAGACTTGTATTTGGCCTTGCGCCCACAATGTAATCCTTGAATTCAATATCAATAAAAGAGCTTTCTTTGAAATACTTGTGTTCATGTGTTCTTTAAATTCCGCTGCAATATATTCAATGTCTCTGCACGGGACTTCTGTGCGACGACCCCGTCGCAGCCGCTGTAATCGGCCGTTATGGAACCCGCCTTGCACGAGCGCAATCTAGGCTCGTGCGGCATCACGCCTTAGCGAGGACGATCGCTCCTACGGGAGCGGGGCGTGACATAGTGGTATCAGAGCACGGCTTTACGTCCTTGGACCGTCGATTGAATTCTTTAACTTTGATATTTCCGCAAAACTCTGTTGCTTCCGCAAGTTGTCATCGTTGGTGCGCTCTCTCTCAAATGTCCCTCGGCATGTCCATACAATAAGTCTAAATATTTTCGAAAGCTCGTACAAAGCGTTCAATCTAACGCATCGGTAGGCTGTTGCCAAATACGTCGGTAGGGCCTTTGTGCCGAACGTTGCAAACTTGACGCGATAGAAAATATGTGCTGCTGTTAACAAGTCGCGTGCATGCCTAATTAGTCCAACGTTGACCCTAGCAATTGAGCGTGCAAACTCGGAATGTAGTCCGCACAGGATGGCTATGCACACGGCCTTTTGGCTAAGTTGTGTTTCGCGTCGCGCACCTTGACCCTTGGTGCAAACGAGTTGCGAGCGATATCAAGTATCGTTCGGTCGGGAACGGAGATGCACTTAGAGTGTCTATCGATAGGAACGCTATCGGACTAACGCTTAGGCGTACACGGAAGATTGATTTGGATTTTGAGGAAATAGTGCGAACGACTTAGTGCGTCGATACGACACGAGCGACTACGTTAGCGATTCGTCGAACGAATCTGAAAGATATCTTAGCGCATAACGCGAACGTGATTGAGGACTAGATCTTATGGCTTGAATCCGAGTGGTGTATGTGATAGGTTCGAAGAAGAATAAGAATGAGTGTCAGCGACTAGTCGAGTGGCTCGAATCCGAGTGGTGTATGGTTTGTCTTGGAAATTGTTCGAGTGAATATTGAGGATTACGAGTATGTCGGCAAGGCGATGCGATCGCGCAAAGCGTTAGAATGCGTCACGCTTAGTTGGTCGTGACTTCGAAGGTCCCGAACGAGCATCTCGTTCGGACAACTTGTGAACGAGCAACGCGAGTTAGAAAATGTTTCAGAACGATAAATAAAATTGAATGGTCTTGATCGAGGAAATTTAAAGGATCGCGCGTGCGATATCGGATTGATGCAACTGAATTGTAACTTGAGTTTTGAATAACGATCTTGAAACGAGCTTGAGGAAAAGCGACTGAACTTGATCTTGAGTATCGAGAAAATTGAGGATTTTCCAACTCGGGCAATGGCATCAGTCGCACGACTCGAAATTAGTTGTAAAAGAAGATCGTCAGGTTACGCATATCGTCGATGGTATTGAGGCGTATCAAAGATCGATATGCGATAACTCGGGGGCACTCTGACTCGGCGAATGACGGTCGTGCAAATGTCATTGTTCCGTTGGACGCTATACTTAAATATTAAAAATGTGTCGAGGAAAGGATAGACTTGGCTCGAGGACTTTCTAAGTTGAACGAATGACGATCGAACTATCGAACTTGGCTTGGATGAAAACTGGAATGTTTGGATTTGCTTCGTCGACAACCACAATGTTGATGTTCTTGTCTTATGCGAGCGCTACTCCAGCCTCGCACATGCGTCACACCGATTAGGGCGATCACTCTGCGTGAGCGCTGGTATGGTGATTCATACAGCGGGAGTGGTCGAACTTGTACGGTGCGACAGATTGTGCTTTGATTTGTGGTTTGACGCGAAGGTGACTCGTGAATTGAATTGGTGTGCTTGTCGATTGAACTTGAGGATTGAGTAGGTCCAATCCGCGTATCGAGAATGAATGAGTCTAAACTCAAACAAGAGTTACGCCCCGATGAGAATGGTTATTCTGCGGGAGCGTTGCATGGTGATTCATGAACCACCGCGTATTATCGGACTCGCGTGAGATTGGGGCGTAACGTATTGTCGAGCTTGACGACCTCGTGATCGAATACATGAATTGGTTAGAATTGGTGATTGAATGGATTTGAATTCTGCGCAACGAACGCATTAATGCGAATAGGTGATCGTGCTTGATGTTTAGAAATTTGAGTGACGCGAGCTTGGGTAGAAGACCCCATATGATCGACTTTGGTTTGACCCTAGGATTGGGGTCAGTGTTGGCATTATTGTTGGGGAACTATGATTCCAATCCTGACATTGACTTAGCCTCGAAAAGAAATGGCCTAGCGGTTAGGCGAGACGCCATGTTTCATGAGTTATCAGTCGAAGGATTGATCTTGAGGATTGGCATGGATGGATAGCGTGAATCACGAATGTAGAAAACCCTGCTCACGAGATTCGGCTGACATGCATATATTTCAGGGACGCCTGGGTATGTGCACGATGCGACTCGAGTGAGAATGACAAATTTTCTATCATGCGGCTTGGCTGAATGCATGTATTTTGGGGACGCTTGGAATGCGTGCACGATCCAGCCAAGTGATGCGGCGAGTTCAAGCAAGGCTTGAAAGATGGGAGTGTGTCGAGATCTTGAAATCGTGTTGAAGTAAAGATTGATAATAGTGCGAGCGTGGCTCGGAATCGAAGGAACGCGTAGGCGAAATGTGTACGATTAAGTCTTGGCCATAGAAATGGTAGGATGACTTGCCATCAGGAAAGTCTCGAGGACGAGACTTGTTCTGAGTGGTGTATGTTGTAGTGCCCCGTCCCGCAAAGTCAATCGGAGGAATCGAAACGCCGACGGCGTTCGGACTTAGCCTTGCAACGGCTTGCTCGGAGACATCGCTCAGGTGGGGTAGTTTCGGTGAACTCTCCTCATCTTTGCCTTCACATAATAAATCGTGTTTTCAACTTGCACAAGTTAGGCTTGATAATAAAAGCTACGCATCCACATAGCTAAGGGAATAATCCCGACGGTTTGAATCGAGTTAGAACATGGAAAACGTCCCACGGTCGGCTTAGAGTTGGTGCACGTCGTACTTTGAAAATGACACTCAGTCATTCGTCCCGTGGCTTGGGAGAAGGAAAGTTGGTCTTCGGTGCAAAAGTTGAGAGTTAGCCTAAGTCATAGGCGTCGCCCGCACAAATGCTTGCTAAAGCATGTACGGTCCGGTCCCGCAAGGCTTGGCATAGCCTTTGCTCGTCCCTTGGGTTAAGTTGTAGGCTTGAGTGAGTTAGGCAAAGTAATGTCGGTCGACCTAAGTTATTCTACGTGCTGTCCCGCTCATTCTGCGGTTGTCAAGTTAAATAGTCCCACGATTCCAAGGCCCGTCATATGGAGTATGACATGGGCGACAGCGTTGCGTCGAACACGAGTCGGTTTAGAGGCACGAGCCACGGTTGGTTCAGTGGAAAGTTAGCCACGGTCGGTCGATACTCAAGAAAACATGTTATGTTCAAGTTAAGTTGGAAGGCTATGCAGTAGCCGTTCCCTGAGTTCAAAGAACGTTAAGTCTAAGCGATGGTTAGTCGCCGAGGCAACCCTGGTTAGGGGCTCTGCAAAGGAAGTATAAAAATGGAAAGAGTAAAACAACCAAGTAAAAGAATTGATCACATAACAAGCCCAAACTGTATTCTAAAACACTCCATGTAACCCTTATGAACTTGGACACTTGTCGACAAGGGGTGGTTTCTTCGAGCGGCGACCCGCGGCCACGGGACCGTCTCGGCCTAGGAAGAAACAAGTTGTAGCCGAGCTGGGTAATAGGCAACGCTGGTTAGGCGATCGGTATGTCGGGGACTTTCATCGGGGCTCGCTACTTGCGTTGAAAGGGTCCCGAGTACCAGGCTACGTCCAAGGCGGCTGGTTAGGCCAATCCCATAACAAACACTTAATAATAATTGTTTTCAACTAACATGGTAAGTTTGGTGTCGGCACGAGCGGCAATCCGTGTGTGTGACGGTGGATTGAGTTGAATATGTATGAGTTAAATAGACACAATGTCGGAGCCTAAGATTTGGCTACAGCGAAGGCGACGTGCTTCGGCACGAGATGTGGCGTCGAGTGTTAAGTTGCGAGTTAAGTCAAAAAGGGCCGTAGGGCTAGTTGTATGAAGTTATGTCGAGTTATTGGGCTCGGCCTCGAAATACGAGGCACGGCCGCGTTGTCACAACACAAGTATAGGCGAGACTAAGCAAGGAGGCACTGCCTCGGATATATTGAAGCACGGATCGAGTTATGGCACGACCGAGTCGTTACATCCCAGAGTTTGGCACGAAAGATAAGTATAAGTCGGTGCGTCGACAATGCAAGCACGAGAAAGGTCTAGAGGCAAGGAAATGGAGTCTTTCGTGTAGCTGCGTCTCTGATTATGGCCGTAAGGCGAACACGACTTGATAGGTTAACGTTGTGGGCACGAGGAGTGGTCTAGTGACAAGTATGAGTTAACGTTGACATTGCAAGCACGAGATGGTTCCGATACACAAGTTGCGCTAAGGCGCCGGTCCTAAAACTGATCTTAAGGCAAGACTAGAAAGACAATCGAAAGGAATTAAAATTGCACAAAGTAAATGAACGTGTAGGTTTTGTATGGGTGGGCGAGAAGCTCACTCCACCAGTACAGTGGTACTGACACCCACACAGTGTTTCATGTGCAGGCACAGGTAGAAGCTCGTGGTGCGGAGCTCGCTTGGATGCGTCGAGGCACGGAGTTCCTTGGCGAGTCGAAGCGTGCGGCCGCGTGAACTGAAGACTTATACAGGACATAATGTATGGACATCGCTTTCCGAAGCTTCCGCTGGATCCAAGTATTGTATCGAGAGATGAGAGAGAGCAGAGTGAATTGTAAATGAGTGAAAAGTGAGCCTGAGAGACTTGTATTTGGCCTTGCGCCCACAATGTAATCCTTGAATTCAATATCAATAAAAGAGCTTTCTTTGAAATACTTGTGTTCATGTGTTCTTTAAATTCCGCTGCAATATATTCAATGTCTCTGCACGGGACTTCTGTGCGACGACCCCGTCGCAGCCGCTGTAATCGGCCGTTATGGAACCCGCCTTGCACGAGCGCAATCTAGGCTCGTGCGGCATCACGCCTTAGCGAGGACGATCGCTCCTACGGGAGCGGGGCGTGACAATTCCTCTGTCCCGTGCGGCCGATAGGGGCTGTCAGGCCCACGTCGTGCACAGAAATTGTTCGTGCGCGCAGAAACTGCTGCAATGCTTGCGTTTCTGTGTCCCGTGCGGCCGATAGGGCCTGTCAGGCCCACGCCGTGCACAGGAATTCTTCGCATGCGCAGAAACTGCTGCACCGCTTGCATTTCTGTGTCCCGTGGTGCCGATAGGGCCTGTCAGGCCCACGCCGTGCACATGAGTTCTTCGTGTGCGCAGAA
>JANAVB010038412.1:12500-17500 GCA_029216955.1 Iris pallida | reverse complement strand
CCTTTCGTGCCTTTCGTGCCTTTGCATTTATCTTTTTATTCGTATCAACACTACCGATTTTGCTTAAGAAGGGGGTCGAGAAGAGAAGGGTCAGCCACTCACCTTGAGTTTACCTTGGCGAGGGAACTTGTTGGTCGCGCTAGACGTCGCCTACGCGATTACCTGAAATCGCACAAGCAACCGATTAGAACACTGCATTATTCAAGGAGTTCGATAAGAAATGCGAGTTCGAAATGCAAGCCATGAAAACTATCGAAAACATTCACGAAAACGCATTCAGAAAACAAAGCCAAAACCAACGCAAGCGGCGTGAAAAGCAGAGCAACGGGAGGTCTCTCCCGACTCAGCCGCAGAGCCAATCCTCGAGGCGCAACCCGCTGAATATGGGACTTGGTTCCGAAGAAGACATTCCATAACGAGGAATGGATCTTAATTCAACCGTTCCCGTTCGATCGACTCGGCCGGTCCCGACCTATCGGTCCCGATCGAATCGATTGCGACAGTGTTCCTTTCTCGCGCACCCCGTGGACAAGTACGGGGCACGATGTAGGGGCGGGGCACTACACCATAACCAACTAAGAAAAAGTTTCGTCCTCGAAACTTAAAATAGAACCTACCTCTACGAGAACAATGAAGGGAACTTCTCCTTCATTTCTGACTCAAGCTCCCAAGTCGACTCCTCGACGGAATGGTTTCTCCAGAGGACGCGGACTAGTGGAATAGCACGGTTGCGGAGAAGTTTATCCTTGCGCTCCAAGATTTGCATCGGCTCTTCGACATATGATAAGTCCGCCTTCAGGTCCAGCTTACCCAAATCTACCACATGCCCCGGATCGTGCACGTACTTCCGCAATTGCGAGACGTGGAAGACGTCATGTACCTCTGACAATGCAGGCGGCAAGGCGATTTGGTAAGCTACCGGGGCGACTCGCTTCAATATTTCGAACGGGCCAACAAATCTTGGGCTCAACTTTCCTTTCGCACCGAACCGGGATACTCCACGCATAGGCATCACCTTCAGGAATACATGGTCGCCTTCCGAGAACTCGAGGGGGCGTCGGTGCGTGTCGGCATAGCTTTTCTGCCGGCTTTGTGCTATCTTCAATCTTTCTCGTATCAATTTGACCTTCCGCACAGTCTGCTCCACCAGCTCCGGACCAAGTATCTGCCGTTCCCCGACTTCATCCCAGCAAATGGGCGATCTACACTTCCGGCCGTACAAAGCTTCATACGGCGCCATTTGGATGCTGGACTGATAGCTGTTGTTGTATGCAAACTCGGCCAGCGGTAGATGGACGTCCCAACTTGACTTCAAGTCGATAGCACAGAGTCGCAACATGTCTTCGAGAATTTGGTTCACCCGCTCTGTTTGGCCGTCAGTCTGAGGATGATAAGCTGAGCTGAACTTCAACTTGGTCCCCAGTGCTGAATGTAGACTACTCCAGAAACGTGCTACGAACCGTCCATCCCGATCCGAGACGATAGAAACTGGGACCCCGTGCAGCCGAACTATTTCATCAAGATATATCTGAGCAAGGCGGTCGACGCTCCAAGTAACTTTGATGGCGATAAAGTGCGCTGACTTGGTTAGTCGATCGACGATGACCCAGACGGCGTCATTTCCCCGCGGCGTCCTTGGCAAGCCAACAACGAAGTCCATAGTGATGTGATCCCACTTCCACTCTGGAATGGCAAGGTTCTGCATCTCCCCGCCCGGTCGCTGGTGCTCGGCTTTGACTTGCTGACAGGCCATACATTTTGACACAAAGAGCGCTACATCCCTCTTCATGCCGTGCCACCAAAAGACAACGCGGAGGTCCTTATACATCTTGGTGCTGCCAGGATGCAAGGAGTATTTTGCATAGTGTGCCTCCGTCATTATTTCCTTTCTGAGTTCTACGTCGTTCGGTACGCATAGCCGTCCCTTCACGCGCAACACTCCCGACTCGTCCTCTGCAAAGTCAGACGCTTTCCCTGTCGATATCAGCTTCCGCATCTTCTCCAGGTAGGGGTCGTCCTTCTGTGCAGACTTGATCCTCTCCAGTAGGCTCGGTTCCACCCGCAATTGCGCCAGTTTCACGTCTCTGAAACGAACTCGAAGTTCAATGCCCATTCCTTCTAAGTCTCGCAGCAGTCGATCGTTGATGCATAATGAAGCTAAGTACTTTCGGCTCAGCGCATCCGCTACCACATTTCCCTTGCCCGGCGTGTAGTCGATTGATAAGTCATAGTCTTTGATTAGTTCGAGCCATCGCCTCTGCCGCAAATTCAGTTCCTTCTGGGTGAAGAGATACTTGAGGCTTTTGTGGTCCGTATAAATCCTGCACGCCACGCCATAGAGATAGTGACGCCACAGCTTCAACGCGAACACAATTGCCGCTAGTTCTAGGTCGTGCGTGGGGTAGTTCTTCTCGTGCGGCTTCAACTGCCGGGAAGCAAAAGATATCACCTTATCCCGCTGCATGAGCACACACCCCAAGCCCTGGCCAGAAGCATCGCTGAAGATTTGAAATCCCTCCGTCCCTTCAGGAAGAGCAAGTATCGGGGCCGAAACGAGCCGTTGTTTGAGCTCCTGGAAGGAAGCTTCACAGTCGTCTGACCACTTGAATGCGACTCCTTTCTGGGTGAGGCGAGTCAACGGCGATGCAATCTTCGCGAAGTCCTTCACGAAGCGTCGGTAGTATCCCGCCAAGCCTAGGAAGCTTCGAATTTCGCCAACTGATGCAGGCCGTTTCCAATCAGCAACTGCCTCGACTTTCTTCGGATCGACTGCGATGCCCGCGGCGGAGATGATGTGCCCAAGGAATGAGACGCTGTCCAGCCAGAACTCGCACTTGCTCATCTTCGCATACAACTGATTCTCTCGAAGGGTTTGGAGTACCGTCCGCAGATGCTCTGCATGTTGTGCTCGATCCTTCGAGTAGACGAGGATGTCGTCGATGAAGACTACTACGAACTTGTCAACGAACGGACGGAACACCCGATTCATTAGATCCATGAAGACGGCAGGGGCGTTTGTCAGACCGAACGGCATTACCAAGAACTCGTAGTGGCCATAACGAGTGCGGAAGGCAGACTTCGGCACGTCATCTGGCTTGACCTTGAGTTGGTGATAACCCGATCGCAGATCAATCTTCGAAAACACGGTTGCACCTTGGAGCTGGTCGAACAAGTCGTCGATGCGGGGCAGGGGGTATTTGTTTCGGACGGTGGCTTTATTCAATTCCCGATAGTCGATGCAGAGTCGCATCGATCCATCCTTCTTCTTTACGAACAGCACGGGCGCACCCCACGGCGAGACACTCGGACGGATAAACCCTCTGTCGAGCAATTCCTGAAGTTGTGCCTTCAATTCTTTCAATTCTGCAGGAGCCATCCTGTACGGAGCCTTCGAGATCGGCCGGGCGTCGGGGAATGTATCGATGGTGAACTCTATCTCTCGATCGGGCGGCATGCCAGGTAGCTCGTCCGGGAACACGTCTGGGAATTCTGCCACAACGTCGGTATCACCCGCGTTCGCACTATCCTGCCTCGTGTCACGAACGGACGCCAAGTAGCCTTCGCATCCAGAATGAAGTAGCCTCCGAGCCGAGATTGCCGAGATCACCATGCACGTCGGCGATGCTTCACCACACGAATAGCAGAATTCGGGCACTCCAGGTATGCGGAAGGTGACCCTCTTTCCTGCGCAGTCGATGTTGGCGTTGCAAGGACCGAGCCAATCCATGCCCAGTATGATGTCGAAGTCCTTCATATCTAGAACTATCGAGTCCAGACCGATCTTTTGACCGCCGATACAGATAATCCCGCCGGCGCAAGCTAAGTTTGTGAGAATTGGTGTGCCCGAAGGCGTGCTTACGCTAAGATCGAGATCTAATGATATTACAGGAAATTTGTGCTCGACGGCAAAGTCCGCCGATATGAAACTATGTGAAGCACCTGAATCAAATAACACACGAGCAGGCACATTATTGAATTTTAGTATACCTGTCACAACAGTGTCGGAAGTATACGCCTCGTCTCGAGTCATGGCAAAGACACGCCCCTGTGCATTAGGGCGTCGGGCTTGGTTGTCGGTTTGAGTGGGCTGAGGGGGTCGAGGCGCCTGTCCTCGATTCTCTTGATGGTATTGTGGTGGCGGGCCATTGCGAGTCAATCTGGGGTTTGGGCAATTTCGAGCGAGGTGGCCCTTTTGTCCGCAAGCATGGCATTCCCCTCTGAAGGGGAAGCAGTTGATGGCTTCGTGCCCGAGGCGATTACATTTGGTGCAACGAGGTAACGGATTCTGACCCAGATAGCCGCCGTTGTTTGGACGCTTTGACGCGTGATTGTTGCCTCCCGTATGGCTAGGGCGTTTGTGATTGGAGTTGCGCACAACGTCGTCAGCGCCGGGAGGATGCAGGTTCTCAAGGCGGAGGGCGTGATTTAGAGCCTCGCCCGTGGTCTTGTACTCCGGGACGCCGACATGTGCACCGATAGATTGTCGCAGTCCCACTTCGAACCGTCGCACGCGGCACTCTTCAGTAGGCAGAAATGCACCAGCGAACTTGGACAATTTGTTGAATTCTGCGGCGTACTGCTGCACGGTCCTGTTCCCCTGCTTCAATGACATGAATTCGTTTTCCTTTGCTTGGCGAACGGCAGACGGAAGGTACTCGAGTTCGAAGGCTTTACGGAACGTGGCCCAAGAGATCGGCGCGGTAGTGTTGTCCGGTCGAATCGCTCGCTTGCGCACGGCCCACCAGTCGTGCGCGTTCAACCGAAGTTGAAGTTGTGCGCAGGCGACTTGCTTTGAATCTTCGATGCCGAGAAGCTCGAAGTGGTCTTCTAGTTCTTCCAGCCAGTCGATCGCAATGGAAGGACCCTCGGTGCCGCTGAAAGAGGTGCGACACGCCTTCTTGAATTCTGACACTTCGAAGTTGTACTTCTTTGGTGCCGCTGGTTGAAGCTCGGGCTCCGCCGTGTCGACTTCAATGGGTGGAATCGTCGGCACGGTGGTA
>JANAVB010038411.1:15000-25588 GCA_029216955.1 Iris pallida | reverse complement strand
TTAGAATGAGTTTGATGGACCTTGTTAAAATTGGACTTACATACATTAAATAGTATATATAAAAAAATTGGTGCCCTATAAAATTTTGGGCCTGAGACGACCGCCTCATGTGCCTATATAAAGTCCGGCCATGAGAAGGATGGGAGGGGGTGTTGGGGGGGGGGGGGGGGGGGGGGGGGGGTGTGGGGGGGTGGTGTGGGGTGGGGGGTTGGGGGGTGGAAGAGTTTGTTTCAACAACCTTTACTTGGTTGATTCTATACATATGCAGCGGTTACCATGTCAAAGATCCTGCCAACTACAAAAATGCACAAAAACTCAAAAAATTTGTGGTAGAATTAATATGTTTAAATATTTAATTAATCCGAGTACACCATAATGCTACATTGTAACTCAAGTTAAATTTAGTTATTTAATAAAGTTAAATATTTAGTTAATTAATCAGACTATCTTCCACTATATAATGAGGCTTCAAAATGGCTCACTTTTGAGCCGTCTAAGCCGTCATTATATCACAGTCCATTTATTTTTAAAAAAGTTTAAATTGTGTAAAAAAATGTTAAAAAAAGTTTAAATTTGTCAACATGGAGAATCGAACTCAACCAAACAAAAAAATACATCACACCTTAACCACATGAGTTAGAAGAAATATTTGACTATAATTGAGTAATTCTTATTATTCGTTATTATACGTGCAAAGACACCATAATGCAGTAAGGATTCAAGGTTAAATATTTAGGGATTTGGACAATTCATAGGTCCCTTGGGTTTAAAACTAGTACAAGCAATTCTACAAAAATCTTTACTTCAATGTAAGATATCAAACAAGTATATTAAATCTATGTAACTTCTTCTGTTTCAATGTAAGATATCCACGAGTATATTAATCTTATGTAACTCAAAGTCCATAAGGATGGGACTCACGAAAAGCTTTTCTTCCAATTATCATGGAAGTGAAGAAGTAAACTCTTATTTCAAGCATATGAATATCATATGGTTTTGATCTATTCAATTTTTTCTTAAGATTGTATTTTGTTCTTACTCGTGGATTGTTTTAAAAGGGTTATTGGATAATCTTCTTCCTTTCGGTGTTAAAATTAAACTTTAGGTTGTACGTACCTTTCGTGCATGGTTCTATGTACTCAATGTTCATGAGTTACAAATTCAAGAAACATGAGTTACGAAATCCAACGAAAATGAGTTACAAAGTTACGTGTCATGTTAGAATAGTTTACAAGTCCATGTATCTTGTCATGATAAGCTGAATAAAATAAAATATTCCACTTTAATATCCTTTCATCAAGTTATGTTTATCTTCAAATTTTAGGTTAGTTCGTGGGTTAGCATGTGCATCAAATACTACTTGAGATTGAGAAAGCAGGAGCTTTCTCTCCACATTTTTTTTATAAAATCAAAATACATGCCAAATGAAATTCCAAGAATTGTGATGATGTGAGGGTTGTTTAAAATTCAAACTAATTTCAGTTATTAGTGAGTTTTAACTATGGTGCATTTCCCTTGCTCTCATGCGTGGATGCATTCATGCTTTTCTTTTATGTTCACACACACAAAACATGAGAGAGAGAGAGAGAGAGAGAGAGAACTAACCTATGCTTAGGAGCACCCTAAGGCCAAGGATGCACCCCATCCTCACATGACGTGCTCCTAGGCCAGTCCCCACACATTTTATGCAGCGCGGACAACGCCGACAAGTCCCCCCTCTCCGACCAACTCGGCTACCTGCAGGTCTAACAAATCATTAGCATCGACAGTCCTCATCCTAACTAACTAACAACACATGTATCTTGCTTTTCATCTACTAGAAAAAAAAAAAGAAAAAAAAAACAAACAAACAAACAAGCCTCTAGTTAGTTATATGCACTATAACTGTCTGGAAGAGTCACAAATCAGTAGGATAGATAAATCAAGAAGGAATAGTAGTTAGCACCACTTGGATAGTGTTTCTCATATGATATAATATAGCTACTATAGACAAACAAAAAAATGTAGTATGGTTGATGAGGCTATTTTATGGAGGAACCCCACCTACCAACATAACATGATCTGCATAAAGCCTAACCCTACACAAGGGATCCCCCATCAAGTTGGCGAGGATGGAGAACCCCCTTCTAGACCCTACTCAAGGTCCCTCTCAAGCTTCTCTACCATCTCCGAGTCCCTTTCTCCATCAAACTCCCTTATGAGCAACTTTTTGCCACCATGGTAGTAGAGATCCATTTCAAATATTATCTATCCTCTTCTCTTTCCTTTGACAATGGCTAAAAGGAAGGCTAGCCAAAGGAAAAGCTCCTTCCCTTCACTAGAAATCATGTGTACACATATATAGATGGATAGTAGATCAATTTTTTTTTTCTTTCTTCTCTTGATAGATAATATAGCCAAAGGAAATCTCACTACTCTCTTACCAATGATCCTACCAAACATGACTTAATAATTGTAATTTTTTATTATCTCAACACCTACAAGTAGGGACGAAAAGAAGATGGAATGATGAGGGGTTAAGCAAATATATGGATACTTTTTTTTTTCCTTCTGAATTTTAGGTGGGACCACACACTATGTAGTTTAACATTTATGCTATTTGGCACGTGCTTGTGCACAGCTACCGCACGCGGCCGAGACGGGGAAGGCCGGAGCGGGAGAATAGGGGGGGGGGGGGGGTGTGGAGGGGAGGAGGCATCGGTGGTGGAGAAGGCGGAGGCAGCGGCGGAGCAGCCGCCGGGGACCGTCGGAACAGTAGGGGAGTGAGCAGTCGTTGGAGGCTGCCGGAGCAGTAGAGAGGAGGGCGTGGGCGGTGGCGGAAGACGGTGGTGGCGGCGTCGGAATGACGTGCTCGGCCGCGCGCGTGCACCGACTGTTGGAGGAGGGGTTGGTGGTTTGACAATGGGTCACTCAATGTCGAATTTTAGATTTTGAGACCTGAGATAATTCTAAAAATGTTGCCCTCAAAGCTTAATATTCAATTTCTTTTCATATGTGATGATACAATAGTCAACACAAAATATAAAGAAATAAACAAAATATAATAACCATAACGATATATGGCATAGTGAAACATTAATAAAACTTAAAGATGTTCCAAATCAAATAAAATAAAATTGGCATTAAGAAAATAAATAAAAAGAAAGCATAATATATGTTTAAGGAAATATCGATGTCACCAAAACAATTTAGTTTGACTAGCTTATTCCTTTTACGTGGACTAAATGGATTAGAATGAGTTTACTGAACTTTTATTAAAATTGGACTTAATACATTAAGTAGTATAAAAAATTGGTGTCCTGTAAAACTTTGGACCTGAAACAGTCGTCTCATGGACTTCATATCAAGTTCGAGCCTGGACCCACTCAGGCCTTTTGTTTTGTACGCCATCGAGTCCATGGATGAAAATAAATCCTTCAGACATTTTTATATAAAATTACAAAATTTGGTGTATTTATGCAAAAGAGTATAAGTTTGAGATATTAGAGGGAAAGGGATGTGGCACCCAAGATAATTATTGGACTTGGCGTCATCTAAGATGGCATCCAATTTTTTTTTTTTAGGACCTGGCGCGATCTTAGATGGCGCCGAAGTTTTCTTTCATTTTTTTAATATGTAACGTGAGAAAGCTGATTTTCTCATCCATAAATAAATTTAACTCTTCATATACAATTTTATTTTTTTTTTTGAAATCTTAGATATTTGTTTAAATCTAATACTAGAAAAATATCTTAGGGTCTGCTTGGATTGAGGGAAAAAAAGCAGAGTTAAGTGGGGTTAAATGGGAGAATTAAGTGAGGGAGAGTAGAGTCAATACCTAGAACCTTGTTTGGATTGGAGGAAGAGTTAAATGGGGGGTGTAACTCTTGCTTGGATTGGAGGTTTTGAGTGAGAGGATGATTAATAAAAATATGATAGTTACCAAATTAACCTTATTACATATGTTATAAAATTAAATTCGATTAAAATTTTAATTAGAACTTGTCAAAATATCTTCACAAATTAGGAAGCTACAGATTAACCTGTTGAAAACAAAAAAAAAATGGAGAAAAAAAAATCATGATATTCTATAAAACAAATAAGGGGTATTTATGAATTTTTAAACAAAACCTCTCAATCCCCGATTTGGGAGGTTAAAATGACAAAGAGGGTGAAATAAACCCTTACTTAATCCTCTATAACCCTCCCTCCTAAACCCCCACCCTCAAACCAAGCATGGTTTTATTTTTCCCTCACTTAACTTCCCTTTACTTAACTCTCTTAACCCTCAATCCAAGCATACCCTTAGAGATACGTTTAAAAATAATTTAAAATCTTAAATATTTTTTTTCTCAAATCTTAGATATAATATGAAATCGTAGATAATTTTTTTCAAATAAAATTTAAAATATCTATAGAAGTAAATTCTTAGATATGTTTTCAAATCTAATATTGAAAAAATATCTTAGACATAAGTTTGAAAATTAATTTAAATTAGAAAAAATTAGTAAAAAGATGTAACAATAATTTAAACTAAAAACTAAAAATATGCTAATAATTCAAATATCATAAATTTGAAAAATAGATTCAAGATAAAATTTAGATAAAATTGGTAACAATTCAAAATTATATGGAGTTAACTTTAGATTAGAATGACATAATAAAATAAAAAAAGATATAAAAATATACAAAACATAAAAGATTTATTTGGTGATAAAACATAACTTAAATATTGTCGTTCTAATTTTATGTTTATTATTATATTCTAATATGATAAATTATAAGATATTTTCATCACCAAATATAATCTTTTATGTTTTATTTTATATCTTTTTTTATGTATATTATGTCATTCTAATCTAAGTTTAACTCCATATAATTTTGAATTGTTACCAATTTTGTCTAACTTTTATCTTGAATCTATTTTTCAATGTTATGATATTTAAATTCTTAGCATGTTTTTAATTTTTTATTTAAATTATTGTCACATCTTTTATACTATTTTTTTATAATTTAAATTATTCAAACTTATGTCTGAGATATTTTTTTTTTCTAATGGTAGATTTGAAAACATATCTAAGAACTTACTTCTAAAGATATTTTAAATTTTATTTGAAAAACTTATTCTCGATTTCAAATTATATCTAAGATTTGAGAAAAAAATATTTAAAATTTAAAATTATTATGTTTAAATGTATCTGGTATTTTTCTAATATTAGATTTAAACAAATATCTAAGATTTCAAAAATAAATAAATTAAAAGATAAAATTGTATTGAGTTAAATTTATTTATGGATGAGAAAATCAGCTTTCTCACGTCACATATTAAAAAAATGAAAGAAAACTTCGGAGCCATCTTAGATGGCGCCAGGTTCTAAAAAAAAAAAAGGCGCCATCCAAGTCCAAGAATTATCTTGGGCGCCATCTAAGATGGCACCACATCCCTTTTCCTCTAAATATTTCAAACTTATACTATTTTGCATAAATACACCAAATTTGATAATATATATAAAATTTTCTGTAAATCCTTTTGCACCCATCTTTCGAAGCATGATTTACCCCCACTTAAGGGCATGTGACACGATTGGGCTTGTTGTAGTCCTTTAATGGTATCATGCAAACAAGTAATTAGGGTATCATACAAACAAGTAAATAGGGTTGGTTAAAAGTAGCCATTTTACAAGATTAGGGATGGAATGGTATGCCAATTAATAGCTGTTTACATGAAGGGGGACTTCATGAAGGGACCGTGTACCCTTTGTTTTTCTGAACGAAACCCTTTTTTTTTTGTCACTTTGTAGTTTTGTACAGCTTGAGGGGGTGCCTTTATGTAAAGGGGTGATGTATTTAGCTACTCCTTACTACCCCAGGATTCCCCCAGTACCTAGCAATATTTCATGAGGTGACACAAAAACACTTTTTTTCAAAATGCATTGTTGCTCCGCTAAATCATGTGTATTCATACATAGAATATGGTTTTTGAAGGCAATTTCTAAGGACACCCTCAAAGTTACTTGGGGCTAGTTCTTACTTGGAGACAATCCAAGAAGGTAGAATTTTTACTGGGGACAGTCCAAAAATTACTTGGGGCTAGCCCACCCCCCAAACACTCTCTCCCATTTCATTTCCTCATTTCCTTTCTCTTCTTCCAAATTCTCTAAAACCCTAGATCCGCCTCCTCCACCTCCTCCGCCTTCCGTCGGCCCCCTCCTCCGCCTCCCCCCCCTCCACCGCCATTGCTCGTTCAGTCCATCATGACGATGCCGCCTCCTCCGACAACCCCAACCGCATCGTCACCGCCAGGAACTACCTCGAGGGGCTCTCCTACGCCGCAGTCTGCCTCGGCGTGTTACGTCCCGATTCCGTCGAATCGATAGTCGTCCCCCAGGCGTCATGCCGTGCGAACCTAATTTGCGATCGCACAAGGCATAGTCATAAGGTAATCCGAAACACGAGAATCTAAGAGAGCAAGCAGACAAATTGAATCACACATTAAGTAAAGAGAACTTTGATCTTTATTGATAATGGACATCATTTACAGACTCTAGTACATGACTTGTGCCGTGCGGGCTACAACATGACTCAATTACAAAATAGTGCCGATGAGATAGCCGTTCCATACATTGCACACATCCATCAATATACAATAGAGTATTCCAATGACCTGGAATGGAGGGACGCTGAGCCATCTTTCTTGGACATTTGAGAGTCTTCAAAAGTGGAGTTGCGGAAAAAGTGTTCGACGCGCGGTTGAAGCTTCAAAATCACGAACGTCGCCGAGCTAGTTTGCGCGTCCTTCCTGATTTACGGGACCTGCAAAGAGCGAGGATCAGTATGATCACATGTACTGACGAATGGCTAATTAAAATTCAAGCTCTGCATTTGATTCAAACAGTTTTATAAACATGTTAAGTAGCTATTTCTGTGATCTTTCTAACCATCCTGATCGATTTGCATGTTAACATATTTTGAGGCAAGCATATAAAATTGTATACATTAAGCAGCTATCATATTCATCCCATGTCACGTGCATTAGTTAAGCAGTGAAAGGGTGTGAAGGTCAATGGCAATGTCAACCCATCACGGATTATAGCTGGGTTAGACGGCGACCCTTTCGCGGCGGGTAGCGAGCCCTGTGCGAAAGTTTCAGAATAATACACGCCGATGTAAGGCTGGCGCTTGCTATACTCGTTCCTCCCGGGCCGAATCGGTCCCTTGGCCTAGGCAACCGTTCGAGAAAACTATACCTTGTCGACAAGTTGTCCAATGACCGTTTTGCAGAGTCTTGAAAAATGCTCTCTTTTCTAGAACCTTATCATTTCTCTTTTAGTTGCAAAACTTAGCATTTCTTTTGAACATAGTCGATTTACTCACTTAGCCATATCGTTGCGATAAACATTAATCGATTCGTTCATTGTTTTGCATAGGCTAAGTGAAATTGTATAAGAAACACATTTTCCATTTTTAATATCGGCAGTTTGATAGCAAGTGTTTCGTGAAGAATCATGCCATAATTTTTTTGATTCTACACTATGATGCCAAGCATTCATTTAACTTCATATTGATTTTGAAATAGAGGGTCGAGGCGAAGGAGGTCAGCTACTCGTCTTAGACTTGTTTCAAGCGAGGGACTGGTTGACTGTGCTGACGTCGCCTACGCGATCATCTACAATCGCATAAGCAACTGATTAGAACACTGTATGAATGCAAAGCTCAAAAACACAAGTCTTGAAAACCCATTCGAAATATTCACGAAAATGCATTCACGAAAACTAAAACCAAAGCCAAATCAAGTACGACATGAAAACCAGAGCAATGGAAGGTCTCTTCCGACTCAGCCGCAGAGCCAATCCTTGAGGCACAACCCGCTGAATATGGAACTTGGTTCCGAAGAAGCTATTCCATAACGTGGAATTGATCTTAATTCAACCGTTCCCGTTCGATCGATTCAACCGATTTTGACCTATCGGTCCCGACCGAATCGATAGCGACAGTGTTCCTTTCTCGCATATCCCGTGGACGAAAACATGGCACGATGTAGGGACGGAGCACCACACCATAACCAACTAATAAAAAATTTCATCCTCGAAACTTAAGGATAGAACCTACCTCTACGAGAACAATGACAAAATTTTTCCTTCATTTTCGATTCAAGCTCCTACGTCGACTCTTCGACCGAATGGTTATTCCAGAGTATGCGGACGAGAGGGATCGCTCAATTTTGCAGCAGCTTATCCTTGCGTTCTAAGATTTGAACTGGCACTTTAACGTAGGATAAGTCAGACTTCAGCTCCAGCTGGCCAAAATCTACCATGTGGCTAGGGTCGTGCACGTACTTCCGCAACTGAGAGGCGTGGAAGACATTGTGTACACCTTCTAGCACCGGCGATAGAGAAATTTTATAGGCCACTGGGGCGACCCGCTCGAGTATTTCGAACGGCCCAATGAATCTCGGACTCAACTTTCCCTTCGCGCCGAACCGAGTAACTCCTCGCATGGGTGACACTTTAAGAAATACGTGATCGCCTTCTTGAAACTCGAGGGGTCGACGATGAACATCCACGTAACTTTTCTGACGACTCTGTGCGGTCTTTAATCTTTCCCAAACAAACCAAATTTTCTGCATGGTCTGTTCCACCAGTTCTGGGCCGAGAATCTGCCGCTCTCTAACTTCATCACAGCAAATTGGTGATCGACACTTTCGTTCGTACAGAGCTTCATACGGGGCAATTTGGATGCTAGATTGATAGCTATTGTTGTATGCAAATTCGACCAGAGGTAGATGAACGTCCCAACTCGACTTGAAGTCAATTGTGCAGAGCCGTAACATATCTTCGAGAATCTGATTGACGTGCTCCGTTTGGCCATCGGTCTTGGGATGATAGGCTGAGCTAAATTTCAACTTGGTATCCAGAGCTGACTGAAGGCTACTCCAGAATCGCGACATAAACCGTGAATTCCGATCAGAGATAATGGATACTGGAACTCCGTGCAGCCGTACTATCTCATCAAGATAAATCTGCGCTAGGCGATCAATGCTTTAAGTAACTTTAATGGAAATAAAGTGCGCTGACTTGGTTAGTCGATCGACAATGACCCAGATGGCATCATTTTCCCATGGCGTATTCAGCAGACCAACAATAAAATCCACGCACACGTGCTCCCACTTCTATTCTGGAATTGCCAGATTCTGCATCTCCCCGCCCGGTCTCTGGTGCTCAGCTTTCACCTGCTGACAGGCCATGCATTGCGACACGAAGAGTGCCACATCTCTTTTTATTCCGTGCCACCAGAAGTTTGTGCGGAGGTCCTTATACATCTTCGGGCTACCGGGATGCTAGGTGTACTTCGCATAGTGCGCCTTCGACATTATCTCCTTTTTAAGTTCTGAATTATCCGGAACGCATAGCCTACCCTTCAATTGAAGCATGCCGGTTTCGTCTTTCGCAAAGTCGGTCGTCCTACCCGTCGAGATTAGCTTTCGTATTTTTTTCAGGTACGGATCGTCCTTCTGAGCGGTCTTTATCTTTTCTTGTAAGCTTGGCTCTATTTGCAACTTTGCCAACTGTACATTCTTGAATCGGACTCGGAGTTCGATGCCCATCTCTTCTAGGTCATGTAGCAATCTGCATTGGATGGATAGCGAGGTAATATACTTCCGACTCAGAGAGTCCGCCATAACATTTTCCTTTCCCGACGTATAGTCAATAGTCAAGTCGTAATCTTTGATCAGTTCAAGCCAACGCCTTTGCCGCATGTTCAGTTCTTTCTGCGTGAATAGATACTTGAGGCTCTTGTGATCGGAATATATCGTGCATGCCACGCCAAAGATAATGAAGCCATAATTTCAACGCGAATACAATTACCGCTAACTCCAGGTCATGAGTAGGGTAGTTATTTTCGTACGACTTTAGATGTCGGGAAGCAAAAGATATCACCTTGTTCTGCTGCATCAGCACACACCCCAAGCCTTGACCGGAGACGTTGTTGAATATCTGAAAACCCCCAGTCCCTTCTGGAAGTGTGTCACGACCCCACCCTAGGTAGGGGCACAAGTGTGTGACAACGCCCAGCCTACACCGTAAAAATGGCGTAGAACGCTGTAGGTCTACTAGCCAAAAAACAGTATATAATAACCTGTCATCTCCACACAGAGGTATATAATATGAAATACTGATAAACTCAATCACAATCTAGAAGGAAGAAGTATGGCAAAAAAAAATAGATAGATAAAAACCACAAGTGCAATATCCAGCTCAACAACGAGAGAGAGAGACACAAAGTAATATAGTTATACAATCCCAAATATAATATCATAACATAAGTAGCAAGCTGGAGACAAGGTCCAGTCCAAAATATCTACTCTAACTAAACTAAGCTAGAGGCTCGTCGGGCGGAGCTAAGCCCTGCTGGACCAAGGTATCAAAGTCTAAGCCTACTACGTCATCCGGGCCGTAGTAGGTACTGTAATCCTTCTCATCAGCATCTGTAATATTTTGTCAGCATATCCAGTCAGGATGGAACGAGTACAATCAACTAACAACTGTTCACAAGATATGACAAAAGCTATAAGACTGTAAATAAAGAGTATATACAAAAAATCATGGAA
>JANAVB010038411.1:0-10000 GCA_029216955.1 Iris pallida | reverse complement strand
GACAAACCCACCTTGAAAGGCAAAAAGTGGGCCGATTTGGTCAATCGATCAACAATGACCAAAATCGCATCCTTTCCTCCTGGAGAGCGCGGAAGTCCAAACACAAAGTCCATAGTGATATGCTCCCACTTTCATTCAAGAATGGGTAGTGGCTGGAGCAATCCACCGGGTCTCTGCCTTCCGGCTTTCACCTGCTGGCACACCAAGCATCTAGAAATGAACTGAGCTACCTCGCGTTTCATGCCATATCACCAAATATGCTGTCTCAAGTCTCTATACATCTTGTTGGCTCCAGGATGCATAGAGTACTGAGAACGATGCGCCTCCTGAAGAACCTCCTCCCGAAGTCCTCCGTTCGACACGCACAATCTGATACCATGCCTCAACGACCCATCTTCCGTTATAGAGAACTCATCCAACAGTCCTGCCCGGACCTGCTCCCTGATGCCTCTCAGAGCCTCATCCTCAAACTGAGCTGCTTTGACTCTGTCCATCAGCTCTGACTGCACCTGAAGACCCCACATCTGCTCCTCAAACCCAGGAACTGTCACCTCTATGCCCAAGCTCTCCAGATCTGCCAGAAGGTGACGATCCATCGTCAAACACATGGCCACGGGATACCTGCTCAAAGCATCCGCAACCAGGTTGGCCTTTCCCGGATGGTACTGTAAGGATATATCAAAATCTTTCATCAGCTCTAACCATCGCCTATGCCTCATATTCAGCTCCTTCTGGGTAAATACGTACTTCAAGCTCTTGTGGTCCGTGAATATCTCCACACGCTCTCCGTACAAATAGTGTTTCTACAGCTTTAAAGCAAATATGACCGCTGCCAACTCCAAATCATGAGTCGGGTAGTTCTTCTCATGTGGTCGTAACTGCCTAGATGCATAAGCAATTACCTTCCCATGCTGCTGAAGAACGCAACCCAGACCCTTTCCCGAAGCATCACTGTAGATCGTGAATCCTCCGGACCTAGATAGCAACGTCAAAATAGGAGCCGACGTCAACCTCGTCTCCAACTCCTCGAAAGCAGCTTGACACTCATCATTCCAGACGAACTCTACGTCCTTCCTGGTGAGTCTAGTCGTCGGCTCTGCTATTCGAGAGAAGTCCTGCACAAACTTTCTATAGTAGCCTGCCAAACCCAGAAAGCTCCGAATCTCGGCAACTGAACTGGGTATCGACCAAGACTCTACCGCCGCAATCTTCCTCTGATCTACTAAAATCCCATCACCGGATACAACATGGCCCAGGAACTCCACTCGATCCAAGAAGAACTCGCACTTCGACAGCTTCCAATACAGCTGCTCCCTCCTCAGAGTCTCCAGCACAACCCGCAGATGCTTCTCGTGCTCCTCAGGCGTCTTCGAATAGATGAGAATTTCATCAATGAAGACCACCACGAACTTATCAAGGTATGGATGGAATACTTTATTCATCAAGTTCATGAATATCGCCGGGGGGTTAGTCAACCAAAACGGCATGACGGTAAACTCATACTGGCCATAGCGGGTACGAAAAGCAGTCTTCGGAATGTCATGCCCCTTCACTCTCAGCTGATGGTACCCCGATCGCAAGTCTATCTTCGAGAACACCCTTGCACCACTCAACTGATCAAACAAGTCATCAATCCTGGGCAAAGGATACCTGTTCTTGATAGTGAGGTTGTTGAGCGCTCGGTAGTCGATACACATCCGTATCGTACCGTCCTTCTTTGGGACAAACAAGACTGGCGTTCCCCAAGGCGAATAACAGGATCTGATGAAGCCCTTGTCCTGCAGCTCGTCGACTTACTTCTTTAGCTCCGCCAACTCGTTGTTGTTGATCCGATAGACATGCTGAAAAATAGGCTCAGCTCCCGGCATCAAGTCTATCGTGAATTTAACATCTCTGTCCGGCGGCATCTCCGACAATTCTTCGGGAAAGACATCCAAGAAATCTGTAATAAATGGATGCGGCAACTCCTGCCCTGCCAACAAGGCTCCACAGAATCCATCTTCCGGCTCCGCTGCTCCTCTGACAAACTGAAACTCTGGCTCTCCTGGCGGACTAAAAAATACTCTGCCTGCTCTACAATCTATGCTAGCATGGTGCCTGCTCAACCAGTCCATCCCGAGTACTATATCGTACCTCGGAAGTGGCATTACGAGCAAGCACGCGCTCAAATCCCTGTCTCCCAGAGTAACTCTCTGCCCCTTGTAAATATTATTAACCAGGATAATGCCTTCCCCGGTCATAATCTTGCAAGTCCTACCCAGATATCACTACACCAAAAAATGTATTTAGGAACAGTTTTTATATGTTTCTAATATTTTTAGGAACATATCATAACCGTTCCTAAAAGTGGCGTTGCAATTTTTGGAACAATTATAAAGCGTTCCTAAATTCAGCCTGGAACGGTTTTGAGATGTTCCTAAATAAGGTTTTGGAACACATATAATGCATTCCTAAATTATTTTTGGAATGCCATTGAAACGTTTCTAAATGTCATTTTGAAACACTTTATATCTATTCCTAAATGTAATTTGCAACACTTTTGCACTGATCTTGTAGCTAGTTTTGAAACGCTTTATTAACATTCCTGTGTATTTTTTTAATTTCAATTTCATGTTCCAATTTTTAGTTTGAACCATAAATATGATGATTGCTCAACTGACTATTGAAGCACATATTAAGTTGTGCAATATTTTTTTACAAATTCCTTGAATCAACATACAAGAGCTCTATTAATTAACCAAAGATGTCAATTTAATAAAAAATCTAATAACATATCCCAAAATTTTATCTTTACAACATGTCACTTAAAGTATAAAAAGTAGAAAATACAAAAAAAATATAAAATCTGGACTAGAATTTACAAGGTAATTTGTTTACAAAGTTTAATTCTCTGAAAGATGATTCCACGTAGTAATGAAAGTTGCATCTACCAACCAGATGATGGATTGTTGAACAACGCAACACCTGCATGCAATAATATGACAGAAGTTAAAAGCAGGGCATATACACGGTACCAAGTATATATATACCAAGAAATTTAATACCAGAAACATGGCGTGGGACATTTTTGCATACCATCAAGATTGGCTGTTAGAGGATTAGGTCATGACAGATGAAGAACAATCATGGCACGAAAACCAGTAAGAAGAGACTAACAAGGTAAAATACTTCTTAGTGCCACCATGGTTAAGCTCTGGAAAATGAGAGAAATAACTTTGGCCCTAAAGATTCTCACAATATAAATACCATAACATAGCATACTAAGAACAAAAAGTGGTTTCCAGTAGCATACACACTAAAACCATATTGAATAATCAGAGCAACACAGTACACTAGTAATGCTAATATATTAAATGGTAATCAAAATGTACAAGGCCTTAACACATCAAACAATAGTCTTACCATGCTCTACATATTTTCTACAAAAGATAATGAAACTCTGTCACTCGTATCATACTCACAGCTCAATTATGTATATTATAATCTTAATAGAGAGTTTATAAACTCAGTCACTCATATCAAGTCATACTCACAACTCTTTTGGTGCGCACAAATACCACAAATCTGATTTATATACTATAGCATGCGTAGCAAAACCTTGAATGCATTAAATTATAGACCCTAATCAAGAAAATATATTTGGATGATGAAAAAGTGGCAAACAAACCACCATTATATCATTCATTATTTAAGGCTTAAGTTTTTCACAAGGTTGATATCTGAATAAATAATGCAGTTCCTGACCATCATAAAGACAATTTTGCCTGATTCTCTGCTTGGGAGCTCAATTCCCCTCTGAATCACATGATTTTTTGGGGAAAGAAAAGAATAACAAAAGGTAAAGCACAATAAACATCTCATATAGTGCTACTGCTGTCAAGAAATTGTCGTTTGTAAGGACCACATCAGAAGCTTCCTTCGCAACCTGAAACACGAAAGTTAAGTTTTGATCCAATGTGAATTATGTGGAGGTACCCTAAAAATCAAGCCGATGTTATAGAAGAAAAAATATTCAAATAGCCAACCCCAAAAAATTCATATAAGCAACAAATTAATACTAAAAATAATGTCAGGTAATATTAAAGCAAGAGTAACATGAACAAGTTACCTCAGTTCCACTGATACCCATAGCTATCCCGATGTCTGCTAATTTTAGTGCAGATGCATCATTGACACCATCTCCAGTCATTGCGACAATCTCTCCCATATCTTGCAGTAGCCATACAATTTCTTGCTTATGCCTGGGCTCGACACGGGAGAAAACCATACCACCAGGCTTTGACAGAATCTTAGTCCTCTGATCCATGGGAAGAATCCAAGGCTTCTTCAGGATAGGGTGAACTGTAAACTATGCATAAAATAGGAAAGATGTATACACATTAAATATCTAAAGGAATAAAATGAGCAAAAATACAAGGTATTTCATTGCACTGCTTCAAACCTAGAAATACAATTAGAAACTCAAGACATATCTGCAAGGATCTCTTTATTCAGTGGCCATGATAGACATTTGAATTCGACATGCTAAAGCTAGCAAGACCCACTGTCGTCATTAGGTCTCATACATACATAGTGAGAGAAATGGTCCAAGTAATACATACATAGTGAGAGAAATGATCCAAGTAATACAAATAAAACTAAATATGAATCGCAAATTAAGTACATGCCTTAAATGATGAAAGTTCAAAAAAGTACAAACTTACAAAGCCAACTTACCATACTGCTGACAATGAGAGGAGCAACTGCAAGCTAGAAATTCCTGCATCAGTTTGGATAAGCAAATTAATGTAGAAATATGTGTGCCTTGTATTTGTCAAGGAATACCATGGTGTGAATGTCTGTATCATGGAGTTTAGGTGAGTTGCAGTGTGTGTCAAGGTAAATTAGGCAGTGCATTAGCATTTGCATCGACAAAAAGTTAGGCATCAGCAAATTTCAATATATTAGTAACTGGAAAATTTGGCATGGCTTTCATCATTGTCGATGGCTCCGTTTATTAGGACAAGCATGATGTTCGATGTAATTTAAACAAACATATAATTCCAATTACTTGGGCCGCCTAGGAGCCAGGCGGGTCGGCAGGGTCCGACTACCGCCTAGTCGGCCGACCCTTACGTCTCCAGGCTGGACTTCCCTATCAACTCTCATAATGTCTTACTGCCTATGCTACAATAATTATGTTGATCTATTGATGACATCGTGGCAACTCAGTCACATGAAGAAGCAATAATTAGATTTTGTTGCCCACCCTTATGCTAAAGAAAGAGTATTTCTCGATGGCTCAAGCAGTTTTCGAGCTTACTTGGCTCTGGAGGCATTTGACTTATCTTGTTTTTTCACTCACTTCTCCAGCATATCTCTATTATGATAACAAAGTTACGATTAACATTGTTGAGAATTACATCTTCCAAGAGCACACCAAGCATTGAGGTTGATTGTCACTTAATTCGAGACAAGGTCAAGCTTCATGAGATTTTTTTTTCACTTCAGTATGTCCATGTTCCCTCTCAGTTGGTCAATACCTTACCGAATTTCTAATCTTTGTTCTTTAATTTTCTTCTAAAATTGGAATTGATTGAAGTATACCTTCATATTTTGATATAGTGTAGAAAAGTATATGTCTATTCTTCTCTTTTGTATTTTGTCTATTTAGTCTCTAGTTTAGTCCCACTAGCCATCAAAATGGATCTTATCATCTCTTATAAATATGTAGATACTCCCATCTAGTGCAACTAATACAATGAGATAAAGATATGATTTTCATTAACCTCTTAAAGCTTGTAATCAAACAACTCAAGCATGGACTGCTGTGTCCATTGACTATGATTTTCATTATATTGCCAACAGAAAAGAGTAAGAATTTTAAATGTGGATGGAGTGGTGCAGGAAATTATAACAAATAAATGCCTGAGTTCTTGCCTGAACGTAGTGGATGCCAGTTATCTTGGTTGGAGTACTAACTAGCTCCAAGACAGATACCCCATTGGATCTCCCAAAATCCAGATATTTAGAAGAGCTGTTCCCTGTCTCTACAAAGCTCCATTTTCCTACAGTCACATTTTCAAGACAACCATTAGAGAGTAAGCATAATAAATCCTAAGTAGCGGGATACTCAGAAGGTAATTAACAATCTGTGTTGTGTAACTAAAATAGCTTATTATTTATGATTCAAATAAGTTGAATCCACGTCGATATGTGTGAGAAAGAGAGATTACCATGTTCTTCAGGTAATTTGATCAACAAGGTACATTATCCGTACACCAAATATGTGAAATTTCATAATGAAGTGTTGCAACGGCAGACACATAATTTTTTTCAGGGGGAGCAAAAATACATTAGTTCAAAATTGTCCGGGAGGAAGAGAGGGGGGGGGGGGATACTAACTTTTTTAAAAAATATATATATCAATGAGAATTTTACTCTTACAAGGTTTGGACTCAAGGCCACCTAAGTACAAGACATAAAACATAACCAAATTAGCTATAACTTGTTTGTGAAAATTTTGGAAACAACATAATCGAATATAGTACATTCAAATCCTTTATGCTATACAAGGGAACCAAAATTTCAGGGGGAACGGCCGCTCCCCCTTTGCCTACTGCATCTTGGTTTAATCACGTCATAGCAACCACAAGGAAAGTGAAGTTACCATGCAACCAGACTTCAGATGAATATGATACCTTATGACAACGATCCAAAGGAGCTCCAACAAGTTCCCTATGTTATTTTGATTAGTTTCAGAAATCAATTCACAGCCTTAAAATTTGAAATTATTCTTTCCCTTTAAAATTCATGGTGAATGAGGATTTATTGCAAGTCACCTACATTAGAAAAGTATCTCTTGGTGTTGCCATGCCTAAATTGAAATTTATTAATCCTACCCTTTCTATTTAGAATAACTCAATAAAGAAAAGTGGGTTTTTAATTGTTGATCTCCTAAATAAAAAAGCAAAAAAACTATGAGCTTACACGAACTCCAGCTATTCTTCAGCATTTCAAAGATGCTCAAGCCTTCAACCATGCTCTTGAATTTGCAAAAGGACATTCTCTATACATTATTTTTTTTATTTTTTAGAGAGAATAATGGAATATAATTTTCAAGGGATTAATTCGTGTCAAAAGTTTGACCTTTCCTTCTATGGAGAATCCTTCCTAATTCGAGTTTTGAAAGAAAAGTGAAATACTGCTCTCTCATTCTCTTCGTCACCAAATCAGCATATATACTTCCTATTCATATTAGTAGGAGACTAGTTCTTGACATATCTAAAGAGTAATAAAATTGAACATGATAAGATCTGATGAAGGACATGATAGATAATGTATACATAAGACAATGACATAAATGATCTCAAAATAACACAACAACAATAATAGACATAAGTTCATCTAGATAATACAACAAGAAAGCCTTTATCCCAAATATTTGGAGTAGGCTATTTAATCTTTATCTTTTATTCAACTTATCCGTATTTGTATTTTTGCAAACATAGTGCACTATGTTTGCAAAAATACAAATACGGATACAGCGACCATTAAACTAGTACTCTATATTGATTTACTCTTTACCATCTATTGTATCATGTTCTGCAGGTGACATCTTACGAGAGTATGCTTCACCATGAAGAAACTGTTACTAGAGGGGAGTTTGCATAATGGTTTCTGTATTGTAGTTGTGGCATTGGAAGGGATTTTTCCAGAAGAAGAAGCTCATTAGGATGCACTAACAAAATCTTCTACCAGGAATGCAAATTATATAGAACATGTTTTATCTCTAGTTGCTTATGCTTTTCTCTCTTCTTTCTTCTGGTTTTAAATTGTTGCAAAGTTTGTAGTTCACATCTACGAAAATTCTCGTATTGAAAATAAAGTGACAAAATACTGATGAAATATTTCTACCATTGATCAAGAATTTATTTTTGAACTTTGTAAGGTTTCTAGAACTAGTTTGATTGGGGAATTGGTACAACTAATAAATATGCTTTAATAAAGATCATGCCAGCTTCTTGGACATCTTGAATCATAATAGGGGTGATGCAGAAAATCTTAGCAGCACAATTAGACTAATTGCAACCATGATCCAAGCAAGCTGACATGGAGATCTTACGTGATATAGTCTCAATGCTACTAATTACATGATGGGAGTAGTCTTTTAAAAATACAACTTTTTGCCAAAATCTGAAGAGAACGACAATGCGACAAACAAAGCTAAATCAATAACTCCAAAAATTCACCAAAATGAGACCAGAAACCCTAGATCTAGAGATCAGATCTGTACCAAAAGAATTTGTGGGGGGTTTTTGAAACCCTAGAAATCGAATCCGTCGCTGATTCTTTTTTTTTTTCTTCCTCCAAAATTACCCAGAAAAAAGAAGACAATGACAGACAAATTATGTGAAGAATAAGAAGGAAGGAGAGAAATGGATTTACCAGACCGAAATCAGAAGGTTATTGGTAGCCATAACGTTCGGTGGGATACGTGGTAGCAGTGTCCTCTCACTTGTCGACGTAGGAAAGGTGCGCGCGGGGGGGGGGGGGGGTGTGGAGCAACAGAGGAAGAAGAAGGGTTGGTCGCTTGTCGACGTAGGTAAAGGGTGCGCGGGGGCGAACAACAGAGAAAGAAGAAGGTTTTTTTTAGGGGGGGAGTACAGATGAAATTAGAAAGAGAGTGTTGGAACAATTTAGCTATAGCATGTATGCTTGAACGTAAACAACTACTTTTATTAGCCGTTCTAAAAATTATCAAATTTTAAAAAAATTAGTTTTAGGAACATTTTAGTAGGTTGGAATAGCTAACAAGTGTTCCAAAGTCTAGAAACACCTACCTACCGTTCCAAAGCCCAAAATGCTAATTGTTTCAAATAACCCTTTTTGGTGTAGTGTATTCAGTAATAATGTTGTGCCTAAGTGGAAAAGAAACTGACACAAAACTGTGCGTAGCACCTGAATCAAACAATGCTAAGGCAGGAAAAGAATCAAGAAGAACCGAACCTGCAACAACATCTGCGACTGGCTCGATCTCCTCGGCTGCAAGAGCAAAAGCCCTGCCCTGAACACCCCGCGGCTGGTGGTGCTGTGCAAACCGCTGCTACTGGGTCGGAAGTGGACCCCTCGGCTGTACTGCAGGTACTCTCGCCGGTGCCCCCTGAGCTGCTACCACTCCACGGGCTACCCTGCAAGGGTTCGCAGGACAGTCTCTCAACTGATGTCCGACGTCACCGCAATAGAGGCACACACCCAGCCTCTTCCAGCAAACCTCCCAGACGTGACCAGGCTTCTTGCAAAAGTTACAAGGAGCCCCATGCTGTGCCTGCCTCGGCTGAGTGTGCTGCACCTGCTGAACCGGTGCTCTGGCCTGAACCTGCGGCTGGTGATGCTGGAAAGAACGATGTTGAAGCTGAGGGCGCTTAGCAGCCCCCGCACTGCTAGTAGCCCCAGAGAAAAGATTACGCTCCCTCTTGGGCTTCAAGCCCCACTCCTGCTCTACCTTGCGGGCCTCCGCGTAGATCTGTGTATAAGTCTCATAGAAGGAGGGAATGAGGATCTTGATATCCTAAGTCAGCTCCTCCCTGAAATGGCTCGCCCTGATCTTCGGGTCTCGAACCATGTACTCCGCGTATCGGCTCAGACGGCCGAACTCAGCGGCATACTCCTCCACAGATAAACTTTTCTGCTGCAGATCTTGGAACTGCCGTACTAGGTCGATCTTACTGTAGGGGAAAAAACTTCTCCTTGAAGAGAAGCTTGAACTCTTCCCAAGTATGGCCCTCTTCAGCTAGGGATGGCTCGTTCCTAAACCAGGTACGTGCAATGTCTAGCAACTGCAGACCTACCGTCTCGACCTTCAGGTCGTCTGCGAGGCGGGAGGCCCTCATCTGCCGCTCGATATCCTCGAGCCAATCATCTGCATAGACACACCCTCGGTCCCGCTAAAGTCACGGGGCCCGAGCTTCTTGAAGTCCTGGATATCTTCGTACCTCGTACGCGTCCCATGATGCGGAGC
>JANAVB010038410.1:0-36734 GCA_029216955.1 Iris pallida | reverse complement strand
ATAATAAATATATATATATAGTATACATAATACACACATATATATATATATATTATATATATATACATAAATAATGAAGTATATTCATATATATTTATAAAACAGCAACTATGTATACCTAAATATAGTATGTATAATAATACATATTACATATATACAAATATATGTATACATATATATATATAATTATATATAAAAACAAAAGAAAAGAAAAAAGAAAAGGAAAGAAAAGAAAAGAACAGCAAACGAGCGCAAGGCTCGAACTCGGCCAGCCAGAGGGGGGGGAATTTTAATTCGTTCGGGCTGGCCAGTGGGCCAGCTCGGTTCGGTTGTTAGAACGGGTTGGGTTCATTATATTTCTGATTAGGTTAGTTATAAAAAAAAATATAAATTTCGTCCTGTGTCCAGACAGTTCAGGACACAGGTATCCACGTGTCTTCGCTTAGCACGACACGCACGGGCGTCCAACAACGTGTCCGAGTATGGGACGAGGGTCCCCGTGTCCTGGCGAGTCTGTCCGTGTACACGAGACTGAGTCAACACGAGCACAAAGAGACACGTACGTGTCCGGCGTCGAGCTGCTGTCGAAGGGGAGATCGGCGGCTGGGGGCGTCGGCGTCACGGCGCTCCGGTGGCGCTGAGTTCGCCTCGGCGTGGCGAACTCGTCGATGGTGGTTTGGGTCGACGACGACGAGCGGTGGTGGTGGAACGAGGGTCGCCGGAGTTAGGGTTTAGGCGAGGGTTTAATTGGGGAAGACGGGCGGAGCTGGGCGGAGGGTCGGGGCTGGTCGTGGTTGGGTTGGGGGAAGAGAGGGGGTCTTTTTATAGGGTTTTAGGTCGGTCGAAGTCGGTCGGGACGTGGGGGGGGAGCAGCTGGCCGGTCGTCGGCACTGTCCGGTCGTCGGGGGTAGGTTAGGGTTTTTGCACTAGAGTCCCTAGGTTTTAGGTAATTGCATTTAGGTCCCTCCGCAGAGTAAAATGTAAATTTTAATTTGCAAATTGACTCCTGCGGGTAATATTTGCAAAATATTTGCAAAGACAAATGGATTATTGCAAAAAGTATTTAAAACAATTTTAAATATTGCAAACCTAATTAAAACAATTTTAATATTTTAAAATTGCAAAATGGTATTTCTGGTATTTAAAAGCTATTTAAAAACATTTAAAAATTCTAAAAAATTTTCTAATAATTATTATAAAATATTTTAATGCCAAATAATCATTAATGGCCAATTATCACTAATAAACAAAATTTTGAAAATCAGGGGTTGACAAGTCTTCCTTCCTTGAAAAATTTCGTCCTCGAAATTCACAAGGATTGAAGACCCGACAATATTCTAACATAGCAAGCAATGCAACAAAAGACTAAGGCTACGATCAAAACTAACCTCCCGAAACCTGTTCCGGCTCCGGCTCAAGGACTAGGCTATAAGTCTTCCCCTGGGGTCCCTTGGCTACTGGGCAGTCCCGAATCTGATGGATGGCAGACCCACAAGCTAAACACTGACCCAACCTCTTCCTGCACGAGAGAGTCATGGCCTTGCCTCTTGCATATACACAAAAAGCTCCCTTCTGCTGCTGCTGTCGGGGTCCCGGGCTCTAACTGGCGGGGTCTGATGATGTGGTGTAGGGGATGGTAAGTCTGCTGGGTGGCGTCGGCGCTCTCTGCTGGAAAGCCTGACGCTTGGACGGTCCCTCATGGTGTACAGAAGCCGGCCTCTTGCTAGACAGAAGACGCTCCTCAATGCTCCGGGCTAACTCTAGGCTCTGGTAATAGTCAGTCGTACCGTTCGCCACTATAAGAATGCCAATGTCTGGAACTAGACCATGGCAAAACCTACGGGTCATCTCCTCTGGATCAGCAACCAGACTAGGAGCAAACGGCTCAAGCGACTGAACTCTCCCGCATAGTCGTCAACAGAACGGTTCCCCTGCTGGATGTTCTGGAATCGTAGCCCCATGGCTACTCTAGCAGTGGTCGAGAAGAATTTCTTCTTGAACTGGGTCTTAACTGGTCCCAGGTGGCTCTACCTCTCGCGAACAACGGCTCATTCCTGAACCAACTCCGGCTAAGTCTATCAGCAGAAATCCTGCTGCCTCGACCTGAAGGTCATCCGGCATCCTAACTCCCAGAAGCTTTCTCTCTACAATCTAGCCATCATCAGCTACTACTATGCCCTCAGTCCCTGAGAACTCCTTGGGATTCAGACCCATGAAGTCCTTGACCGTCCCCGCTTTCTGCCGTGGCTCTACATGTGGTGGACCACGGGACGTCCCTCAGAACGCTCCATGCTCTGGCGGAGTAGGGTAGTCTGCTCCTGATGGGTTGTTAGGAACCCCTGGATCAGTGTGAGCAGCTGGGTCCCGTCGAGAGTGACGGAAGCCCTGGGTGGGTATAGTGATAGGGGTGGTGGAAGTATCGGGTCCTGCCGGGCCTGGGATGTGGAAGGTGGTATCTGGGTCTGTGGATCTGTGGAGTGGGGGAATGTGGTAGGTGGAGGTTCAGTCAACTGGTCAGCTGACTGGATATGGAGGGCCCCATTCTCGGGGGTAATATGCTGGGACGAACGAGTAAGCACCATCTAAATTACACATAAAAGACTTATAAGGACTTGTTTAAAGTAAGCAATCATATGCAAGAAAATCTAATTATAATAGCAATCATGTGATGTGTTTTCTATGTTGCAATCCTAGCATTCCTCTAAGTGTTCTAAGCGTCTTTCCTAATGTTGTCTAATTACCTTAAGTTCCTAATTGCAGGCATGTTGGTACAATAACGTAACCAAACAATTTAGTCAGGACCTGCATGGGCCGCCAAAAAAACATGTCACGACCCGTTACCCAAATTGTTGGGCCGGGCCGAGCCATGTCCAGCCTACGCTTAAGATAAAGCGCAGTAAGCTGTTCTAGAGATAACAAGACAAGACTAAATGTGCTAACAGTTCTATAAGTGAAGAAGAATCATAAATGCTCCAAACACAAAAGTCGTCGTATATAGTGAAATATCAAGTACAAGTAAACTGAAATGTAAAACTGGATACATGTCCAGTTACAAAATGGTATAGTCTAATACATGACTACACTAAGTATCCCAAGCAGCTACGCAAACTAGACGAGTCTCCCCGCAGGAACATCCTCGTATGGCAAAACCGGGTCCTCGGCAGTGACTCCATAATACGAATCACAGAGCAACTCCTCCTCAGTAAGTATACCTACAACGTTATCCTGTCAGGACGGGAGCAAGTACAACCTCTACAACTAAAGTACTGAACATATAATGAAAGAGATGTACAACAAGAAACATGGTGTGATAAGTCTACAAACAGGAAATATGGCCTCATGGTACAACTGGGATCATAGTATCATAGTAACATAGGGAACATGGCATATCATGGTTTAATTTGTCATTTCTACAAATGACCACATATAGTTTAAAAGTTTAAAACCGTAGCATGTACGTGAATCGGTCAATAGGTGATTCAGGATGTACTGTGGTACATATCAAGTTTTTCTGGTGTGCCCACACGTGCACGAACGGCATCGGTGTATATCCATACACAAACGCGAGATTCAGAAAATACGGCAAGGTCGCATATAGAATGTCCCCGAGCGCGGTAAGTACATACGGAGAAGGGGGTCATGTTCACGTACACTACTAGCAGTTTCCTCTTAACCCGTTATTTAACATGTAGAGATACGAGAGCAGTAAAAACATGTGAATACTCAGAGCAGTCTAAGGCATAGTGAAACTTGTACTGAGAACCCGTAAGAAGCATGTGAAGATATAAGAGCTGTACTAAACATGGCCGGTACTGAAAGTGATACAACATGTGAAGACATAACTTGCTACTTCAAGGATCAGTCTTTTAACAGGGTTAATACATGTTCTAGCATTAAAAGACAGTAAATGAGTAGATGTACTTGCCTCTAGCAAAACAAGCTGCGATAAAAGTGCTATGGATGTCTGGTAACTCGTCACTGTAGAAATACATACAATAACTTAGCTTTTACACTAAGCTAAAAACTAGGACACTAATTGGTGCGACACGACTTGTGACTGGGCACCTAGCCAAATGATAATTTGGCACAGGAGACCAATGTGGGGTGACACACTATGTTAACTAACTTTTTAGGGTCTTTACATTAGTGAGGGATGGGGTTCAACACGACTAAACTCCAAATAACACAAAAAGCTACAAGTCGTAATTAATCAGTAAATAAATCAAAAGATTATTGTGTTCTAACAATTTTAGAGATAGGCAAAAAGTCTAGTTTTGCATAAAACAAAGTACCAAAACGATCCTTGCTAACTATAGAAATTTATTATAATTTTTCTGGAATTTATTAACCAGTACAAATTTTTAAAAATCAGTTTTCCTAAGTATACAGAAAGTGAGTTTTGGTTTCATATGCCAAACAGGGGCAAAACAGTAAATTAAATACTACAAAAATTATACTAAATTAGCTAACTTAACAAAGTATCTAAAAACTATTTTTCCATAATTTTAGCAATACTTTAAGTATTTTAGAAAATCAAAAACAGCATTGCACACAATAATTAATCTGCGTATTTTGTCCATGTATATAATTTGAACCAAAGTTCAAATACAGGACCCAAGGCCATGAATCAAGTCCAATATGACTTGTACAGGTCTTGAATGTGTGAAAACATATTTGAGCCCAAATACCCATGCTAGGCTTGGACACCAAATGGTTGCAGTAATTTAAATACAATAAAATATAATTTGGTAACAGTCAAAATAAATATTATTTTAATAGGTAAAGTTTTACATAGTAACTATAAAAGTATGAACATTATTTTATATAAATAATTTACACTAAGCTAAGTAAATACACATAGAAAATTATATATATATATAGATATATATATATATATATATATATATATATATATATATATATATATATAGATATATATATATATATATAAATATAGGGATATTTATATATAGGAAAATGCTCAACTATATATTATATATATATATACAAATATGATATATACATACATATAAGAAAATACTTATCTATATACATATATATATATACAAAATTAATGTATACATATATATATAGTATATATAATAATATATATACATAAGGAAATATATACATAAATATATGTATACATAATACACATATAATATATATATATATATAATAATATATATATATCTATATATATATATATACATAAATAATGAAGTATATTCATATATATATTTATAAAAACAGCAACTATGTATACCTAAATATAGTATGTATAATAATACATATATACATATATACAAATATAGTATACATATATATATATATATATATATAAAATAAAAGAAAAGAAAAAAGAAAAGGAAAAGAAAGAAAAGAAACAGCAAACGAGCGCAAGGCTCGAACTCGGCCAGCCAGAGGGGGGGGGAATTTTAATTCGTTCGGGCTGGCCAGTGGGCCAGCTCGGTTCGGTTGTTAGAACGGGGGTTGGGTTCATTATATTTCTGATTAGGTTAGTTATATAAAAAAAATAATAAATTTCGTCATGTGTCCAGACAGTTCAGACACAGGTATCCACGTGTCTTCGCTTAGCACGACACGCACGGGCGTCCAACAACGTGTCCGAGTATGGGACGAGGGTCCCGTGTCCTGGCGAGTCTGTGTCCGTGTACACGAGACGTGAGTCAACACGAGCACAAAGAGACACGTACGTGTCCGGCGTCGAGCTGCTGTCGAAGGGGAGATCGGCGGCTGGGGCGTCGGCGTCACGGCGCTCCGGTGGCGCTGAGTTCGCCTCGGCGTGGCGAACTCGTCGATGGTGGTTTGGGTCGACGACGGCGAGCGGTGGTGGTGGAACGAGGGTCGCCGGAGTTAGGGTTTAGGCGAGGGTTTAATTGGGGAAGACGGGCGAGCTGGGCGGAGACGGGTCGGGGCTGGTCGTGGTTAGGTTGGGGGAAGAGAGGGGGTCTTTTTATAGGGTTTTAGGTCGGTCGAAGTCGGTCGGGACGTGGGGGGGGGGAGCAGCTGGCCGGTCGTCGGCAGCTGTCCGGTCGTCGGGGGTAGGTTAGGATTTTTGCACTAGAGTCCCTAGGTTTTAGGTAATTGCATTTAGGTCCCTCGCAGAGTAAAATGTAAATTTTAATTTGCAAATTGACTCCCGCGGGTAATATTTGCAAAATATTTGCAAAAGACAAATGGGTTATTGCAAAAAGTATTTAAAATAATTTTTAAATATTGCAAACCTAATTTAAAACAATTTATAAAATTGCAAAATGGTATTTCTGGTATTTAAAAGCTATTTAAACATTTAAAAATTCTAAAAAAAATTCCTAATAATTATTATAAAATATTTAATGCCAAATAATCATTAATGGCCAATTATCACTAATAAACAAAATTTTGAAAATCAGGAGTTGACAGGTTCGGTTCGGTTCGGTTCGATTTTCGGTCCAAAACCGAATAATGCTCACCCCTATGTTAGGACTGCAACTGAGTTGGCAGTCCTACTTTATATTAGGACTGCCAAGGACTGCAACTAAGTTGGCAGTCCTACTTGCTGAAGAAAAATTGGACTAGTCCCAAGTAAAAATTTGAATGGCAAACTTGTAAATAATTTTGGAAAAAATTGAGCTAGCACAAGTAATTTGGTAGTGCCCTTAGAAAAAACCTTAATTTTTAGTTTCAAAAAGGAAAACATAAATACTAACCAATCATGTTTTCGTAACAAATAATGCTTTGTTTTTTAAAACAATAAATAAAAAAAATGATACCAAACGGTACTAAATAACATAGTTTTTTTATTATTATTATTTGGTTGTGTTTCTTTGTGCCTTGACAAAGACACGATTATTGTGAAAATGGGCCTTTAGGTAATGCAGAGTACAACTACTACCAACTTAGGGCCTTTATATATATATATATATATATATATATATATATATATATAGATGCATGCGGCCCAAGTGGTCGGCAGTTCGAGCCTCAGTGGAGGCGAGTTCACCACAAGTACCCATTGCTTCAAAAATAAAATAAAATAAATAAAATAAATAAATAAATAATAAATATATATATATATATATATATATATATATATAATATATTATATATATATATATAATATATATATTATAATATATATATATATAATATTAAGGGATGTGAGGTGCCATCTATGGGTGGTGGCTATATATATATATATATATATATTATATATTAGAGCTTCATCGATCTCCTGACCACTCGGCCGCATGCATTTCTCTTAACACTAGGCTATATTAAGAGCTTCACGATCTCCTGACCACTCGGGCCGCATGCATTTCTCTTAACCACTAGGCTAGAGGTCATATATATATATTATATATATAATATAATATATATATATATATTTGTGTGTGTGTGTGTGTGTGTGTGTGTGTGTGTGGAAAACCCACGTTACAAGCACACAAAATAAAACTCGTTCTTCCTTGCAAACGCATTTGCAATTGAGATAGAATGTTCACATTATGAGAAAGGATGAGAAAAATAAACAAAAACGTCTTTCACTTTATGTTTGTAGACGCTACAATGAGAAAGAACAAAATAAAGAGAAAATACACAAAAGTAAATCTCCTTACTGGGATGAACAAGTCACGTTGCTCAAAGCAAGATTTGTCCCATAGACGATCTGCTCCCCTGAGCTAGCAAGTTCACCAAAGAACTTCTCGAACGCTCCTGTCACTCTTGGACAACTAGAAAACTCGAAGAATGAGCAAACTGCTTCTATGCGCATGAAGCCTGCCGATAGCGCATAGACTCTATCAGACTGGATTTGTGGTCCTCACACTCTCTCTTCCAATTTTTTCAACTCTTTCAAATGAGAGGAGTGGGGCTCTATTTATAGAGCTCTCCGGCACCTATGTCGAAGCACATGCACATACGCACATCACCGACCCAATCCCACAAAATTCGTGGCCATGTGTCGACACAGCAGCGTGCCGCGCGCAGACACGACATCGCGCCGAACGCTGATAACGCCGCCTGGACCGTCCCGCCGAAAGCAGCGACAACATGCAGGCCTGATAGCGCCGAAAGCAGTCGCATGCATGCGCCTAGCGTATAGCCACATATGCGCATGACCGCATATGCGCTTGGACGCGTAGACGCCATAGCGCATAGCGCCTGACGCAAAGAGCCGCGCAAGGCCACGCATGCGCCTCGAGCATGCACCCGCGCATAGTCACGTGCAAGCCGGCACAGAGCCGCGCATATGTCGCACGTATGCCTGAGCATGTGCCCGCGCATGCACCTGAGCTAGCAACTGCGCATGCAACTCGCGCACGAGCATCATGCACGATGTTGATGTGCAAAGTGCGCCATCAAAGCGCCACTTTACGCACTTCGCCCGCTCCGAGTCCGAGACCGAGTCGCTAATCCCCTACAGGACTTTGCACCCATGGTTTCTCATAGAGAGTGACAAAACAATGAATTGTTCTTTGTGACTTACACTTGACCCTATAGAAAAATCAACCCACGTGGGTCATCTCACCTCATGTGCATACTGCTACACAAGCATAGCTTTATATTGCGATATACACCATAATGATTTTTCAATGTGGGACTAAAAGTTCCTAAAGCAAGTGAAAAAACACCAACATCATTATCGTGTCCATATCTATACCCATGTCC
Organism: Iris pallida; assembly: GCA_029216955.1. Taxonomy (NCBI): domain Eukaryota; kingdom Viridiplantae; phylum Streptophyta; class Magnoliopsida; order Asparagales; family Iridaceae; genus Iris; species Iris pallida. The sequence continues at coordinate 28,064 of JANAVB010038410.1, read as the reverse complement.
ATATTCATGCAACAAAGGGGAATACATACGTATTTATTTGAAAATGTCCATATCTCGTATCCGTGTCATGTTTCTATCCATCTCCATGTCCATATTCACGCAACATAGGAAAATCATACGCATCTATTTGAAAATGTCCATATCTCGTAACCTTGTTATGTTCTTATCCGTCTTCGTGTCCGTATTCATGCAACATAACAAATAACTAAGCTTCCAGATGCCATGCCATAGTTTGTCTAATCTTGGAGCTGAAGAAGGTTCATATAGCCAAACAAAAATTAGGGTGAAATTTAGAAAACTTTCATGTTTAAGCATGTAACCTATACTAAAAATTTGTTTAAGCAAAAAATTTATAACAATTTTTATTTTTGGTATATCAACACATCCAACCAAGTTCCAGTTAGTCAAACCATAGTTGATCAAATCTTTACTAGAAATGATTAAAACACTCCAAAACGAAAACGCCGTCTCTCTAACGTCGTTTTCTCAACGGTAAAACACAGTATCCTATTATATAAAAAAATTGAACGGATGAGAGATTGCTTATTGTTGCTTGTCAGTTCGGAAATCTATCCATCCCTATTGAATTGAAAACGTATATCCAAAGTGGAAATGATTGGTGGGGTTTCACTTCAGTCGTTTAGCATATGACAACTGTAACGACAAAGGAAGGACAAAAGAAGGGAGGAGGAAATGGGACTGAGGGAAACATGTCAACGATCGGCGAATATTGGCACTTAAAAGTCTGAGACTTGGAACAATGAAAGAGCATAAAAAATAAGGAGAGTAAGAGAGAATGAAATGGACGAATGCCGAAACCGATAAAAAGGAAGGCAAAGGGTGTTGTTTGTGAGCACCACCACCACCGAGAGAATGTGCCGACTGCGACTTGTGAGGCCTGAATTGAGCCCATCTCTACCGAGCCGCTCCCCTATCAAATCCATCCACGTCTCTCTGGATCACTTGCACGAACCCGATAGGTTCGACCGTTATCTGCACGTTTCCTTTCCTTTCTTCATAATCATATATAATATAGAGAGAGAGAAGAAGACCGGACCCTCACTTATTTCATAGCAACACTACAAGTCATGGAGATCGACAACAAAGCTGAGGAGTTGGAAGGAACCACCACCACCACCACCTTTGATATGGCGGCTTCTTCTCTTTCTACTCACCAGCCACCAAAGTAGGGATCATTTCCATTCCACATATGCTCTCATGAAGTTAGAATTCTTGAATTAATCTCTTGGATTGCAATGTGGTGTGTTTTTTTTTTTTTGTAGGAGGAGGAAAGGGCTGTCCAGGTACTTCTCCGAAAAATCAAGATCGTTCACCTGCCTGGCCGATGCAAAGACCATAAATGACCTCAAGAAGGCCGAGGTTCCAGAGGCAAAGAGGAGAAAGTACTCGGATCATCATCGGCACACAACAGCTTTGCTTCTCATGGCTTCTTGCAGGAATGAATCGAGCACTAATTCCTACATCTCACACTGACTGGCACTGACTGGAGCACAGACGAGTAACAACGAAACAGGTGGCCATCGACACTTGCGATGTTAATAAAGGCAAACATATTGGCAGCCCCAAACATTTGGTTTCTCATTTTAGAAAAGAAATAATAATGAGGACATTCTTATAAAATGTATACAATAAAACCAAAAACCATGTTTGGTTGATGGAAATATTTTTTCGGTATGGCATTAGTCTATAATCTGCAAAGATTCGCATGATAAGCCAGATCTCAAGTGGCATAAGAAATAATGATTGATCAAACACAAATTTCAGACTACGTAAAGATACTGCATCAAGCAAAAACTAGAGGAACAGATCACTATATCGCCAAAATAGTTTATATTAAGCATGTCACAGTCACTGACAGGTCAACAAACAAGTACACCACCCTCGTTCACCAAATACAAACTAAACTAAGAAGGGAAATATGCGCACGGACTAGTAGAACATTCTCTTAAAATGCAACAGGAATTAGAATAAGGCCGATGGTCACAAGTACAAATAAAGATACAAGCAGTGATAGTTGAGGCAAGCCACAGATTTTGTTTCATCAACTATTCATTTTGGTCTCGAGCACACCAAAACAAAGCCAAGCATTCTTCACATCTGAAAACACAAAATGAATCCTGCCTCTTCGGGGGGGGGGGGGGGGGGGGGGGGGGGGGGGCTAGAGTAGTCAACTCATTAGTATCTCCTCCTTGGGGGACTTCTCGAACGGTGAGCACGTGGCGATCTGGTGAGGGCAAAAAGCACAATGTATTATTATTCTGATGAAAAAGGCTTGTTGCAATCAGGCATCAATAAGTATTTGAACAAACTGGAAATGGAAAACTTAAAATAAAGATAAACAGAAAAATTGCAGAACGTATATAGAGATGAACTGGTTCTACATAGTGGTCCAAATGTCCACACAAACAGTGCATTATTTCTACAAGTGGCTAATGGCCTTCGAATTTACTATAAACATTGTCAGTGTAGCTACAAGCAAAGACAGAATAACGAAGAAGTAAAACACCAGGAAATTGAAACAACAGTTAAATCTTTTATCAAAATTCTCAAGGAAAAGAAAAAGAGGAGGACACCCGACACACATGGGCACACAAGAGTGTGCACACAACAGATTTCAATATCTCAATAAAAGATGAATTACCCATACCCAATACCCATCCACACTAGGAAATAACTACAACAGAGCCTTTATCCCAAAGTTCTGGGTCGGCTGTTCGAATCCTCTTCCCATTCAGCTCTGTTAAGGGTCATGTCTCTGTAACGTTAACAAGATCCACATACTTCTTCAGCACTTTCAAACATGTTTGTCTAGGCTTACCTCGTCCTAGAGGCTCCATTAACCCATCCACACTATCATTAGAGGGGTGCAAATGATGGAGAGGGGAATCTTCATCACTGTACAAACTAAATTTGATGGAACCTAGAATCTGCACCAGCAGCTGCTGGAGAAGGTCTCATGACAGAAAGGAGCAGCTGCAAATTACTTGTGAATATATGACATCACCATATCCGAGCAGAAGGGTCTGTATATTCTTTGGTGCAAGAGTCAGAAGCTCAAGATTTTACATCTATGACATTCACACTATCATCAAGGGTCTCAGAGGGGAGGACGAACTAGAACCCTATCCTGACAGATTATAGAAGTATGCTGTTAGTTGCAAAACATTGCAGTCATACAGAGGATACCAGAGGAAATAATTGGATGACAGCCAAAGCCAGGAGGATAGAAGAGAGCCTTATTACTTGTCGATAGCTGACCTACTAAGCTGCGAGGACGCATGCAATGCACAAGTGCATGGGAGTCTAATATACTGGAACTCCTATTTCCTTTATGCACAAGCTGGGAGTTCTCATGTGCCAGAAATAGGAGTTCCAAGTGCAATGCCCGAGTATTTCTTGGAACTCCTATTTCCTTTTTAATCTGCAAAACTAATTTTGAAGCTATAACCATCTTGGACGGACACAAATATGACATAACACGGTAAACAGTGTGCAGTGTCTTATTGTATTTTTGGAAGGAATGTTCATGATGTGTCCAATCCTTGTCCGAGACGACATAACCTTAAACCTGTCTTGGAGACTACTTAGAGCTATAGCATTAGGAGGGTAAAAGCGCCAACCTCCCTTTTGTAATATGACAACTAACTAGGCAAATATTTTATGCTCGTCATTTTTAATTTCTACCACGGGTTTTAATTGATTCCAATTTTGCTGTAATAATGATAAGAAACATGTGCAACTAGCAAGCATTATAGGTTCGAAGTTTCGGTATCGGACCATCCCTATGAGTATCGGGATCTGGTATCGGCAATATCGGCAGTTTCGGATTGGAGTATCAGATTTGTTGGTATCGGAAGAAAATAATTATTAACATTTTATAAAATATTTTCTACATTTAGGCACGAATGTTGTTTCTTAGTAGTTTTGAAATTGAATGAATAGTAGTCATCCTTGCCGATTGGTTTACATGTGTACATAAGTTTTCTTCTTTTCCAACCTTACTATGCTTTTACACCCTTGTTAATTGGTCTTTTTTGTCCAATTTTCTTTGCGAATTGACCGGAAAAAAGAGACCTCCCAATGTCGATATCGGTTAGTATCGGGTGTCGGTCGGTATCGTATCGGGACATGCCAAACCGTATGGTATCGGCCATATCGGATCGGTATCGGACGATACTGCAAACTATGCATAAGAAGAGATAAAGTACTATACTACTAGACAACAGAAGGTACAATCTACCAGAGCAGCAAAAGAAGCATAGTATTTCTTAAACAAGTAATGCGTATCAACAAGGAAAAGGCAAAGAAATGGTACTGTTTGATAAAGAAGAATACAGAGAAGATAATAGGCAAGGGAGAAAAGTAGATGTTTAGAAAGAAATAAAATACTTTTAGTTTGTAGGATTATATAATTTGGATCCAATTATACTACACAATAATTGCCCAATCACTTCCTAATTAGACTTTGGCTTCTGGATGTGTCTCCATGCATGAGGTATTAGCATAAAAAATAAAGTGAGTGCAGTCATCTGCTTTACACTAGGGTACATACTAGCATTGGCCCCGGATCATATAAATCAACAATCCATGAGCATGTGTGAAGGAAGTATTAGCATAAGCAAAAAAATTAGTACATGCATCTAACTTACACCGAACAACAAATAAGCAGCGATTCTAAAGCATATGATATAAAATAAAGCAACCAAGATAATGGGTATATCATGGCAGAGCTGAAGCTAGAGAAACATCTCTGAGGAAAAAAAAACATTGAATATAATCGAAGCACTAATAAGAAATATTAAAAAAATTAAGCAAGACCCAGTCTGTATAAAACAATTTCTGTATTTTGAAGTAAAACTATCAGCATGAGATGATGCTCAACTTAAAACAGAACCTATTCAGCTAAAAAATTATGAGAACTAAAACCGTACCTCCTTCTAGTGTTTCTACGCTTGAAAGGCCCATTGCTAAAAGCCCAATCAACATAAATTGTTTGTGTTAGAAGTTCAGTTCCATTAAGTGCTGAGATTGCAGCATGTGCTTCATTGTAGCTCTCATATTCAATCAGTGCATATCCCTGTAAATAAAATGTCCAATCCAAACTCAGGTTAACAGTTAAAGTACAAATCTCTACATATTTAAAGAACAAAGAGTAATTGATGAAAATTTGTGCATACTCAGTCAGTTTTATAATAAAGAGTCAGTCTGGTGTTAATCCAGTTTTCTTAGTAGCATAAGATAATATCAGTACCATAGAACAATCATTATGTTTCTAAACCCAAGATTAGCTTCTGAAACATTATATCCTGCATGGGAAGTGAAAATAAAAGTTTTATCGAAGTTAGACATGAAGCTTATGTGATGGAGGATCAATGTAGACACTTTGAGTTCAATTAGTGATACCCATTTTAGAATTCGTTATATGTTTTGTTTGGCTTGGACATGGTTTTTTTGGTTTGCTTTATTTATTAGGACTTGGGTTGTATAGGACTAGTTATATTTGGTAATCCTGCTATGGATTAGTTTCTTGATGGCTAAGATTTGTGATGATGACATATAAACAGGTTAAAGCACTTATTTTTACTATAGAGAGAAGAAATGAATATTTATTTGAGAGTCATGGGAGTTGTCTGACCCTAAATAAATCGTTCTTCTTATCTTGTCTTCCTCCGAATATGAATCCCTTGTAAGCCCCTTAAATCCATTATTTTAGTCACAAACAACACCCTATTTTTTTCCTTCCCAAAACCCTACTAACCATATTTTATACCTTGGAGTCTTAGTGCTGTACCTTTAAATCGTCCATATCACCCACAAGCCCCTCTTTCACTGATGTGCTTTAATTGAACATTCCTTAAAACCCAAAACAAATCATTGCCAACTTCCATGGAAATCAACTTCTACCCCCGTTGGATCGGGATTGATAATACGTTCTTGAATAGAGGCTTTGGATGCTAAGGAACTATGTTGCACAGAAGCAGAAAAATGGTACTTGTATCGTGTCCGCACCTTACCGTACTAGTGCAACATAGGTGATTAAACTAAACCTATTTGAAATCCCTGTACCGTGTATACACCTACCCACCCGTATCTTGTCCTTATCTGTATCCGTGTAGTGAGCAAGTTTTGGGGTGTTCTTGATTGTGTGGATTGTGGATTGATCTTTTCACTCCTCATGTGTAAAACTAATTGCATCTTTTTAGTTGCAAAATTTTGTAATTTGTAGGGTTCTTTATTGTAAATTTGCAACTATCTTGATTCATTGTTTTCTTTATGCGGATGTCTATTGCATGCATATATCTTCATGTACCGTTGTATTAGTCTATCTGTTGGCCCATTGGTCATGGTCGAACTGATTTTAATAATTGATCAAACTCTGTCGATTAAATGAAACAAGTCAGATACTTACGACGTTTTGGACACTGTCAAGAGATGGATCTATCTGTTCAAGACCGAAGTTGTTTGCCACTCAGAATGTATCTCCTTCAAAGCAATATAATTTTTATTTTATTGAGTCTAGGAATACATTGTACACCAAGTCGTACTGGCAAATAGGCTATCCTAAAATGTTTTTGAAAACTGACCAATCTTTTTAAAATGACCTATGTTTTTGAAAAACATCTATTTTACAAAAGTCTGAAGGACTTTTCAAAAAGCCAAAATTATTTTTCTCAAAATCAACTGACCAAACCCGACAGAACTCGGCCAGAGTTCGGCCAAGTTGAACGTTATGTGAACGTTTGATTTTGAACTTGGTCTCCCTTCAGTTGCGGTTTGTTACAAAGAGTTCTGTCCGAATTCTGCCCGAATTCTGTCAGAGTTCTGCCTTTGGAAAAACTATAAATAGAGAAGGATTTCGATCATTTCAAATCACCAATTCACTTTCAATTCTCTTCTAAAGCTTACATTTCTTCCAAAGAGTTCTAAAAAGCTTCCATTTTCAAATCCAAGCCAGTTACAATCCTCTAGTCGATTTGCCAGTACGATGCGGTCTAGAAGTTTCAGAGCGATTGTAATCAGAGGCTTGATTGAAGATACAACTCTTCACAATTGAAGTTGGTCGAGTTCTTCGTATCAAAGCTCGCGTCTGTAGAAGTTGCAAGGACTTCGTATGAAAACTTGCAATTTTCCAATAGTGGATTCAACTGGAAGCTAGAGTTCTTCCGACTGGACTAGTCCTCACAAGAGAAACCAGTATAAATCTCGGTATTTGCGTTTGCCTTCTGATCACCTTTTTATTACTGTCATTTATTTTGTGATTATTATTATATCTGTGATCTAACTGCTAACGAGTTTTTTAATTAGTAATATTCCGCTGCCTCTATTCACCCCCCTAGAGTATTCTGCTTTACGATTTCGTTCCTACAATTGGTATCAGAGCGGTTATACAGGTAAAGCAAGGTAAAATTGCAGTTATATTCAATTGTTATATAGATCACAGCATTACACATGGCAACTATGAAATTCACAAGTGAAGGCCAAGCCACAAACAGACCTCCACTTTGACGGCACAAATTACACTTATTGGAAAACACGTATGAGTTTTTTTGAAATCTCTTGATTTTGACTTATGGTCTGTAGTTATTGATGGCTATAAAAAGCCCCCTCGTATTAATGTTGATGGAGTTTAGTTGAAAAATCCCATGACAAATATACAGAGGATGAAAAGAAAAATGCCAGTCTTGACGCACGTGCTATTAACGCTCTATTTTGTGCTTTAGACAGAACTGAATTCAACAGGTGTCTACCTGCACAACATCAAACGAAGTGTGGAAACTTCTCGAAGTAACCCACGAAGGAACAACACAAGTCAAGGAGTCAAAGATCACAGACTTACTCAGGAGTACGAGGCGTTCAAAATGAAGCCAAGTGAATCAGTCACTCAGATGTTTACAAGATTCTTGGATATTGTAAATCCTTTGCCTTCACTAGGCAAGGATTACAGTAACCATGAGAAGATTCGCAAACTTCTACGAGCTCTTACAAAGAACTGGATTCCAAAGGCTAGAGCAATCATTGAAGGGAACGACCTCTCAACAATGTCTCTGGAAACACTCATGGGTAAGCTACTCACTCACGAGTTAGAACTTCAAGACTTTGAAGATGCTACACCAAAGGAGAAGTCAGAGAAGTCGATCGCTCTCAAGGCTCAACATAGAAGAACTGTCGAAGACGACTCTGATGACAACCGACTCCGACTCTGAAGATCAAGCTCTTCTGGTAAAAAAATTCAAGAAGTTCATGAGATTTAACAGGAGAACAAAAGACAACAACAACAACGAGGAAGATCCTATTTGCTACGGATGCAAGAAGAAAGGACACATGAAGAAAGATTGTCCAACAGCATCATCATCAAAGAAAAGCAGCAAATATGACAAAGGCTACCTGAAGAAATATACATCAAGAAGTACGCCAACACAAGCATATGGCATGAAAGTGAGGCCAGCGACTCAGAAGACGAACAATCAGATGACGCTGCAAATGTATGCTTGATGGCTTGCGATCAGGTAATCACTAATCCTCTATTTGATCCTTATGATGATTTCACCTTCGAGCAACTAGGAGAGGCTTTCAGTGACCTGCTAAATGATTACAGGAAACTGTGTAGTAAATATGAAACCTCTAAAAGGTACTCAAAGAGTACAAAGGTGAACTAGGAAGACTTACCGACCTACTAGATCATGTTAGAAATAATGACTCTTCAAATGAGTCTGGTGAGCTTTCTTCTATTAAGTTGTTGTTACACGAGACTGTTAAGCTATCCGAAGAAAAAGACCAAACTATCATCCAGTTAAAGAAGACCTATCTAAGGAGGGAAAGAGTCTCCAGTGTGCACAGGTCAGATTAGAATCACACATCTGACTATACTAGATTATATGACACTTCCAAAAAGTTGAAATTAGTTTAGGAAAACGGCCTGAAGTTGCTGCTTCCTATTCTAACACGTGTCAATTACCGAATCATCGGAACACGCCCAACACTGTCAGACCAAACCATACCAAAACTATGCCCAAGAAGACTAATAGGCATGCATTCTTCTATACTAGAAAACCAAAACCTACCAATCATGCACCTCACACTACTTTCAACACTCAACATGCTAAATGTCATTATTGTGGCCTCATTGGTCATATATCTTCTGCATGTAGAATCAGAAAGTTAGTAGATTTAAATGTTTATGCATGGATACCAAAAACTAACCAGTCAGGACCCTACAAGAAATGGGTACCAAGAGTTTCATCTGCAAATTGTTTTGTAGGTGGGACGCCCTTCACATGCTAGGAGCAAATGGATCCTCGACAGCGGTTGCTCACGGCACATGACCGGTGACGCTTCACTATTCGCAACACTGTCGAAGAAGAATAAAGAAGGATACGTCTCCTTCGGTAATAATTTAAGAGGGTACATAATCGGTATCGGTGACATTGGTAAGGCTCCCTATCCAGTGATTAAAGATGTGTGTCTAGTTACCGAGTTAAAACATAATCTGCTCAGCATAAGCCATTTAGCTGATCACGGTTATGGTATTAACTTCGTCAAAGATAAATGTACTATAGTTGATAGTTCAACTGGTAGTACTATATTTGAAGGTATTAGGGAAGACAATATATGTTTTCTATTTGTTGGAAGATGCTAACAAAGCAGGTAGATGTTTGATGGCCAAAAGCATCGAGAGTCAACTATGGCATATGAGACTCGGCCATGCAAACATGGATACAATTTCAAGGCTATCTACAAAGAAGTTGGTACGCGGCTTACGGACATTTCTTTCAAGAAGGATACGGTATGTAGTGAATGTGAAAAGAACAAACTACCAAATCCGCATTTAAATCCAAGACGCTGTAAGTACCACTAGACCTTTACAACTGTTGCATATGGACTTATTTGGACCAAGTAGAATTGCTAGTCTAGGTGGTAAGTTATATGCATTTGTCATTGTAGATAATTTCTCTAGATATACATGGGTTTATTTTCTTGCACGCAAGAACGATGCATTATCAGAATTCGTCACCTTTTGCAAGAAAGTACAGAATGAAAAAGGGTTCATGATTACTCGCATTCGTAGTGATCATGGCGACGAATTTGAGAAGCAGAATTCAAACAATTTTGTAACACACACGGTTATTTGCATGAATTCTCTTGCCTTAGGACTCCGCAACAAAATGGAGTTGTGGAACGTAAGAACAGAACTCTATCTAAAATGGCTAAGTAATGTTAACCAGTTTAGTCTACCTAGATACTTTTGGGCTGAAGCTGTTAATACAGCATGCTATATTCTCAATAGGGTTCTAATTCGACCTATATCGAAGAAGACTCCCTATGAACTATGGTTTGATAGAACACCAAATGTTTCATATTTCAAGATTTTTGGTTGTAAATGTTTTATTCTTAATACTAAAGACAATTTAAGTAAATTTGATGAAAAGGCCGATGAAGGTATATTTTAGGTTATGCAACAAAGAGCAAAGGATACAGAGTCTTCAACAAAAGAACCATGATCATCGAAGAATCAATCAATGTCAAGTTTGATGAGCTAAATCAACACTTAGACGATGATGACAATGAAGACATAATCACACCAAGTACAGCTACTGCAAAACCTTCACACAGAGATGCAGAACCATCACATCAAGCATCAGATGAACCTTCAAGCAAAGAAGCCGGAACTAGCAATCCTGAGACACACCAAAAAGATGAGATTTTGGCTGATCATCCAAAGGACTTGGTAATTGGTGAGATTACCAAGGGTGTAAGTACTCGTTCCTCTAATAAAGATATAGCTTCTTGTGTTGCTTTTGTTTCGCAGTTTGAACCCAAAAATATTGAAGAAGCATAGTGATAATTTTTGGTTAGATGCTATGCAAGAGGAATTAAACCAATTCGAACGGAATCAAGTTTGGGAACTTGTTCCCAAGCCCATTGATCATCCGGTCATTGGCACCCGATGGGTATTCCGAAACAAACTGAACGAGAATGGTTTAGTGACTTGTAATAAGGCTCGACTCGTAGCTCAAGGATACAATCAAGAAGAAGGTATCGACTACGATGAGACTTATGCCCCAGTTGCGAGATTAGAATCCATTCGCATGTTATGTGCATTTGCATGTTTTCATAATTTTAAGTTATTTCAAATGGATGTCAAAAGCGCATTTTTAAATGGTTTTATAAAAGAAGTTTATGTAGCTCAACCTCCCGGTTTTACTGATTTCAAATTTCCTGAATATGTTTTCAAGTTGAAGAAAGCCTTATACGGTTTGAAACAAGCCCCTCATGCTTGGTACGATCGTCTAAGCTCTTTTCTACTTGATAACGGATTTTCAAAGGGAAAGGTTGACACTACTTGTTTATAAAATCTTTGAATAACAACATTCTTTTGATTCAAGTCTATGTAGATGATATTATTTTTGGATCTACTGATGAATCTTGTCAAGAATTTTAAAGTGTATGCAGAATGAGTTTGAGATGAGCATGATGGGAGAGCTGAAATTCTTTCTCGGACTGCAAATCAAACAAACCAACAATGGGACGTTCATAAATCAAGCAAAGTACACAAAGGATCTATTAAAGAAGTTCGACCTGGAAGCAGTCAAGCCACTTAGCACTCCAATGGCGACTTCAACAAAGCTTGATATTGATGAACAAGGCAAACATGTCGACATACGTAAGTATCGAGGTATGATCGGTAGCTTACTGTATTTAACTGCTAGTCGACCAGACATTATGTTTAGTGTTTGCTTATGTGCACGTTTTTAAGCTAATCCTAAGGAATACATCTGTGCGTAGTTAAGCGTATCTTCCGATACCTTAAAGGCACTTCTTCTGTCGGCTTATGGTATCCCAAAACCACGTCATTTGACCTAACCGGTTATTCTGATGCTGATTTTGCCGGATGCAAAGTAGATAGAAAAAGCACTAGCGGCACATGTCATTTCCTAGGAAAAGCTCTAGTCTCTTGGTTTAGTAAGAAGCAAAATTCTGTTGCATTATCAACAACCGAGGCTGAGTATATCGCCGCAGGACGTTGTGCACAAATTTTGTGGATAAAGCAAACTTTAGAAGACTATGGATTGCATTTTTCACACATACCCATTTTCTGTGACAACACTAATTCTATTAATTTGACTAAGAATCCAGTATATCACTCTCGTACTAAACATATCGAAATTCGACATCAATTTCTTAGAGATCATCAACAAAATGGAGATATAAACCTTGTATACATAGACACACAGAATCAATTAGCTGACATACTCACAAAACCTCTAGCGGAAGATCGTTTCAATTATTTACGTCGAAATTAGTTTTAGATGTCAATAATATTAATTAATTTGTTTTATTAATTAATTTATTCAACACTCATTAACTGTTTTCGAGACAAGCCTAAAAAGAGTGTCTGTCACCACGACTACGGTCGAAGCGAAGCGGTATTTAAGAGTTCCCGGTGAACCTCCGTTAGCTGGACAGTACTCCTACAGCTAATCTGAGACAGATGCTGAGTAAAGAATATTAATTTATAAAATAATATTAATAGTATTATTTGAAATTTAAAATTACTAAACTCGAATTAAACATTTGAAACGAATTGATGAAAAAGATGTGGCCCCACAATTTTTTTAATATACATATATAGCCAGGCAACCCTTGGCGAATTCGGCCGAGTTCGGTCCGAATTCGGCCAGAGTTCGGCTGGGTATATATGTACCAGTCAGAACCCGAGGCCCCCTCTTCTTCATTCTTCCAAACCTCATCAAAACAGCAGCAGCCGTGTCCCAAAAACCCTAGTTCTTCTCCACCTTCCTTCTTCCAATCCACGTGGAGATCTTCGTCCAAAATTTGGATTCGTGCGGAGAATCTCGTTCTCTTCAGCATACCTGATTCTCGGAAGGTATAATTCCTTCTCTCCTCCACTTTCCAATTATTAGGGTTTCTAGTTTTTGGGATAGAATGCCTAAGGGATTCAATCCTTTCAAGAGGAAGAAGACACGCCAGTGAAGAGGCATCGTCTTCTAATCCGCATACGGATTCCCTCTTTTTTCCGGTCCAATCGGATGACGGTGCATCGGACGAGTTTTATTTCAAAACTCCCGACCAAGCCCTACTTTGGTATGCCGATTTATTATGCGTACTATTTGTACCGGATCTCCGATCAAATGGACTGTCTTTCCGACCACCGTCCTTACTTTGAGGCATTAGGGTTACAACACTTTGCTACTTTACAATTCCTATAGCTACTAATGCCATTAGACTATTTTACTATAATTTCGTGTTAGACACTTTTACCGTGAGAACACGTGTCGGAGGGATAGATATCGAGTTTAATGATGAAACGCTAGCGAAATCCTTGGTATTTCAAACGAAGGTGCCCCGCTCGATGACATCACTGATTTCGATTTTTCGATGGTACGACTCTCGTTAGTTTCAAGAATGAGCTTTGTACGCCCGCACGTGCTCGTACTGGAAAGTTCAAGGCCAATAACTTGAACTTGTTTAACTACGAATTACATCGCATCATCTATTCCACTCTACTTCCAAAATCCACTCAAAAGATGATGTCACTGCACTTGAGCTTTCTGCTTTATATCACATTTTAAGGGATTCCTTTCTCTGCCCCTAAGACTATCATTCAGATGATGGGTAGATGTCGCGGAAGAGACCGCAACCTCTCCTATACGATGATCACAGCATTTTCAGAGATTCGATATTGACTTATCCACTTGTGCTCTGGACCCTGAGCCCAAGTTCCTCAAACTCTCTCGTCGCAGCATTGCCACTGTTCCTCCACCTACTGCACCTGCTCCTCCTGCACCTACTCCCACAGCACCTGGTCCTCTCAGTCTTACCCTATGACCTTTGAGGGTATTCATCAGCATCTATCAGATCTGCAGTCATTTTATGTTGACACTTCCAGGGAACATGAGTTCTGTGACGTGACTCGGTTCCAGGCTATTGCCAACTCCTTCGCCGATCTGAAATTGCACAGACGGGTCACTCTGCTAGCTCTCTACCTCGAGACCCTTCTGTTTCTGGTTACCGCATTGATGATGAGGCGGTCCACTCTCTGTTCCAGCCAGGGAACGCTTACGATTGGTATCGTACTTCTGATGCCACTCCTCATACTTCTGGAGCCGGCACTTCTGGAGCTGGTCCATCTGGACATGCTGGCGCTGCAGCCGATGATGATGAGGATGAGGATGATGATTTCTGAGATGTTACTGTTTGAGACTGTCTATTTTGTCTTATGTTTACTTGGAAATGCTCCGACATTCCAAGAATTATCAGTACTCTTTATTTTGGTTATGATTTGTGACTTACATAGACATATGTTTTTATGCCTCAGTTTGGCATTTGACTCACATTAGTTTATTATTCAGCACTTTATTTGTTTCAGCTTTATTCTAGCATTATCTTTCTTTATGCTTCCATATAAACTGTTTGTGACAAATACCATGCCTGTGTTGTTTATACCATATCTGTTTATCTTATTCTGTCTATAATGTTTATACCATGTCTTTATTCATTTTTTTTTTGTGTTTCTTCACTGCTTGTTACTTATGCATTATTGCGGGGGAGCTTTCTCTTTTGCAATTATTTTGCTAAGTGACAACGGAGGAGAAATAAGATCTAACATCTTTCTGAATACAGGTTATGAACAATTTTATTTTTTCTCTGTAAACCGGCGGTATACATTTTTGAATTGATCCAAACCAAGATGTTATATCGGCAAGGTTTGTCAATTATCAAAATGGGAGAGATTATTGGCCCATTGGTCATGGTCGAACCTGATTTTAATAATTGATCAAACTCTGTCTCGATATAAATGCAAGTCAATTCAGATGTTTACCTACGACGTTTTGGACACTGCTCAACGATGGATATCTACTATGTTCAAGACCGAAGCTGTTTGCCACTCAGAATGTATTTCCTTCAAAGCAATGTAATTTTTCATTTTATTGAGTCTAGGAATACATTGTACACCAAGTCGTACTGGCAAATAGGCTATCCTAAAATCGTTTTTGAAAACTGACCTATCTTTTTAAATGACCTATGTGTTTGAAAAACATCTATTTTACAAAAAGTTTCTGAAGGACTTTTCAAAAAGCCAAAATTATTTTTCTCAATATCAACTGACCAAATCCTGACAGAACTCGGCCAGAGTTCGGCCAAGTTGAACGTTAGGTGAACGTTTGATTTTGAACTTGGTCTCCCTTCAGTTGCGGTTTGTTACAAAGAGTTCTGTCCGAATTCTGTCCGAATTCTGTCAGAGTTCTGCCTTTGGAAAAACTATAAATAGAGAAGGATTTCGATCATTTCATATCACAAATTCACTTTCAATCTCTTCTCTTCTAAAGCTTACATTTCTTCCAAAGAGTTCTAAAAATCTTCCATTTTCAAATCTCAAGCCAGTTACACTCCTCTAGTCGATTTGCCAGTACGGTGCGGTCTAGAAGTTTCAGAGCGATTGTAATCAGAAGCTTGATTGAAGATACAACTCTTCACAATTGAAGTTGGTCGAGTTCTTCGTATCAAAGCTCGCGTCTGTAGAAGTTGCAAGGACTTCGTATGAAAACTTGCAGGATTTTCCAATAGTGGATTCAACTGGAAGCTAGAGTTCTTCCGACTGGACTAGTTCTCACAAGAGGGAAACCAGTATAAATCTCGGTATTTGCGTTTGCCTTCTGATCACCTTTTTATTACTGTCATTTATTTTGTGATTATTATTATATATGTGATCTAACTGCTAACGAATTTTTTAATTAGCAATATTCCGCTGCCTACTCTATTCACCTCCCCCTCCTCTAGAGTATTCTGCTTTACGATTTCGTTCCTACATTATCTATCTAGGTTCTCTTTAGGTCTTGTCATGTGCCCGTTTCACTTGTCAGTTGCCATTAATCAAACTCAAAGGATCTTAATAAAATGATGGATTGAGCTCCTCGAGTAGAAATTTTGATGGTTTCAGCTAATGCGGCAGAAGCAGGTCGTTCCAAGACCCAGAAAATTATACATCCAGAACACCGTCTACAATAGTTGCTATTGAGTATCTGCTTTCAAATCTATGTTTTCTTGCAACCTAATATGACAACAATTAAATACAATACTCAAATTGAAACTTAAGTTCACTAGAAACCAGATTGAAAGGAGAGAGGAAAATCAAATGCTAAATAAAAGAATAAACATGACAGCATAGCAGCCTCTTCTTGAAGAATTAAAGTGTCCTAGTACCAGAATCCTAACAAGTCTCCTTATGGCCTTACTAGTACAAACTAGCATTTCCAGATAAATGTATGGAATCAAGAAATCAATAAGCAAGAAAAATCACCTAAAAAGCATGCAATAAAATAATACAGTTTCATAATGCTTACTAGAGCAGTCTCAGCAGTGTTGAATTATGCTCCTTCCAAAACAATCAAAATGAAAGCAACTTACCTTGACAAATCCAGTACGACGGTCAAGATTTAGATGCAAATTTTTGACCTGCCCAAATTCACGAAAAGCATTGTGGAGGTCATCTTCTTGGGCCTCTTCATGAACTCCAGTGACCAGAACAATCCATCCCTCGATTGCTGCATGTGTCAGAAAAAATAGAAGTGAAAAACCAGCACAACTCTGACAACCATGCTAAAATTAGTTAGTTTTAGCAGATCAGTAACTTTACTATTTAAGTTTTGGTCATGGGATCTAGACCAGCTTGGTCATGAGTTTTTTTTATCACTTCACGAATTGATTAAATATGAAAGTTACGACTTATGAGCAAGGTTTTTGGTATATGCTTCAGGCCCTTCTGAGTATTGGTTTTCGCCGTTCCATTTGTTTTGAATCTGCTGCTTTCAGTAGTTTTGGAGATTTGATATCTGTTCTGGTATGGATATCAGCCGATACAACAAACCTTTGTAACCATGTATTCATGCACATTATGTATTGATAATGAGGACACAAAGTACATAAAATCCATACGATGAAACAAACCAAAAGAGGAACCATTCTCACATATACCACAAGAATCTTCACCAGTCTTTGCAGACAGGCAAGCAGCCATATCATCAGATATTAATTCACAAGGATCCTCTATGGTGCTGCATGCATGACTCTAACACTACAAAGGCTCAACAAAGGATTGTCCAGACTTGCTTGGACAAGTACCAACTAGATGTCAACACTCAACAAGTTTGGTGCAAAGTCCGCTCTACAGGCAGGAGGTAATAAAACATAGTAGGCCAGCAGTCAAGATTGTGCAGATTTATTCGATCAGCTATCAATTGGAAGGTAACCCTCAGATTAGTTAATGTCAATTGCCCGATCATGGAAAGACAGGCCGGAGATGCCATAAACTAGTAAGGCAGTTGCATACTTACTGGAAAGACTATGAACGACGCCAGGTTCCAATGCCTTATAAAAGAGCCTAATCAAATAGAGAAGAATGAAATTGTTTCTGTGAGGAATTGTGAATATCCTTAAGGCACATCAGAGAAGACATGGCATAATGCAAAACTCCGTGCCTAGACACTTTGAAGTATCACTCAAACATGCTCAAACCCTCTTCTTGTTGTTGGGCAGTAAATGATGAGGACAAAAGGCTATCCAACTTCCCTACCATGAAGCCGACACATGAAAAATCTAACCTAGAGCCGTGTCCCTCGTATCATAGCTTCCTAATTAGTTGACTGGGCTTAAGCTTTCATCCTTCAAATTGACTAACGAGTAATGGACTAGTCAGGTTGAACTTTGGCTCATAAAACAGGAAAGCTAACACCACAAATGTTTGTAATCCATCTGATCTTCTAATAAAAGATTGCCTCTCCAAATTTCAATGCCATAGGAAAGAGCCTAATCAAATAGAGAAAATAATATGAGTTACTACAGGGAATTACAATTATCCTTGAGGCACATCAGATGAGACCTTGTATGATGCAGAACTCCACATCTAGACACACATAGAATTATCACTAACTCTAGATGCCCAAACTCACCTTTTGGTTGATGGACAGTAAATGAAAGTAAATGAAGAGGAGACAGCTATCCCACTTCCAAATATGTGACTGTACGTGCTGACACAAGAAAAAAAATCTAGCCTGGAGCTGTGTTCTTTGTGTCACAGGTTCCTACTTAGTCTCATCCTTCAAATTGACTAATGAGTAAGGAACTGGTCAGGTTGAGCTTTGGTTCATATGACAGATAGGTTAACACCACCAATGTCCTAATCCATCTTATCTTCTTGATAAAGTATCCATTCTAAGTTAGTTGGACCAAGTATTTAATATGCTTGTTGAGCAAAAAACCATTACCCTTATATAACTTTTGAAAATTAAAAACATCCACGCAATCAGTATCTTTAAAAATGTAAAAGCAAATAATTAGTCTTTAAAAACGACAAAACATTTGTGCCTTCCTATATCAACTAAATGGAGTTGATTATTATATAATATCTTCAAAAAGAAGTTAGACCACCTGGGTATATACTATATACTGTATAGGGTTTCATAGGATCCCAAACTACACTCCCCTTTAAATGGAATGCTTAAGCCGAATGTTCCAGTCCTATATAAATTCGATTTGGAATGCAGTAGAGCAGAAAAAAAAAACAGAATATTTACCGTAAACCTCAAAATTATGATTACTATCTATGTCTATACATTAGTATCAGTGTCAATAAAATTTCTTACGACCTGTTATGATTTCTTAGTTTCAACACATTACATGTACAATTGGAAATGTCTATACATTAGTATCAGTCCCCTTTAAATTTCTTACGACCTGACCATCACCCATTTTACAGCTCCACCCAAGTTTGTGTAGGTCTATCCTCCTTATAATCCGTGCATCCATTGGTCTTATTGCACACATTCAATCGATTTCAAATTCTCTCGATCATTATTAATTAACCCCTCACCAACTTGCCACAAATGCAATATTTTCTTATTTAATCTTTTTAATATGGATCCACCCTGGTTCGTAGGCACGGATATACATTTGGATACGGACACGATACGGTACTAAATACGGCATTTTTGAAATTTTTGGGATACTGGTAACATGGAATTATATATACATATGAAAATATATTCTATACATATCTTTTATACCATATCTTAATAATTCTTATTTAATCATATTTTCGGTAGTAACTGGGTTCCAAAATGTTCTATAAAGCATTCAAAGTAAATAAATATTACTTTCTTATATCTAAATTATGTTTGGTATAATTACAAATATGTCAAATTACTTACAACTATCTTTTGGGTCTCTTTGGAGCCTAGACGGGATGAACCATATTCGACATGAGTGACAAAGAAGTATTGTGCACAATACGAGTCAGATATGCAAGAATACGATCCTCCCGAGTATCCGTGAAACATTGGGAGCCACTCATCCATCTAGAATTCTAATCATCATTTGGACATGTTTACTTAATATCGAACATGTAAAGCACGAAAGGCGGAAGCTTTAGTGAAATTTTTCTTTCAAGGGTATCCTACAATTAGAAAGCAAATCTAACTTCAACTATTTAACCTACACTATGCATTTATCTCCACCATTCCAGACTGTTTTAATTTATTCTATGGGCATCCTTCTCCACCATTCCATACCGTTCCAATTTAATTCTAGGAACATCCTTCGCCACCATTCTATAGCAGTGAGTGGTTGATCTTCAGTGGTTAAAAGTAAGCACTCTTAGGTATCTTTTGGACATTAGTATGCAACAACCATTATTTCTACATGACCTTTCTATACCTCTACTTATATGCATTATTTTCATCCTACTAATTTAAAATCCTTTTGGTTGCAAAGTTATCTTTATATTTCTTACTTATAAACTAATCCTTCACTGATATAATCAAGCAATACATATGCATCAAACAACACTGCTATGCAACTTCATCAAGAATGTGCCTAGTGATTTAATTCAACCTCGTCCTAAATGTGCCATGTAAGAACGTAATGCCAATCCTTAATATAAAGTGAATGTCAATCATTAATATAAACTGACCGGTGATGAAAAATAGAGGTAAATCTCAAACAATCCTCGTAGTAATTGCAAATCAAGTACAAATACTTAACAAAACCTCAATATATCTAGTTGAGACTTGTTTGATCTCCAAAACATGTCACATAATCACCCTGCGAACCCTATCAACATGATAATCCAATTCCCAGATCCATCATCCAATATCCAAAAACCCTAACTTAATCATCACTACCATCAAAATTCACTACGATCCATACATTATTGACCATAGATCAACCAAAAAAACCTAAATCTATGGTCGTAGTGATGAACAAACCCTACGACAAATGTTGCGCACGAATTCTAAGCGCCCACCGATGAACAACAAGGACCGGTCAATCTGAAAACCCTAATCATATATTCCCAAACAAATGGAAACATTGAAGCCCTAAAACCCTAACCAAAACATAGCAGATTCACAAAACCCTAAAAAAAAGGATAGAGGGAGAAGAGCTCACATCGCTGGGGTCCGGGCCCTCCGTCAGAGTCGAGGGAGTCGAAGTCCTTCGCGGCGAGGCGGATCGTCCGCTCCGCAGCAGCCTCCTCGCGGAAGCCCCTTCCTTTCTTCTTCGGAGCTCCTCCTCCACTGCCACCGGCGGCGAAGGCGGAGGCGGCGCCGGTGATGGCTGACCTCAGCTTGGGCGCCGGGACTTCGGCGGCTTCGGCGCCGACCTCCTCGTCCATGAGGTCATCGTCGTCCATCTCAAAATCCACCGCCTCCACGTCCACGCCTCCGTTCGCCGCCATTTTCCCCCCTCTTTTTTTTTTTCTCTCTATTTTTTTTTCTTCCTATTTCTCTTTCTCTTTTTCTTGATAAATAGAAGTCGGACGATGATAATGATGGGCTTTCCAGTGCAAAATATTGGGCCTGCATTGGCCTGTTTGATTTTGGCCCAGTCCTAATATAGTACTATAAGAAATTATTACTTTAAGATTAAATGTTCAATCCTAAATTTATAATCCAACAAATTACTTAAATTTGGACTCCATTGGAATGTAAAGTACAAAAATAAATGTAGTTAGTTATCAATTTATTTACTGTCGACGGACGAAGAGTTAAGGCTGTGTTTGATTGGGTTTTTTTTCCATGGAAAATATTTCAATTACAAATTTTCCACCAAATGTAGTGTTTGATAGCTTATATTTTCCATGAAATTATTTTTCAAAAAACTATCATTTTTCATATTTTCTTCTAAAATGGTGGAAAATGAAACTTGTCCAACCCATAGGAAAACATCATTTTCCATGGAAAATAACTATTTACCGTGGAAAATAATGACAATCAAACACCCAAATTAAGTTTTTCATAGAAATTTTTTAAATTCCGTGAAATTTTTTTCTAGGAAAATAATTTCATAGAATTAATTTATTTTCCATATCTTTTCCACCTTGCAATCAAACGCACCCTAAGAGAAACAGGGGAAGAAGGTGGTCGTTGTGGCAATCGATGACAAAACATAACGAATTGCGAGGACCAGATCTCAAGGAAAAAGAAAATATAAGAAAATAATGAGATAAACAACTATGCGAGTAAAAACTTTAAGGCTAGCATTTAGATTCTGAATTTTATATCAACTTAGAGTATATGTCCTAATATGTCAAATTGAAAATTTTGAACCCTAATTTTTATTATGATTATTTTTTATTATATCTCTATTTTTAGAATTGGTTGGTTATTGCACTTGTATTCATGTACATAGTATAATAATAAAAAATCTTAAATTATATTTTTCTATTTTATTTTTTTATACCCTTATTTTCAGCATATGTTAGTTATTGCACTTGTTAGTCATGTTCATGATATAGTAAAAAAAAGTAAACAAAAAATAAACATTCATGATCGCAAAATTTTCAATTGGACATTTTAGTGTTTAAAACCCTATGCTGATAGAAAATTTAAAATCTAAAAAGCTAATTAAATGGTGGTCATATACTTTCCAATCGGTCGGCAACTTTATACTCGTTTCACTTTGATTTCACTTCAACTTTTGACTTGTAAACAATCAAAGGACAATAATATCATAATGGACCAACCGACCATGTCGATTACTGACTGGATGATTGAAATTCATCATGTGTGACATTTCTCATGAATAGCATATATACGCCTTAGGTGATAACATAAATTTTGGTTTCACTATCATTTTTGTTATTTATATATTAAGATCCGATCGGCAATCTTAGGTTTTCAAGCCCAAAACTAACCCCAAAAATATTTAAAGGACTTGAATGTAGTTCAAAATTAAATTTTTTAAATTTTGGTGACGAACCTCTAGTCAGGTCACAACATGCGTGCTATGATGTGATGATAGACCACAAACTCTTGGATTACTATAGGTGGCGGACTGGAAAAAAAACTTTGATACAGAAGGAGGTATCAAAGTTTTGATACCCTTATGTATGACAGGTGGCCCCCCTCCCTCTTCGTAAAACGTATATATATATATATATATATATATATATATATATATATATATATATATATATATATATATATATATATAAACTTTGAGGAGAGCACACATGTCATACATAAGGGGTATCAAAATTTGATCCCCCCTTGTGTATCAAAGTTTTACTCGGCCGATTAAAACTTATCCTCATACAATGCTCAATCATCTATGCTAGTCCACATCGACCAGTTGGATAGCTCGGACAAGTTAAAGGAAAGAATCCCACTGAATTAGGAAACTGATTCAGTCCATTATTGTTTATTGATTGTATATTTGATTATGCTTAATATTAGGCCAAAGATCCCACAAAATCAGGAAACTGATTTGGCCAATTACTTCACTTGGATGTATATGGAATTATGCTTGATATTAGGCCAAACATGTGGATCTAAATTGTAATAGGCTGTGTATAAAGGTGTAAACATGTCCTATGAATGTTAAGCAATTATTTTCTTTATTATATTGTTTCTCTTTATAAGAAGGGGTATCAAAATTTGATCTCCCCTTCTGTATTAAAGTTTTACCTCGGCCGACTGAAACTCATCCTCATACAATGCTCAATCATCTATGCCGGTCCACATCGACCAGTTGGATAGCTCGGACAAGTTAGTCGGTTACAATCAACCCAAGATAATCTATGACACATTTGTTAAAAAAAATTAATTTATTTTTTGTGTTTGAATGACAAAGAAAATAAACAGAAAAGGAAAACAATGAAGTATATGGTTCCCCACCATCCAATGATTCACTTTTTCGTCCCAAAAATTCACCTTTTCTCCGATTTTTCTGACTTTTTCAAACACGTGGCCGATCACTGGAGATCCCGTTCATCCCTAACACATGATAGAGAACATCTATGGAAGTATGGATCATGGTTTTATGCAGGTGAATTCTTTTACCAATCTTTACCAACTTGAGAGAGTAATGCTATGGACATATACATCAGGGTGTTACCTGGGCCGGTTCATTGCCGGCCCAGTCTGAGCCCGGCCCGCCCAGCCCGCTGCAGGACCGGCCCAGACCCAGCCCGCCTTAGGACCGGTCCGGGCTGGGTTCTCCAAACCGGGCCCCTTTGTTTTTTTTTTTTTAACCAACGGTTGGCCCGGTCAGGCCCACCCGAGCCCGGTCCGGACCGGCCGGCTAAACTGTTTTTTGTAAGTGAAACAAAAAAAAATTAAAATAACTGAACCGGCCCGCTTGACCGGCCCGAGCCCGGCCCGCCCGCGAACCGGCCCAGACCGGCCCGGCCCTATCCTACCCGGGTCACTGGGCCGGGCTGGGTTCCAAAATTTCTGACCAGTGGCCCGGCCCGCTTCTGCACCCGGTCCGGGCTGGACCCGGACCAAGCCCGCTTGGGCCCGGTTAAAAAAGGGCCGGTCCCGGACCGGATGACAACTTGACATATACATTCCTGCCAAGTGTCGAATAGTCTTTAGAAATGGCTTTTTTGTACTTTGCGCATATATTTTATGCTAATTTGTTACATAATACTTGCTTATAATTATTTGGAGAATTTTTTTTTTTTTTGATAATTGGATAAAAATTCCTTAAATTTGAAAGAAGGCCAGTAGTCCTATCCCCTCTCCATCCAACAAACAAAAATTAACCTAATCATTATTTAAACAATATGAAAACTACAATTTGCCCCTTCCCTTTCCTCAAATTGTCTTTCTACTGCCACGAGCTCAAGAAGAATCCATGTACGTCTTTTGTCTACCATAAGTCCAAGAGAAGCTCGTGAAGAATCCAAATAAAATCCAATGTTTAATCATAAACCGGTGGTTGCTAACATGAGCTTAAGAAAACCTATGATCTAATTGTCTACAATATTTTATGAGAAACCCATTAACCTAAAATATTTCAAGAAGAACCCATTAACATATTGTCTACTATCATATGTTTAATCGTTAATCATGAGCTCAAGAAAAACCTAGTGATTGAAATAAAAATGGAGGAAAGGGGAGAGAGGTTGAATATGAGGACAAAATTGTCAAAAATAATAATTTCGTTAAAGTCGACTTACCATATGAGCTTAAACTAGGCTTTTTATAAATGCACTGCACCTTTTGATCAGGGCTAGCCCTGATCAAAAAGTGAAGTGCCTTTTATAACAAGGACTGTCCAATTTTCGGACAGTCCTGCCAACTGAATGGACTGCCAGAAAACTTGGCAGTCCTAAGTTTCAGCATGTGAAAAAAAGGACTGTCCATTTTTCTGACAGTCCTTACTGTATGTAGGACTGCCAGAAATTTGGGCAGTCCTTGTTATAAAAGATACTTCACTTTTTGATCAAGGGCTACCCTAATGGACTAGTCCTGATCAAAAGGTGCAGTGCCTTTATAACTAGCCTTAAACTAACATAGAGTACTTTTAACTGTTGAAGATACCTTTTTCGCAATTGTCAAAATATAGGATAAATAACTCTAAATATGAAATAGTTAAAGAAATTTTTTTGTCTAAAGCATATATTTTTAAATTGATGTTAAAGCACAAAATTTGTATAAGTTATAAAAAAGTACAAAAATGTCCTTTTGAAGGACATTCTACTAAATAAAAAATTTAAAAAAGAAGAAGAAAGAAATGCGATAGACGTTTCACCTAGTTTCAAATTATCACCTTAACGTCCGTTAACCCCTCAACAAGACTATTAAATTTTTTTTTTTTTTAAAAAAACGTACGTTCTCTTTGAAAAAACGCCTTGCTCTTTTCCTATTCAACCCAGTTCAAATCCAAAGCCACATTCAACACAACGCGAGGGGATATTTGTGTACTGTCAGGCCTCGTTTGGTTACCGGAATTTGAACGGAATTTGAGCTTGGGAAAGGAAAGTGATTCCTTTCCTGTTTGGGAGCCAAAGGAAAGTTGTTGGAAAGGAAAAATGATTCCCAAGAGGTAGGAAAATAGGGGGGAAAGTGGTTCCTCCCATTTATCTAAGGAATCACTTTCCCTCCAACTTTCCTGCATTTATTACAAAAAGTTTTGACCAAAATATCCATGTTCATAATATTATTTACCATGTTTATCCATAATATCTTTTAGACAAAATATTTCTAAGTAATAATTATTTTTATTAGCACGAGGGTATTTTTGGAAAATTGACTTGATTTTGTTTCCTTTCCTTACAAACACCAAACACTATAATGAAAATTAAAGATATATTTCGGCTATAATTCCGATCTTTCCAAACATCGGAAAGAAAAGTTTATAGGAATTATAATTTCCTAAAGGAAAGGAAATATCAAGGAATCAGCTTCCTTTCCTTTCCATTCCGCGAACCAAACGAGGCCTCAAAGACAACGAAGTTTCCTGGGCTGTGCTATGCTGTACCAAAGTGAACCTTTAATGAACAATGTTGGCTATTTGAAGAAAGTTTATGTTTTTCTCTGCTGTCTACTTTTGCAATAAACAAACAGCACCAAAGTGCCCACTCTCTCTCTCTCTCCAAATTCACAACTTTTTTTTTCCTCTGCCAGTACACTTCCAAAGATATGCTCACACTTTAAGAAATACTAGTCAAGGTTTTTTCGGGCCGGTCCGGGCCGGCCCACGGTCCAGAGGCGGCAGGCCTGACCGGTTTCGGGCCGGTCCAGGACCGGCCCAGTCTAAATTTCGGTCCGGGCTAAGCCCGGCCCGGTTTTCCTGCTCTGGGCCCAGCCCGGCCCAGTGGACCGGACACAAGTGGGGTCGGTCCGGGCTGAACCGGACCACGGGCCGGTCCGGGCTTTGGGCGGTTCGGGCCGGTTCAGGCCGGGTTAACCGGACCGGCCCGGTTTGTTGAATTTTTTTTTTTTTTTTTTTTTTTTTTACAGTTTTTTGTTTAATTTAGTTTTTTAATCATTTTTTTTGTATTTTAATTTTAAAAATTTGTAACTTAAATGTTTAAAATGTTTATAATTTTATGTTTATACAAATGTTTATAAAATGTTTATACAAAATATGTTTATAAAATGTTATAAAATGTTTTCTTTTTAATACAAATGTTTATAAAATGTTTATACAAAATATGTATTTTCTTTTTAAAACCATTTTAAAAACCATGACCCACAGTAAAAGTAATCATTTTCTTTTGTATTTTAATTTTAAAATTTGTAACTTAAATGTTTATAAAATGTTTATACAAAATATTTAATTTAGTAATGTTTATACAAATTATACAAATGTTTATACAAAAATGTTTATACAAATTACAAATGTTTATAAAAATTTATAAAAATTTAAAAAAAAAATATTTCTCCCTCTTCCTTTATCCGGGCTTGGGACCGGCAAATGCTTGTTTGGCATAGGCGGAGTTAAAAAATGTTTTTTTTTTAAAGTAAAAATAGTTTTGAAAGATAAGTTAAAATATTTGAATAGTATAAGTTAAAATTAAAATTTTGAATAGTATAAGTAAAAAAAAAAAAGAAATAGTTTTTGAAAGTATAAGTTAAAATTTAAAATTGAAATGTATAAGTTTAAACGTACATACCTGATACCTTGCACCGTAGCCTCATTGTTGTTCGCCTTCATGCAATGAAAGCGATTCCAAATCCAGCTCGTGGATGTCATGATCTTCTTCATCTTTCTGGTTCTGTGTTTTTTATCGGCATTCATCCAATCTTGTACGCACACGATTGCTTCCAAATATCGGGCTTCAAGCGGCTCCTCCTATCGCTCAACATCCTCGAACTTGCACTAAAACAGGACTCCGATGCTACCGTCGACACCGGAACCATCAGTAGATCACGTGCTATGTTAGAAAGCACATGAAATCTCTTGTCGTGTCTCTTCCACCATTCTAAAACGGCGAAGTGATGTGGAGTCTCATCTTCGTCTTGATAAGAGTTAAGGTAAGCAGACAACTCTTGAGTAGGTTGGGAAGATTGCTTTTGTTTCTTCCTTTGTAGTATGCGACCGGCTGCTGATAGCTTAACGCCAAGCCGGAGCTACTACTAGCCCCCCCTGAGTTGGGGGTCGACGTTGCTCCTTCTTCGTACAGTATAACTAACCTGTCCAAAGCCACTTTAACTTCTGCCTTCATGTCAGTAACGTCTATACCCATATATTCTCCATATCCTTCTAATAAAACCTCTACGCCATCCAATTTGATTGTAGGATCAAATATGGAAGCCAAACAATATAAAAGAGGTACTTCACCCCAATATTTTCTGAATTTGGCTTCCATATTCTCACCACAATTTCAAAATTTGGATAATCTCTATATTTAGAAAATAAATAAGACATGTTACAAAGTTCACGTAAAGCTAAGCAAGATGTGGGATAATAAACACCAGAAAGAGTTAATGTAGCATTGTAAAAAACTTCTAAAATTCACAAACACTTTCAGCTGCTACCCAATCATCATCAGTAACCTGATAGTCAAAGGTGGCATCCGAAGTACAATAATGTAATAGCACTCTTAAAAGGAATTGCAGATTTCAACATCAAGTAGGTGGAGTTCCACCTAGTTGGTATATCCTTCACAAATCTTCTAAAAGTCATACCAAAATGTGCGCAAGTGCATGCAAAACTTTGTTGTCTACTTGGAGACGAGTTTAGGTGGAGCAAGCATTGTCGCAGAGTGTCTAAATGGGGTTCAAAAAATTTTA